>JAAIXJ010000308.1:288898-575903 GCA_013403705.1 Heliconius hermathena | reverse complement strand
GCTCTGGTGTCGAGGTTAAGCGCGGCGTTGAGTTCTGCCACTCAACACGCAATGCCTCCAGAATTCGGCAGAAAGTGGGGAACGGAGTGTCTTAACACTAGGTTCCCTCTGCCTACCCTGCTGTGTGCGGGATACAGCGTGAAGCTAATTTAATTTAATTTTTTTTTATTTAACTACGGGGGCGAGGCCGCCAGTAATAGCTAATAAGAATATACTTATAATAAATTTTTTTTTTCAGACGCCAGTTGTGGTGCAAAGGCACAAAGTGTAACGGTAAACATGACAGGTTAAGGGTTCGATTCCCATTCGAGGAAATGAAATACTTAATATTTTCATTTGCTTTCTTCTAGTGTCGGGACAAACAGCGGCGTTGAGTTCCGCCACTCAACACGCAATGACTCTGGAACTCTTGTAGCACTAGATTCCCTCTGCCTACCCTGCTGTGTGCAGTATACAGCGCGACACTAATAAATAATATTTTTCCTGTAGATATTGAATTCATAAACATTTCTTCCAAATAAAAATTTTTCGTAGTAATTAGTAAATTTCCTTACTTATAAAAAGGAAATATTTTTGTTCTGTTTCTGTAGACCTATATATAAAATATTTTTTTTTTTTAATAAATTAAGTAAAAGTGAAAGTATAATCTTTAAATAACTGATCAGCTTCATGCTGTATCCCTCACGAAGCAGGGCAGACAGAGGAAACATGGTGTCAAGACACTCAGTTCTCCACTTTCTGATGGATTTTGGAAGTATTGCGTGTTGAGTAGCGGAACTCAACGCCGCGCTTTGCGTCAACCCTAAAGCGAAGCTGATTTGATATCTCTCATTATTTTATAGCAGCCTCACACTGTATCCCGCATATGTGCAAAAGAGTAGGCTTGAGAACTTAGTGTTAAGACACTCCGTCCCCCGCGCTGCTCTATATTTACTAAACGTTGCTTGTTGAATAGTGGAATTCAACGCTGCGCTTTGTCTATTTTTTAAACTTCACGCTGTATCCAGCACATAACAGAGTATGCCGGGGGAACCTAATGTTAAGAGTTACATTCTCTCGAATTCATTTGCCATGACGTATTGAGTTTCGGAATTCAACCTCGAGTTTTACCTCGTCACCACAGCGAGAAAATGAAAATATTTTACTTCCTCGAGCGTGAATCGAACACGCAACCTATCACGTTTACAGTCACACACCTCAAAGTGATATGAAATATGATCATTTACCAGTCGTGGTGCAGCGCCACAAAGTGTGGCTGTAAAACTGACTGGTTGTGGGTTCGATCCCCACTCGAAGAGATGAAACATTTACTTAAATTTATATTTCCATTTCTGGTGTAGAGGACAAGCGCGGCGTTGAGTTCTGCCATTCAACACGCAATGCCTCCAGAATTCAGCAGAGGCCGAAAGTGGGGCACGGAGTGTCTTAACACTAAGTTCTTTCTGGTTACCCCGCAGTGTGCAGGATACAGCGTGAAGCTGATAAAAAAAATATAACTTATAAAATTATATTTTTATAACATTTGATAAGTAAAAGTGCCTCTGACCATATACGTATGGTCGTAAGTTAACAGCCGTAGCTATTAATTACTTGTGTGGTTTGTTTGGCGCTAGATGTTCTGGCGATTGGTGACATTCGGACAGTGGACGATGTGGAGTCAGTTGTGTTTGCCTTTGAATATTATTTGTTATATTTATTTTTTATCACATTTTTTTTATTGCTTTTTTGTAGAAAAATTGGTGTGTTAAGTCGATTAAGATTAATATTGTAGATTATGAAAATGGTTTCGAATATTCTTTTCTATCGAATAGCAGTGATTTAAATTAAGATTATTAAATGTGCTTGTGTGTAATGATTTTAAAAAGTTACACTATTATAATATGTAACCTATCTGTACTATAAGTGTTTCAGTATAAAATTCAATGCTTATAATTATGTAATGATTTCCTCTATATTTTTGTTGTAATAAAAAATATTTATATTTTTTTTTATTAAAACAAACGATTTAAGAATAAATCTTTTTATTCATTAATTTAAGAAACAAAATTCTACATAACAAGTAAAAAAAAACAAAATAAAAAATAATCTCACAAAATTATTATATAAAGATTCCGACTCCACACCACTCGGGGTCATCGCCCGGTCACTCGTGGCCCACTGCCGCTGCCGACGGATTGACGTCTCACACCTACTGTTTATATTATAATAGGCTTGTAACAGACTATTTATAAAACTTTATATGGTTTTTAGTTAGTTTTTTATATAATTTAGTTGTTTTTTACTAATTTTAGTATTAGACACTTTGTTCTCTACTTTCTGCATATTTTAAAAGTGTAGACGTGAAGTGTCAAATTGCGGAGCCCAAAACCACTTTGTCTCTAATGAAATAAAATTGGGACCGGAATGTTTTAAATCTTCGTCCCAGGTGTCCTCTGCTTACCTTTCTATGTGCGGGATACAGCGTGAAGCTAAAAAAAAAGTAGTAAAAGTTTCATCGAGTCAGTACAGCATCCACAATCTTTATGTGTAAGTACGCTGTAAAGTCAATTCTTATAAATAGACTCAATTAGACTTACAGTTTTCAAATATATTTTTTTACAATATAAAATTTGAGCCAGAACGATTTTTTTAATCAATATTATTAGTAAAAATCATATAAAATCAAGATTATTTTTATGAAAATCAAATTTAAAATTTTACATCGTCGTGTCCACCTTTACCCTCAAGGCCGGCAACATTTCTTCAACCCTTCGGATATTTGAGATGATTGACTTCAAGTTATTTTAAAAATACTAATTCTGTTTTTTTGGGTTTATATTAATAAAAAAAAATATATATAAAAAAATGTTAACGTTAAATTTCAATGAAAAATGAGTGTTGTGTTGCAATATTCAAATTTAAAATGCATCAACATATTTTTTGTATGAAAATTTAGTCTTTTATCTTTTAAATAAAATAAAAAATACAACAAAAAGATGAGGCCGGTCGTGGCGCAGCGGCACGAGGTGTGACTGCAAAACCGACTGGTTGTGGGTTCGATCCCCACTCGAGGAGATGAAATATTTACTTAAATTTATATTTCCATTTCTTCGCTCTGGTGTCGAGGTTAAGCGCGGCGTTGAGTTCTGCCACTCAACACGCAATGCCTCCAGAATTCGGCAGAAAGTGGGGAATGGAGTGTCTTAACACTAGGTTCCCTCTGCCTACCCTGCTGTGTGCGGGATACAACGTGAAGCTAATTTAATTTTTAATTTTTTTTCAAAAAGATCAAAAAAATATGATAATTGAATTTTTCCATTTCAGTGATAAAAATATTATAAATATTTAACATTGGTCTCAGTCTTATTAGAAAATATACAGCGATGAATAACGTCATTTTTTAAACACTTAATATTTCTAAAGTAGTTTTAGAGGAAAATTCATATCATTCTTTTAAAACTATATAAGGAATTTATCATCACTATCTTATAGATAATATATAAAGATTATATTTTTTTCTCCCTTTATTGGAGCATACGTGAAGTACGAGAAAATAAAATAATACTAAATACTTATTGGTAGATATTAGTAGTAAGTTCTAGTCTTACTGATTGAAAAAATTGGACTTAAAGTAAGATTTCAATAGGTTCCTTGATCTAGTTAGGCGAAGTTTCACGATCAAGGTAAAATGTGAAAAAGTTGTTGTTTAAAAGGATAAAAGCCTTAATAAATAATAATAATAAGATAAAATAAGATAAAGTCTTTACTGCACACTTGATAGGATTAATTATATAATTTTTTAAGACAAAATGCACAAAGGCGGCCTTATCACTAAAAGTGATCTCTTCTAATGTTTGTATTAATGAAAAAAAAATAACGATTTTGTCTAAACTTTGCGTAATATTACAAAAATAAGATTTTAATTAATTTTATATTTCTATTAGACACTAGGTGGCGTTGAGTTAGAAATGGTAATAAAATAAAAATTGTTAAAATAAAACTTTCAAATCTTATAAGCTATTAAATAATGGAGTTATTTATATTTACATGTAACAAACATGCCTCACATAAAATAAATAGAAATAATATTATTTTATTTTTACTATTCAAAGGTAGATGTCGCTGGTCAATTGTTTGCATGGCATTTGCAAAATTTTAGTTTAGCTTTCCAACGCTAGATGTCAGTACAGTACCATAAAAATGCTATATAAGATGATACCATATTCAGTAATATTTAATTTTAAAAAGTGAAATAAACAATATTCTAAATATTTTTAAAGTGTTAATCCACACCTAGGAAAGAAAAATAAATATTTAGAAAACGTATAAAAATTTGAACGTAGCGGGATTTGAACCCGCGCCTCCTGGAAACCGACCAGGTCGGTCGGTTTCTAAATAAGTAGATTAAACAATATTCGTTCATCGAAACACAGAACAGATTCTTTTTTTTCACTTTTAGAAATCTCTCATATAGCAGGTTAGATAGAGAGAACCTGCCAATCCTGTTCTATAAATTATTACGCCTATTTTTAGAAAAAAAGCAGTCCCACTGTATCCCGCATATCGCCGGGTAAGTACAGGGGACCTACTGTTAAAAACACACCGTTTGCTATTTTTCACAGAATTTTCTAGACATGTTGTTACGTCGCGGATCTTTTGGACAACGTCACACTTTTCCTTTTAGAAGGTGAGGAAATGTAAATAATTCATTCCGCTTTTTAGTAGGGTAGGTAGAGCGAGCCTAGTGTTAAGACACCCTGCACCCCACTTTCTGCCTTATGGAGGCATTACATGTTGATTGGCGGAACTCAACGCAGCGCTTTTGCCTGGACGTCAGAGCGAAAGAATAACTCGAGTGGGAACTGAACCCACAACTTGTCGAGTTTAGAGTCACGCGCTTGTGATCCTTCGTCGACTGATCTAAAATCGGAATTAATCCCCTATTTTTGAGACAATGTTTCAGAATATATGTAAGCTGTGATTAGAAGATATTTTTGTTATTTATTTTTCTTGAATTTTACGATACAGATATTTTTCCCCCTTAAAGGCCAGCAACGCACCTGTGATCCCCTGTGTTGTGTGTTACACAGGGTCGTGGGCAGCGGTGATCAGTCACCATCAAGTGACTCCTACGCTCGTTTGCCTTGTCTTGTTCCATACAAAAAAAGAACGCCTTTTTACCGATGTACATTTTCACTTTAAGCAATTTCTATATTATTTATCCATGACAAATTATTTAATAATATCACCACATTGAAATAAATCATTTTCATTTCCTCGCTCTGATAACAAGATAAAGAGCGGCGTTGAGTTCCGCCATTCAACACGCAATCTAGAAAATGGGGGAAGCATAGGGACTTAAGTGTCTTAAGATTAGGTTGCCTTCGCTACGCTGCTATTTGCGGGATACAACGTGAAGCTATACATTAATAATATTACATCACGATATTCATTTTGCAAAATTTGCAAAATTTTTGATGAATTTTTGGCTTCATTTACTAGAGAGGGAAAATTAAAAAAGTAATCATACTCCTTAGTGAGAATCGAACCCACAACAACGAACTTACCCACTGCGGCACGATAGACTGAATAAACATATTTTTTTACAATTACAACACTATTTTAATATTATCTACATATCTATTCTTTAAAACTGGAGCAAGTCCAACCCTATCTTTCCCACACTGACCGCTGTCCGCATTACAACCCCTCGTAAAGAAACCTGTTACGTTACTTTAATTTCCTTAAGAACGCTGCCTTAAACCTGATTTTATTCTCACATTGGAATGTCCATGTCTTAATACAAAATAATATTTTTGCAAATAAAAAAATAGATAAAAAAATAATATAAATAGTTATTGGAAGAAATAATCTTTTTGAAAACATTGATTAAGTCTATTTGATTCCTTATGGGGTCAATATCCATTTTAGGAATGAATTATTCTCGTAAGTTAATAAAGCGCAGCGTTAAACTTCGCCACACAACACAACATGTCTCGAAAATTGGGTAGTGCGTGGGGAATGGAGTGTTTTAGCTTCCCTCTTCCGACCCTGTTGTATGCGAGATACAGCGCGAATCTATTAGGTATATTTGAAAGACTATTATTAAAGATATTTAAAATGCCAAATCATTTAATTATTTTTATAAATCTTTTATTATTTAATTTTTTTACATTTAAATTGAAAGATAGGTATATCATAGGACAAAAAAAAATCTCTTAGCAATACAATGTTTTAAGGTAATTTTAAGATATAGTTAAGTAAATAAAAAAAATAAATAGCTTCCCGCTGTATCTCGCACACAGCATGGTAGGCAGAGGGAACCTAGAGCTAAAATAGTCCGTTTCCCACTTTCCGCAAAATTATGGAGGCATTGCGCTTTGAGTGGCGGAACTCAACGCCGCGCTTAGCCTCGACAACAGAACGAAGAAATGAAAATATAAATTTAATTAAATATTTCATTTCCTATTTATCGCCACGCCCCATGAGTGGCGATTGAACCCACAACCAGTTGCGCTTACAGTCACACCTTGAGCCCTGCGCCACGGCTGGCCTCGTAGTATAGATATGATTGATATTTTTTTTCTATTTCTTATATCTATTTATATTTATTAATTACAAAAAAAAAATCAAGTTGTCCATATTGACCACTTTACATTTAAAAGCGGCAATATTACTATAAATAACTTATTTATTCTATTTATAAGCTACAAGTGACCCGTTTCTCCATTATCGATGCTTCAACACACCCGCATTTAGTTATTTTTAACTTATACATATATTTAAACTATAAACTTTTATATTATTAGAAGATCTGCATAGAATTTTATCTCTATAAATAAAGATGGTATGTGACTTATATCAGAAGTAAAAAATGTGAAAACGGAGAAAATACCGTCGTGGCGCAGAGGCACAGCGTCGTATTATAAACGTGAAGGTTGTGAGTCCGCTTCCCACTCGGTGGTATGTATTATTTTCATTTTCTCGGTCTAGTAACAAGACAAAGCGCGGTAGACTCCGCCACGGCGGAAAGTGGGGATCGGAGTGTTTCACTTTACAAAAAAGTGATAAAAAGTGAAAAAAAAAACCATTTTTAAATAAAAATAGTTATTTAAAAAAAAATGTTTAATATTTAATATTTTTCTCAGAATTTATTGTTTTTGAATTATAATCTAAACTATTTATGTATTCATTCAAAAATTAGAAGCTAACTTTAATATCTTGACCACTGTCCGTTTGAAAGGGGTGAGTTCACCCTTATGTCTTGAAAAACCAGGAGTCTCTTTAAAGTCCGTCTTTATCATACAAACCTGTTTTATTTCTCACGATGGACAGTGCCGATACAAATCTTGTATTATAGTTTAGTACTTTGTATACGGTATAGTCGGGTCAGTGCTATAGTGTAGTGATAAAGTGTTAGTGTTATAAACAATTTTTTTTCGATAGCCTAAGACTATCTTGACAGTAGTATTTTGTACTGTACACTGTGCGGCGTTAAGTTCCGCCACTTAACACGTAATGTATCGAAAATGCGACGGAAAGTAGGGAACGGAGAGTCTTAACATTGGGTTGCATTTGCCTATCCCGCTATATGTGGGATACAGCGTGAAATGTGTGATGTGGATTGGTGACGGTAGGACATTCGAGAGTGACTATTAAAGAGTAAAGGAAGCGCACAGGAAAGTAATGAATAATTGTTAAAGTAATATATTTATAATTGATAAATATCAATCGAATATTTATTGAAGTTTGGTTCTGAGTGTTAAAATAGTTTTTTTTTGTGGCTATTAATAAATAATTATGTACAGTGATCATTAAGAGGCCAGTCGTGGCCCAGGAGCACAAAACTTGACTGTAAGCGCGACACGTTGTGGGTTCGACACTCGAGGAAATGAAATATTAAATATTATCATTTCTCCACTTCACAGAATTCCGCAGAAAAAGGGAAACGGAGTGCCTTAACACTGGGTTCTCTCTGCCTATCCTGCTGTGTGCTGTTAGCCCGTGCTGTAATTATTTGATGTTAACACAAGTAAAAACTGTAATTAGTTAAAAATATACTGACCTTGCTGACAATTGATTAAGGTCAGTCAGCAAGGTCAGTTTTTTTTATTATAATATAAATTATAAAATATTTTCCACATTTTCTCTTGCATCTAATTTTAACGAATAATAACGTCGATGTTTTCTAAAATTATTTTATAAAAAATCTGCTTTATTTTTAAATATACGCACTTTTCATTAAACTAACTTTACGCTGTATCCCACACCATAACAGGATAGGCAGAGGGAACCTAGGTGCCAAGTGTGAAGACATTCCGTTTCCATTAAGACACTTTTGTACGCCACTTCCCGCCGAATTCTCGAAGTATTGCGTTGTGTGATGGAACTCACCGCCGCACTTTGATATTAATGCGAGTAATAAAAATATAAAATGTCTCATTCTATAGAGTGGTAATCGAGCCCACAACCGTCACGCTTAAAGTCACAATAGCCTTCAAAATTATAGTATTTTTTTAAAATCAATCCACATTATCTATAAAATTACCAACCCCTGAAAACTAAATCAAATACAATACGAAACAAATATTAACTTAACAAACACAAGACAATAGGTGAGGCAAGTTTCTTGAGTATTCATTATTTGCTGGCACCAGCCGCCAGGCACCAGGCACCAGTCAGGTGGCCGGGAGGGCCGTGGCTATAAATCGTGGTGTTCCTAAACGAGAAAATGTAATGAAACGGCTTGCATTTTCTCCTCCGCATCAGTCAGAGCGGGCGGTGGTGAGAGATGGGTATGTGATAATTTTGTTTAGATTATAATTTAGTTTTTTTATTTTGAAAAGCCGTTGTGGTTAAGTGGAACGGCGTGATAGTAAACGTGATAGTTGTGGGTACGAGACTCGCTTGATAGAATGAATTATTTAATTTTTTTGATCTGAGAAAACGCGGCGTTCACATCAGTATTTAAAATATTAAGAATTTTAAAAGATTATTAAAAGATACTTAATCTAATAAAAAACTAATTCGAAGTATCCCGCAGGGGCCTAGTGCCAGGTGCCAGTGTGTAATGGCGGTTTTTCACTTTCCACCAGAATTTAAGATATTACATTTTAAATGGCACAACTCAACTCCACACTTTGTCCTACCAAAGCGGTGATACGAACATTATTCATTCCTCCGAATCAGAATCGAACCCGCCACCGCTATCACCACATACTAGTGCAATCTATTTACTAATAAAACAATAATAAAACCCAAAATCTTACAAAAATTCTCACTTCCATCCCTCTTAACTTAACCAGTGTAGAACCAGCACAGAAAATAAATTACAAATCATCTCCCGCGAAGACGCGAGCAAATGGTTCAGTTAGTGCTAAATTGCGCCAAGATTGCCTTTCGCCTTGCAAAATTTGATACAGATTTAAACGCAATCTGTTATTGTAAGCTTAATGAAATTGTATCGATTTGATTTGTCGTATCGATTTCTATTTAAATATTAGATGATAGTTACTCGAAAATGGCTTCGTCCGCTTAATGTTATATTATAGATACATTATATAAAATCTTTACATAAGTTTGAGGCCAGTCGTGGCGCAGTGGCACAAAGTGTGACTGTAAAACCGATTGGTTGTGGGTTCGATCCCCACTCGAGGAGATGAAATACTTATTTAAATTTATATTTCTTCGCTCTGGCGAGGTAAAGCGCGGTGTTGAGTCCTGCCACTCAACTCGGCAAATTCGGCAGAAGGTGGGGAACGGAGTGTCTTAACACTAGGTCCCCTCTGCCTACCCTAATGTATGCGGAATAGAGCGTGAAGCTGATTAATGATTTATAAGTTGTAGCCTATGTGTTATTGTGATGTATATGAAATATTATTGTGAAATTTCATCTGAATACAGTATAGTACATTAGTTTTTGCGTGATAGTGAAACAATCACCTATTACTACATCTAACCTCACATATTTTCACATTATAATATTATTGAAATGTACGTATGTGAGATGAATATATTGGTTTATATATTGCGTCTTATTTTAAACAGCATGGTTGAGGGTTCGATTGAATTATTTTCATGATTTGTACTGAAAATATAAAATACGGCGTTAAGTACCGTCTTGAAGCATGCAAAGTCTCAAAAAAATGGATAACGGAGCGCTAACACTGGATTCACCTCCATACGTGAAAAAAGATTGCCACTACTTTTGCAAAATTTCTCACAGATTTAAACGCAATCTGTTATTGTAAGCTTAATGAAATTGTATCGATTTGATTGTGGCATCGATTTCGATTGATATATTAGATTAAGACTTCTAAGCGTAGGGTTGAGGGGTGCACAGCCTATATGCCTATATACACATAAAGAAATTGATTTATATAATCGTTGTTATACATTTTGGCAAGTGATTTATTATGTATTTTTATTTAATTCATGCATTATTGTGCACAATTTTGAAAATGTATATTAAAAAAAAATAATTACTGGACCTACAAATTTGAAATTTGGCATACAGAAAGGTTAGAAAGTGTAAGAGAGCGCTGAGATATGATTTCTCGAAATTCCTACGAGAACAAGAAAAAACGGGATTCGCCCATTTTACATTTCAAAGCCAACGAAGTTGCGGACAGCACATACTTCAATAAACAACATAATACATAACCAAATACATAACGACACCTGACTTCAATTAAGGGAAGGTTATACAAATAACACGTTTAAACAATAGATACAAATACTAGGAATTAGGGTGAATATATCAACGTCACAAGTCTTACGTATTTCTTCAGCGTCATTAACAGAACGACTTCCATTCTGAGGCCCATTTAGATAAAATGTCGGAGATTTCGACGAAGATTCCAACCCCCTACCCCCTGCCTTCCTCCCTAGGAAGCCCGCGAGTAATGAGTCGCGAAGATTTTAGGGCGCAAATGTTTATATAGGGTGTGAATTTAAGCCATTGCTGAGTTGAGGTGTTGTAATTGATTAGTTTAAGTTTTAAGTGATTTTTGATGTGTGATTGGTGTTTACGGGTTATGGTACTGAGAGTAAGATGTTTTGTCGATTTTTTGGAACTCATTTTGTAATAAGTATGACTAGCGAAATTATCATAAATTAAAAAAAATCATAAGAAAATCCTATATAAGAACTTTTTGAAGCAGATAATAACTGAGTTGATATTGTTTACTTGTACAATTTGTACTATTTCTCCTTAATATATCTCTTACAATAAGTGACTCCATTCTCCATATTTCACTCGTGCAGGGTATGGAAATGGCGTTTTGCTTCACCTTAAAATACAGTAACATAATTTATATACAAATTTTACCTTAATTAAAAAAAAGTACCTAATCTATAAAAAAATATTTTTTTAAACAAATTTAAACAACCTGTACACAACATCCACTCCAACCCCGGCCCCGGTATTCGTTTGCTTATCTTTACTCTTTAGCGTCGCGACGCAAGACTTTTATAATGCATCCGACGTGGGGGCCATGTCTACGAGAGCGGGTTCCCTGGGGCGATGAATAATAATTATGTACATTAAAACTAAATATAAGGTTTTAGATGCGTTGTACTTTGAGATTGGGCAATTTTATTGTGATTCTGTTGAAGTGGGATGGTTCTGAGTTCGATTATAGCTCGAAGCAAATTTATTAATTTGTAGATAGATATATACTTAGTCATTTTATTTACTATTAAACTAATTCAAATGTTACAATCTTTACGCTGTATACTGAATATAGCAGGATACGGACGAAGGGAACCCTGGAACCTAGTCTTAAGATACTTAGTTCCCATTAAGATACTTTCGTTCCTCATTTTCTGCCGAATTATCGAGGCATTGCATGTTGAGTGGCGGAACTCCACACCGTTACAATCAATATGAATTAGTAATATTAAGACACAATGGAAACACGTCAAATTTCATTAACCAGACAATTTCATTTAATCAGATGAAAGCGTTTCGTTTTTCTCTACCTTTTTTATGAATAAAAGATAAAAAGATAATTTCTACAACCATAACTAATTATAGTTCTGAGCATAATTGTGATAAATTCAATCTAACTATAACAAACTAATATCAAATATCTTACAATATACTAACATCTATCTAGAAACATCCAAGTTAAATACAAAATTTTAATCACAAACTTAAAACGAACCAAAAACTCAACCGTTTTCAATACTTACTCTTACGGCTTACCCCCTTAGTAAGGGTGAAAAAAGATGGCGCGCCCACCCCGCCCGGGCCCGCCTTAAAGTAATTCTTGGGGGAAAAAAGGGGTGGGTACTTAGCAACGAATAGAATGGCGCGTTTTTGCTATCCTGCATTTATATTTTTGCGCTTATGTTTGTCGATCACTAAATTGTTTTCTTTTGTGACAATTTTTTGTTTAATATTTATAGTGGTATAAATATATATTTTTTTGATGGAGTTTGGTCATTTTGATATTTAATATCAGGTAAATTCTTAGGGCAAAAACAGGTAGGTACGATTTTTGGTAATTTTGTTTGTCGATCGCAAATTTTTTTTTGTTTTTTTTTGAGACAGTTTTTTAAGCAATGCCAGTGTCATTATGTCACGGTTTGGTACCTAATTTTGACATATATTGTCAAGTGAATTTAGTTTTTTTATGATAAGTGTAACATTATCTTGCAAAATAATCTTTATCTTGCTGTTTCATTATGTGCTAAAAGGTGAAGTATAGACAGATTTTTTTTTAAAAGAGTGAAAAAATATTTAAATAGTCAACATTTATAAATAAAAAATATAGTTGCCTAGTAAAATAAATTGTAAAAAAGTGCGGCTGAGTGTGATTGTAATCGCGACGGTTGAGGGTTCTATTCCTCCAGGTAACAAGACAAAGCATAGTGCTAAGATCTATCGCTATCACTATATATATATAATAACACCAGATTCAGTCTGCCTACTGTGCTATATGCGTGATACAGTGTGAAGCTAAAATGAAGATATTCATAATAATAAAGAAATAAATAAGACACTTGTTTTCAATAATAATTAACATAAGAAAGCTCTATAAACACCATCGTCCTACTAAAACTGAGCCGAGCCAATATACTATAAAGGGAAACTAAAATTCCCCCACTAAAAAACTTTCACGTCCAAACACTCACGCACACATATAAAAATAAACCCCCCATAGTACACACACAAAAAACGTTAACTAGTTAACCCGTTGCTGTACCACGGTATATGCGATATAGCGATACGATATATTTTAATTTTTTAATTTTAACTATTGGAAATTATAAATTTGAAATCAAATTTTAAAATAAAGAAAATCTCATTTAATCATTATTATATGTCCTTTATGAAAGAAAGTAGTTATTTAATAAGACAAAGTTCTAAGTAAACATAAATAATTCATATGAATTAAAAAATTAAGTGATTTTTCACTAATATTTGTCAATAATATGAAAAAAAGAGAAAAATAAATAACAAAAAAATTACATCTCATAGTTATCACACGTCCACTAAATTTTCTAATATACGTTTATATTACTATAGAACGTAATCTTTTTTTAATGAAAAAAAAAACATTATTTGGAATATTATCTCTAACCACTATCGACTAACTAAACCACCCCCACCCTCTTTCAGGGGGACCCTCATATCCTTGTAGAAATTTTGTTTACTTCTCTCTCGCAAGGAACACGGCATCCGGGAAGCGGTAGCGACGCGGATTGGTTTTGCCAACTTTAAATCCGTCCGTTTCATTTTTTATATGTAGCTTGTGGTCTTATTGTTATCTGTTTGACGTTGTTATAGTTTTTCTTATATATAATCTGCCTTGGTTTTGGATTTCAGATCTTGGTTAGTGAAATTTATATTTTTGATTAAGGCGTATTCGGTGCTCAATATGTAATTAATTATTAAAAATGATATTTATTTCTCTGAGTTAAATGAAATCGACCACTACCGTTGCCGATGAATAATGTTAAAAATATTAGTAATAAATATTTTGGTTAGTCTCATAATATACGCTCAGTGCAGCCTTTTTGTACGGAGTTTCGAGCATTTTCTTTTATAAAAAATATTTCACGCAGTGAAATGAATTTTATTTGATTTGCTGATTGTCATCATTTGAAATAAAAAAGAAAGTACAAAGAGTTTAAATTTTAAAATACAATTACTTACATAAATTTTATCACTACAATATTATCTAAACATTTTATGTATTGGTTAAATATATATAATATCTATTGATCCTACTAACCTATTTTGGAAGAAATAGTACTTTGTCATGACAGCAATTTTTATATATAAATCAATATTTTTCTTTTTATCACACTTAAAAAAGAAACCAAAAAAATATATAAACATTTTTAGGATGAATGTAAACCGTCTATAGTCTATTCTATGCAATATGAAAACTCGTGCTTCGAATACGGAACGCGTTCAATCCAAACATGAATTTAAACGTAGAGTTGTTCCAAGTTCGAAATTTGAAAATTAGACGACTTGCCGGGAATTAAATACAATATGGCGGAACTTTGAAGTTTGTTAGCGTAAGTAGTGTTAGTGAAAAAAGTTTATAACTTTTTACGTCACATAAATCACATTTTATACGTAAAATTAATTAGAATTCAGTGTTAATTATATGTAAACATTACTTCGGTAGTAAGTTCACAGCTTACACGGGGGATTATTTACATTAGGGGAATACTGTATATAGCAGGGTAGGTAGGGGGAATCGAGTGTTAAGACACTCCATTTCTCAACCTTCGAGTCTTAGATTCAGCCTTGAGCCTTGAGTGGCGGTTTTCAATACCTCGCTTTTTTATTGACAGAGCGCCGAATTTCTTTTTCCCCAACTTCTTCTTCCTTCAACCCATAATCGTCATGTTTACAATTAGACGTTGTGCCATTGGGCTACGACGGCTTCGCTTTTCTATGTTAATTACATAATTGGTAGAGCTGTTTGTCGCTCTAAGAACACTAATCATCTGTCTACATGACATTTAATGTAAGAAATATTTTATTTATTAAGTTTTTTAAAAATATAAACACTTTTTTTAGCCTTTTATTGCAAGAAAATACAAATATAATTGCTAGTTTAACAATAAGTAGACACCATTAGGGAGGTCCCAAGCATAATCGTGCTATATTAATTCGTTAATTTCTATAGTTGCCTATATCTTTTGAGGGAGGCAATAAATTTCGCGATACACGACGGAAAGCAATTTGCTTTGTCACTGAATTTTCTCATAGCATTTATATAATATTAGATAACATTGTTAAGATTTGGATTTATAAAGGACTATTTCTTATCTGTATTTTGTTTATCTATGGGAATATATGTCTTCTATAGATTGATGTCAAATATTGATTTACTTTTTAAAAAAGCAGCAGTTTACTGCTTTTTTTCAGTGGGAACCTAGAGTTATGATCCGATCCTTACTTTTGAGATGTTGCGGAACTCAACGCTGCGCTTAATTACCTTAACCTACTAGAATTACCACTCTATAGAACACATACAATACAACGGCTTCTTCTCTTTTTATTTCAATGTTATGACGAAGAATGACGGCTAAAATAGTTCGTTATTTACGACAAATCGACGATCAACGATATTTACGATAAATCGCGGATTGTGCCTGTGATTTATTTTGAAGCCTAGACCTTAAAATAATTGAGAGATAAATTATGAGTAGGTAGGTAGGTAGGTAGGTATACACTGTTAAAAAATTCTTTACATGATTCTAATTTGACGTCGGTTGGACGGTTGTCGGTTCATTCAAGGGTTTCATTGATGGAGTTTTATTTTTAAATTTATAATATCTACAGAGATGTAATTGATATTTTTCTTTTTTGGCAGTGCCCTCTAAAACGAATACTTTTATTTAGAAAATGAAATACAGTTAGTATTTTTATTTTCTACTTTCTTTCTATTCATTTCGTAAACATTGCGATTTTTATTGCTAGGTCATGAAATATTCTTCTCATGTCGTTTAATTTTCGAGACGTTACGTGTTGAGTGGCGGAATTCAACGCCGCATATTGTCATATTTTGCTAGGAAATGAAATAGCTCATTACGTCGAGTGTGAATCGAACTCACAATCGTCGCGTTTAATCTCGCAAAACGGTTCAAGTATGATTTGACTTTACGACAATTTTGCATTGAAGTAAGTTCATTTCAATACAAAATTTGTCTTAAAGTCATATAAAGGCAGGAAGGTACGTAGGTACTAACATTCTATGTAACATTCTGTTACTGGCATTCGTATCACGGAGACAAAAGTGCCTGCACACCTCTGAACAAATTCAATAAAGTTGCCGAAACTACGTTAAGGGGAATACATAATTTCTTAGTGTCTCTTTGTACGCGGGTAGTGATGGCGCGATGGATCGATAAGAAAATGTGTTTTTAAATGTTTTGTTTTTAGTAGATATCGAATTTTTAGAAAGATTAATATTATTCGTATATATATGAATTTAAAAATAGTATGCAGAGGGCAGAGGGAATCAAGATTTAAATTAGGTTTATTTCCCCACTCCAGTAGACTTTTAAAAATGAGACTAATTTAGTTAGTTACCTTTGTCTAACTACAAAAGTGTAACTATGTCCCCAATAATTACATATTTTATTAGAATTTTCGATTTAATAATTATTTAATTTAATTAATTAACATAATAATTAATTTGTAGTAACCAAAATATATATCTAAAAATAAATTGATTAAAACATATTCTACATATTACTAATATTATAATAAAATACTAGTAAATATTTTCTTTTTAAAACACCAACATAAATAAACGTCTTGGAGCGAGGCAGGAAAACCTCAAGAGATTGCAGGAAGTCAGCTGATATCGCACTCGCAGACCGGAGGTGGAATAATTTATTAAGACTAGCCATTCGCTGTTTGAATACTACACAAATTAACTTGGAAATTGTGGAATGAAAAATTAATTTTTGTTTTAAATTATTTTGTATGGATTTTGATATAGAAAATGTAAGTTTTTTGTTATACTTTTATACATATGTAATATGAAATGGCTTACTTTCTTAGAGATTTAAAATATATATTAAAATAAAAACATATTTCTCCTTATATATTGTCACCAGAATCAATGACGGAAAATGGGCAACGGATCTTATCTTAATACTAGGTTTTTTCTGCCTACATTGCTGTATACGAGATGAAGCGTGAACCTGAATAACTATATACATATTTCTAAATTACTTTATATTCGATCGTAAACGGCTGTGGCTCAAATTCCAAAACGAGCATTTCTTTTGGTTTTATTTTTCGTTTTTTATATTTTGTTTTTTTTTTTTCATTTGATCAATTAGTATTTTTCTAGATGCTCAGAGTTTTTGAAATATACGAAGATCTGAAAGTGATGTCTAGTTTATTTTTACCTACTTCGTAAGAAGCGGGAAATATGATTGTATTAGTTTATAAAAACTATGTAATGTTATGAAAAAAAAATGTCATGAAGCTGTTGGTGGCGAAAATTAACAGTCAGTGTCTGACTACAAGCGCAATGGTTGTGGATTTGATCCCACTTCAGAAGAATTATTATATATTTGAAATATTTTCCCGTTCACTGCACTGGTAATACTCAATGTCAAAAAATTAGGTGCAAAATAGAAAACGGAATGTCTCAGCGCTACCCCACCATTTATCCGTGAAAATACGTGAAGCTGTGCTACAATTAAAAATATACCTGTAACAGTATCGATACACGAACATCACTATTGAAGAGCGTTACTATTTAAATCCAGTTACAAGTTCTGAATATATTTTGTAATTACAGGTAAAGTTACATGAAAATTTTGTAGGCGCAGCTGCGCGCCGCTTAAATTGACTCTTTGAAATATTGTTATTTAAATTAAGTTAAGGAAAGTGGAAGCTTTCGGGACAATAAGACGTTTGTTTTAAACTAGTATGGTTGTGTAGTGTTGAGTGAGCAATTAAATGTAGTCCTGGGTTCTTTTAACAGTTTGTTTATTTCATAGATTGTGTATTATTTTCTTTTATTTTATTAAATAAGTATAGCGTAGTTTAAAGTGAATACAAATCAATATTTTTAATAACATTTTTTAATTAGAAAAAACAGCTTAACGCACTTTCCCGCAGAGCACTGTAGACAGAGCTAGCTTAGTTTTAAGAATTCCCCGTTTCCCACTTTCCTTCCAATTCGAGACATCCCGTGAGTATCGGAGTTCAATACCGCGCATTGTCATTTTAATGAGTAGAAATTGAATCCACGACCGTCGCGCTTATACGCAGAGCATCTGCGCCACGATGGCCTCTTGAATTAACATTTCAATTTTATTAGGTCATCATACATAAATATAATTTATTATACAATATAACGGTAAATTAAATAGAAAAATCGCAGTTGCATTCCAAAATTCAAATAACAAGTAATATGCAGCTGTAATTCAGTTTAAATATGTCTAATTGCGCGACGTGATTGCACGCTTGCAAGCACTACATCTATGTTAATATTATAGAGCTGAAAAGTTTGGTTTGAAATCACTAATCTTAGGAAGAACTGGTTCGATGTTTTTAGCTTCACGCTGTATTCCGCAACGTACGTAGAGCAAGGAACCTGGGAACCTAGTATTCAGACTCCGTTATCCATTAAGTTACTCCCGTTTCCCACTTTCCGCCGAATACTTGAAGCATTGTTGTGAGTTGTGCTGGAACTCCATGCCTCGCTTTGCCGCGATATTAAATATTTCATGTCACCAGTGGGAATCGAATCCACTACCGCACGCTTGTTTCATTGCGCTACGATGGCCTCAAATTGAAAACTGGTTCGGACTAGATGATTGGTTCGATTTGAAAAAATATCTTTGTTTTTAATACTAGTATAGAGATTATGGGCTATATTACATCATAATAATCCGATATAATGTACTGAACCTGCGATCATAATTACTATGGAAACGATGCCGTCGATAAAAACTAGTTACTGTATACCAAAGGAATTATTTTCCTTTCCCAGCCCCATTAAGACAAAGAGCAGCGTTGGGTTCCGCAACTAGATATTACATAAAATGTAAGTAATATCTAGTTGCGAATAAATATAACTATTAAGAAAATTATCATATATAAACTAAATGATAATTTAACTCTCAAATATATTTGCACAAGTCCATTTCATTACCAAAACGCAATTAGTATAGTAATGCGTTGCGAAGAAACCGTTAGCGATAACAGAGACTTATCGTATGGTTTACAGGGAGGTATGCTACTTAAATTTAAAATTTGTGCCCGTTGTGGCGCAGCTGGTGGATTTGATTTCCACTTCTGGGAATAAGACAAATCGCGGCGTTGATCTTGGTCATTTAACATACAAGGCCTTGAAAATGGGGCAGGAAGTAGGAAACGGAGTGTCTTAACACCAGATTCCCTTTATCTACTATAGGAGTATATCTGGGATACAGCTTGAAGCTTGAGAAAAATGTTTGTCCATTTTTTTATATATAAGATATTGATATGTTTAACTTTTTATGTTTATTACATGATTATATTACATGTATTTATGTATATGAAACAATAAAGCAAATTATCACTAAAGTACATACGTTAAATTTGAGAGAAACTTACGTAATCAAAACGATAAAATGCAGTCTATATACTTTATAATATCGTTTCTCTTGCTCCAGTACGCTACTAATTATAAAATATATATTTTGTAAGCCTAATGTAGTAGCTAGGAATATATTTTTTATTTTTTAAAAAATAAAAAATATACATACATAAATTTTTAATCTTAAGCAAAACTATTCAAGTACGACCCTGCCGACCCGCGTTTGAAAATATAAATTGGGATTCATATATTTAGTGCGGGGTCTAAAAGTGTTTTGAAAAGTAGTTGGAAGGGTCTAATTCCTTTAGTTTTATGCCTTTTTGGGTGTTTTTAGCCCAGTTTGAATCCCGCTGTTTTATAAGGGTCGATGTTTGGATAGGACCCTTTTTTGGCGATAGTTTCAGTTGGGCATTAAATTTGCGAATTACATTCGAAACTTCTTTTAGAACCTTTTGTTTTATGAAAGGATTTTGGTATATAGGTTATAGATAGTAGGTATTATATATGTACTTAGATGTAAATATAACTAATGACCGTAGCCCGCGACTTGTTTGGCGTCAATTTTTAATACGAAAAATAGAAAACATCATTTTTTTCCAGTTCCCGTAAGAATTTAGAAAAATTATCTTTTAGTGCTCACCAAAACTACCAAAACTACAGAAATGTCCAATGTCAATTTAACTTTCTAAGTCCAATAGTCTCGCCTATTCGTTGTCTGTTACTCAGTAATGAAAGAGTTTTATATATTTCAAATCAATCGAAAATCAATATCAGAACGGGAAGACATAAATTTGTAACATGTATATATTATGTGTTATGATTTAGATAGAGAGAGTGGGCAGAACCTAGTGTTAAGACACTACGTACTCCAAGCTGTCCAAATATCGCCGATATCGAGTGTGCCACTCTTGTTACCAAATCGTGTCTTGTTACCAAACCGAGAAAATAAAAATTATTCACTTCCCCAAGTAGGATTCGAATCCACAACAATCGCATTCAATCTATACTATAGAAATAGAACTTGAATTTATAACCATCATATACATATATTAATACTCCACTATACACTCTAATTCCACCAAAATTATAATACTAAAACAAAATAATACAAAACAAAACTAACTAACAATGAAAAATTAATTACCACAGTAAAATGGAGTTAAAAAATTGATTAAACCTCGTAGACCACACGGTTCTACGAGTTAGTTCTACGGAAACGTCAAAGTTTTAGGGGATGGGGGCGGGTGGGGGTTCGGTGCCGGGTGGGGGGCAAAAATGAACGCGCTGAAGACGGATCGGGGAAGTTTAAAATTAGACGGGGCGAGGTCTATTCTTTGTAAAAACGACGTGTTGTCTAATATACATTCGTACGTATTTAGGTATTATTGAAATTGTGTTTATAAAAGATTGTAATCATATATATATTTTTCGTCGATCATAATTGTTATATTGGAAATAGTAATATTTAACCTTTTTTAAGATTCACAGAGGTATTTTTTTATTATATATTCACAAAAAAATCAACTGTTCGTTGTCCAACATAAAATTTCCTAGTAAGTGGACGGCGTAGTGATTTATCACTAGGTTCTCATTCCGTCACTAAATGCATGAGGTGTTAGAAGATACCTACCACACATTATAAACTTATTTTTAAGAACACTTTAAGGGGAAACTTAAACATTTGGAATTCAACGCCGTTTCTTGGGTTTGTTGATACTACAGTCTACGTTTGTAGAATGTATTAAGTTGACCATCCACAGAAAGATATAATCTTAATTTATTTTTTTATTTAAAGTTGTTTTAAAATATTTTTATTGGTAATTAAAATTACGCTAATAATGTAAATGATAATGTAGCGTAGTCATTTTTATCAATATGGAAGCAAAAATGATCTATACAAGTATCTTTATATTACCAATTTACATAATATTTTTGTTTCTATCCACAAATTTACAAAATTATTGTATTAAATACTTTTGTTTTAAAGTTATATATAATGTTATCATTTTTTCTCTGATTCTACAGTACATTAATAAGTAATACAGTCAACCTGTGTAACTTTGACAGATACGAGCGATATTTTACAGTATATCTTAAAATTAAAGCACATTGCAAGAGTGTTTTTGCTTTACTAGTGCTCTCGTAATACTTTTTACACATAGACATTCACATAAACCTTTTAAAATAGACAGTACAGAAGAAAAACTGAATTTTGTAGTCTGTCAAATTACTTCCATGAAATGGGTAACTTGACGTACAAAGAATCTTTCATAAAAATATAATCATAACTATTTTTCTTATTAATCTACATCACATTGATTCATGTTTTGATTAAATAATGCATGTAATTGATGTATTGTTACATCAATTACATGCATTATTTAAAGCAATCACTCTACAGTTTTGTCTTATATAAAAAAATAAAAAATTAAGAAGCACTCCTCCCCCAAAATCTTTTATAAAGCCCTTTTATACTATTTTTACTGGTATTTACTGTATATACTACATCATCATATTTCTTTTTTAGTTTCAAACGGCAAATCACTTAGCACGTTCGATGTTAATGTGAAACTAGTTCGGGGTCCCACTGTCAATGCTACCCGAAGAATCAAAGTTACCCAAATTGAATAAAATATAAATAGTTAACTAAACTTAACAAAAAACGTATTTTCCCAGACTTTTTGACCGATGTCCAGTTAGTAGGGTGGCTTTTATTAACCCTTTCAATAAGAAACCAGTTTCTTTAATAAATTGTCTCCAAAGTCGTATCTATCGGTCAAACAGGTTTCCATTCCCATGCCGGACAGTCGGTTTTTTAACTGTCAGTCTTTGATCTAATATTTGAGTAAGTATTTTTTACTTGTTAAATTATTTATTTTAGTTTAAAGTGTGTGAAGTGTTGTTTATCTGAGTGAAAAATATAAAAAATATATTTACTATGCGTAAGTTCATAGTGATTGTGTACATATTCTCGGCATACTGCAACAAAACATAATCTACAGTGAGCAAAGTCTTGTATTTTTTTTATAATATAGATTTCATCCGCCATTTTCGAGATATTGTGAGTTGAGTGGCGGAACTCAACAAATTTCTTTATGCCAGAGCGAAAAAATGAAAAGAAATAATTCCCTCCCGTGAGAATCGAACTCACAAATGTCGCATTTCTAATTGAAATGTACATCAAATATATTATAGAAGTATTTATAAAATAAATAATATTACTCTTATATCTATGGACGAGCGTCTTAAGACCCCAGAGCGCATGTTCTTGAAACAAAGGAAGGTAATTGAAAATTCTATCAAAACTTTAACGAGACGAGGCTTCTTTGACAATAACTTGGAGAACTCATTTGGAGGCAGCTGGCAAATTAAGATGTAAATTGAGTTGACTTTTTGTATTTAAAATATATTTTTATATTTCAAAAATATATTCTTATCAGTTTACCGTCGCAAATCATTGTAAATGTAAACGATAGTTGTGAGTGCGACTCAAACTGGGTATGAAATGTTTAATATTTTTAATTCCTCAGTCAGGTAATTCAGGGCGGGGTAATGAATGCGAAGCAAACTGCGGCGTTGAGTTCTGTGGCCCAACACGCGTTTGGCGGTCAATAATTCAGCGGAAAGTGGAGAATTTACTGGGCGGAGTATCTTAACACTAGGTTTTCAGGTTCCCTCTGTCTATTCTGCTATGTACGGAAAGGATCAATGTGTTGTCACTCATTTTAAAGATGATAATAATATGTATATTGGCATGGATGTTATGTATTTTATGTGGCAGAGCCCAAGCTTATACTTTATACTCCATATCCCGCATATGATGTTATATAGGAAGGAAACCTAGTGTTAGTGTTAAGACTCTCCGCTCTCCACTTTCCTCCCTTTATTCGAAACATTACATGTTGAGTGGTGGAACGTAACGCACTTTGTGTTTGGACACAACGAAGAAATTAAAATAACCCATTCCTCCGTCGAAGAGTCAGACACAGAGGTTTTTTTAAATTATTTTATAATAATTACTCTATTAGGTTTGTTTACATCATAAAATCATAAAAAATACCCGTGAAGTGCGAGGTGAATCCCATCCCACCGCATTCGAGAGATTCCAGGGTTCCAGATCAATATAAGGTTGTTATAGTTTTTATCTGAAATGTTAAAATATTTTTTTTTTACTTTTCGTATTTTTTCCTTTATTAACCGACTTCTGTGTCGTCAATTCGACTGTATTTTTTAGGCTCGTTGCTTTAGAACTTTTGACTGGGTGAACCGATTTTGATGATGCTTTTTTATTTGATCCCATTTTAATTTGGTCCATTTTTGAAAATGTTATCCATGACAAAATCACATACATAAGTCTTAAATTTGCAATTTGCATGTATGTGCGCATCAAATGGATGAATAATAACTCAATATCACACTAACCGATTTCGATGATTTTTTTTTATTGGAAAGGACACAAGAAGGGAAAAACAATGAAAGAGTTTCATTAGGTTGTGATTATAGATAGGATCGGGTGAAGTTGGTTGGTTTTTTTTGTTAAAAATTATATTATTTTTATTGTAAGTTCTGACTTCGTGCCAAATTTCATAACTGGTCCATGGGAAGTACTCCATAGGATTTGATTACGGGGCGAATTTCATAGAAAATGTAGCGCAACGGTGCATATATGCTCGTATCTTTTGATTGCGTTGACTTAGAAGCTTGATTTTTGTCTGTGCTCCGATCTGAATGTTTAATATTGTAATATTAATTTCCGCTTGATAACTCTACGAGATCTTGAGATAAATGATATTGACAGACGGACAGACGAAAAACAAAGTGATCTTATGAAGGTTCCGTTTATTGACTTTTTCTGCTTGTTTTAGTAATCAAAGCGCGTCGTTGAGTCCTGTCTCGAAAATGGTTCAGAGAATGGGGAACAAAATGTTTTAACTCTAGGTTCCCATTGTTTGTTTTTAAAAATTGAACCTAGGGCCCATGTGCTCAGTACTAAGAAGCTGTTGTCTTGCAATAAGCATGTTTCTGTAGTATGTGGTAATATACATACATACACACATCTCAAGTGCAGCAATCAAAAGCGCTTGGAACGTGAGGCTAATCTAAATTTCTATTAAAACTTAAACTCACTATGTCGAATGCAATCATGGATTTCGTATAGCGTTTTATTATTAACTTGATACAGACAAAATGTGGTAAAAAATTATTTTATAAAATTTGGATTTTATTTAATAAGCAGTGTCTCTATTTTTTCCTGGATCCTGCTATACATAGATAGAGGAAACTTAGTTTTAAGACACTGCGTTTTCATTTTCCGTTGAAATCTTGAGATATTAGTCGTGTTGATATTTTTTTTACAAATTTAGTGTATTTTTTTTAATTATGTTGCCTAAGTATAAGTTTGGAGAATTAAGGCTATTTTAATTTTTTCTGTAAATAATATTTACTAATATTTTTAAATACTTCATAATATTGTAGCTACTTAAACATGTGGTTTGATTCCTTTAGTAATGTGACAGTTGTGTTATTGCTCGATGGTTTTAGGTTCATATTCGACCAAACTAAAACTTGTTTCTGACGTTGCGCGGCGTAGATATTATGAAGCTGAATAGTTTGTATGGTTCAACGCTCGAACCTCAGGAACCACATTTGAAAAAATATTTTTGTGTTGGGAAGCGTATTTATATACGAAGTTAATCTTTTGGCTGTAACCTACTGCACTAGTCAGGTTTTCCTCGGAAAGGTAGGCCCGTATTTATAAATTATTCTCAAGGCTGAGATCGATCTTGAGATGCCATTATCATTTATAAATTATAAATTTATTACTGAAAACGGCATCTCAAGATCGAATTGAGACTTGAGTGCGATTTGTAAATACGGGCCTGAGAATGTGTCATGTGTCATACAAAACCCTGGGACCATTGGCTACTGGAGCAAAGCCGAAGGGAAACGCTTATACAAAATCAGCTTCACGCTGTATCCCGCATACTGCAGGGTAGGCAGAGGGAACCTAGTCTTAAGACACTCCGTTCCCCACTTTCTGCCAAATTCTGGGGACATTGCGTGTTAAGTGGCAGAACTCAACGCCGCGCTTGTCCTCAACACCAGAGCGAAGAAATGGAAATATAAATTTAAGTAAATATTTCATCTCCTCGAGTGGGGATCAAACCCACAATCAGTCGGATTTTACAGTCACACTTTGTGCCCCTGCGCCACGACTGGCCTCACTGGCTTATACCTATGATATAAAAAATGGATACATGTCTAGGCGTCGTATAAAGGACCGAAATAACCTTCCAAACAAGTAGAAATGATTAAATCTGTTCTCAATGTAATCTTTTTATTAAATGCTTTCAAAGACTCCGTTCGATTCTAGCACTAATTGAATTTCGCAACTTCAATTAAGTTTAAGACGAGTTGAAGTAAATTACTTTCTTTATTTATGTTTATATAATAATTTTAGGAGGCCATCTTGGTCCTATGGCACAGTATCTAGCTGTAAACGCGAAGGTTGTGGGTTCGACTGCCATTCGGGGGAATTTATTATTTTTGAGGGCGTCGTGGCGCAGGAGTACAAGGACGAATCCGTTGTGGGTTCGACCCCCACTCAATGAATTTATATTTTCAGTTCTTTACTGTGGGAACAAGGCAAAAAGCTCGGCGTTTAGTTCCGCTACTCAACATGTAATGCCTCGACAAATTCGGCGGTAAGTAGAGAATGCAGCTTAACACTAAGTTCCCTCTGCTTACACTGCTGTATGCGGGATACAGCCTGAAGCTGATTTGATCTGACTGAACTATGCTATGTAAAAAACTATTAGGGTACTAATTATATAACTTATTCCTACTTAAGATGTACGAGGTATTAAAAGCCCAAAATTAAAATCTTTACAAAGCACAAATACAAACAGCAACAGCGACAAAAACATTAACCAACAAAACGGCATCAGAGTTGACTCCGCATTTCTACCTTCCCGAATAACTTTTCACCCCACGAAGACGGAAAATTTACATAAATTTACAAATTTCACAACGAAATAAGGCACGGCATAGTTCGCGTCGCCTCCCCCGCCTTCCCCCACCCCCGAAACCCCCAAAAGGGGGGTTGAAACCGTTTTTCATGTTTAATTTTAACTTTGGTATTAATAAATGTTCTAGTCTTTCGTACAGAATTTTACACTAACCTTTGGTTGTAGGTATGGCTATGTCGCTCGGGAGACGTTAGTTTTATCGTATAATTAGTTTTGGAGTTGACGCTGTGCTTGTAAAAATTAATGGCCGTTTTGTTTTCGTGTTATTAATATTATTATTTCAAAATTTTCTGTTTTATTTCAGATTTTTGTTTGTTTCAGTTTGAAGATTTTTAAAGGTTGTAAAATAGTTATAAAGATCTTTTATCCGGTGATGTTTGAGACAATTTGATATTTATAGGTTAGTTTATATTTGAAATATTATAATGTATTTTAATAAATACTTTTTTTTAATTGCTATGAGGGTAGGCAGAGAAAATTTCTAGATACTCTGTCCCGTTGTATACAATACTGACATATAGGTATATTACAAATAATATATTGTGGTGATAAGGAAATCATATAATATTATTAATTTTATTAGTTAATTAAGAACTGCTTAAGACTCTATTTATCGCTGCACTAGAGGTATACTTCTAAGTCTAAAAAAATTTCAATACCATGTTATTTTTTACTATAACATTGGGTAAATCCAATGTTATATCAAAAAATTACATATCCTAATTGGTTGTATGCACATTTTTTTCACGCTGTATCAGAGGAGCAGAGCTCAACGCCGTGTTTTTTCTTGTTACATAATAAAAATAACTAACCCCCTGTATCTACATTCATCGAGTGGATATCGAATCTCGATACCCACTCGATGAATGATTATATTTATGTTATTTTTCTTGGCAGGGCTCCTGCCGAGGGAAAGTACAAGTTATATAAATTGAGAACGTTAATTTTACGCGTAAATTGTGAGTTTGTAATGATCTTATTTTGGGATATATTTATAAATTACAAATATTGTCCTTTTATTTTAATGCAAATTCTCCCCTTCTTTTCAAAATTCTTCTTCTGTCAAATTTTATGATCCTAAGTCAACAGGTATCTTATAGGTTTAGATTACGCTGCGATTTACCTTTTTTTAAAGTACGCAACCCTAAAAATCGATAAGCATTTCCTTGAGCGAATTTGAACCAAGACGCGCTTTAACCTAATAGCGTCAACGAGTTCTTTCTAGCTTCAGAGGGAAGCAGAGGGAACTTGGATACTACGTTTCTCACCGCACCGCAAAATTTTCTTTCGGGTTTCGGAACTCAGGCTTAGTCTTGTTACCGAAACGAAGAAATAAAATCAATTCATTCCCCCGAATGGGAATCGAATCACAACTTCCCCAACGGATTAATATTACAAGAAAAATATGAAACGTGACTTTAAAGATGTAATTTAAAACAAATACCTTTATATCTTACTAAGCTCAGTATAAAACAAGGAGTTGAATATTAAAACGGGAACGCCATTAAAATGCGTAATTGCTGGATTAGACCGCCCAAGATTCCTCTATCTGCGACCGGAGCGCCACAGCTTATATATATCGTTCTATTAGTGCTGTAATAACTTAATTGTATCGAAAAAAAATATTGATTATATTTATCTGTTTTTTTTATTTTTATTTACTATAATAAAAAAAAATAATAGAAGAAAAATGTGATGTAGAATAAATCATCGTGACACAGTGGGGGATGTTATGTTTAATGATGGTATGTTCATTGACTTCAGCAATTGAACATAACCGTATTAAATTCGGTTTGAAAATGGGGAAAATTGTGTATTATAATATTAGGTTCCTTCTGTCTGCCGTGCTAAATGCGAAATAAAGAGTGAAGTTACAATAAAGTGACTATTTTATTTTTTTAACTGAAACATTAAACTTAACTTAACTTAACTTAGTTTCACTCTTTATCCCTAGCGGGGTAGTCAGAGAGAACGGAGTGCCAAACGCTACGGTCTCTACATACCTCTTTCGCCTCGTCCACTGTCATCAACCTCTTCATACATGCCCTGTGGGGGGTCCTCATGCTTTTTACGTGACCTTCCTCCAGTATCTTTGATACTGTATTTTCGAAGGTCAACCGAGGTCGCCCCCGATCTCTCTTACCACTCACTTTTCCATCATAAATCTTTTTTGCCATTCTTTCATCACTCATTCGTTCGACGTGCCCAAACCAGCTGAGCACGTTCTTCTTGATTCTCACCGTGACATCCTCGCTAGTACCTGCCATTCTGTATATCTCTTCATTGCGGATTCGATCAGCTAAGCTGACTCCTCATATCCTACGAAGAGATCGCATCTCCACGGCATTCATCTTTCTTTCTTCTTTTTTCTTTGAAACATTAAAAATATATGTAATAAAAAAAATATAAAGTAAATAAACAAGTAGGTTACTAGATAGTCTATGGCGCGTCCAAGATGGCGTGTCTGAACCGCCTGTCGACGTGCTTTCCATACATCATAAGATAACATTATAAGATTTTCGCTTACAACGAAGATTATGAAGGCAATTGTTTAAATTGTACGTAATTTTAATAAATAAATGTTAGAATATATTTTATAGAGACCATCGTCACGTATCAGGTGAGCCAGTAGAAGGGTCGGTTGTAAGTTCGATTCCCATTCAGGTAAGTGAATTGTATAATATGAATTGATTTTTTTACTCTGGTAGATGAAACGCGGCGTTCAGTTCCGCCACGGAATTCGCAATGTCATCAAGATTGTACAGAAAATGGGAAACGGAGTGTCTTCTGAACGGTTTTTACCAGTGTTAGAAGGATTTGGAAAAACGAGAACTTGATATTATAATACACCTTTCGTATAATTACACAGAATTTTTTTGACTAAATCAAAAAGGCTTTCTTTAAAAATATATAATTTAAGCATCATTCTACGAAATTCAGCGAAAAAACCTAAAGCATTTATAAGGTAAGGCGAACTTTTTGCCTCCACCCGGGGCGTACCACCACCACATCTATAAATCTATGACTATATGACGTCATTAAGAAAGCTGAGGCGCAACGTCTTAAAATACATCCGTCTCGCTCGCACCCGCAGTTTTTTCGTATAGGTCATTTGGGGGGGAAGTCTTAAGAATGAAAAGAGTGATCGTTTCTCTCTTTCCACGCCTTACAATGAAAAGACGATGGAAATTAAATAATACTTTGTCGTTTATTGAAAAGGGTTGAGGGGTTATTGTGAAAATTTCTGGGGAGTGTAAAAAGATATTGATTTTAGCTAAGAGAGGCCGTCGTGGAACAGCCTCAACCTGTAAATGCGATGGTTATGGGTTCGATCCAAAGGGGGTAATTATTATTATTCCACGCTCTGGTTGACGGAGCGCAATGTTGAGTTTAAGGAGGCTAGCCCTCCTTGCCCAAATATTCACGAAAAACTGTAAAAGATTAGATGCTTTTTGTTTAGTAGCGTTATTTTGTTTGATCCATCTTGGCGCAGTTGTAAAGCATACAATAGTTGCTATATAACATATGTAAAAAAGATACTAAATTTTGAAGCCTTTTTTCAAAGCTTTAAGTTTTTATTGATCTTTTTAAACATTTTTAAAGTGTTATTCCACACTTAGAAAAGAAAAATATTTATTTAGAAAACTTATAAAAATTTGAACGTAGCGGGACTCGAACCCGCGGTTTCCAGGGGGCGCGGGTTCGGGTCCCGCTACGTTCAAATTTTTATACGTTTTCTAAATAAGTATTTTATTGATCTTGTTTTTTAAACAAAAAGCTATATTCTCTTTGATAAACAGATATGAAGGTCATCGTTTCGCATCGGCACACCATTTGACTGTGAACACGACGGTTGTGGTTTCACTTCCTACTTGGAGGAATAAATTAGTTTTCTCGCTCTATTAACAAGACAAACTCAAATCACGAAAAGCGAAACGAAAAAAAAGAAGTCAGGCACTCAACACGCAAACATTAGACAGAAAATGAGAAACTGAATGTGTTGACACTAGGTTCCCTCTGCCTACCATACTACATACGGGATACACCGCGATGCTAAAAACCAAAAAAAAAACAATTTTCATTAACAAATAGTAAATTTAAGTAATATAAAACAAATTTTAATGTAAAGCTACATCACTTTAAAGTATTATATAAAATGATGAAAATTCCTGAAAATATTCATGACTATAAAATCTGAAACGTAATAAGCAAATGAGTGGAGATTTTGTACGCTATATTTTGAATAGTCTTGTTTTGAACAGTTAGATAGGTACGCTATTTCGTTTTTTAGGTTCTTTACATTTATAAAATGATACAGTAAAAAGTTGTCAAGATTTATTTTTTTCATTATATAAAATATAGTCTTTCGCTTCGCTTGTCCATTGTCGATCGCTTCGATCGTAGTAATTGTAAACAAATAAAATACTTCGAAAGATAGGTAACCACGTATTATTTTTATTTAAGTTCTATGCAAATAGAAGTATAAGAAATAAATAAATATTATTATTTACAGCTTATAAAAAAACTGCAACGTTGAACTTACATACTGAATTAAATATTCTTATTGATTTAATTATAAAAAAAAGATGGTCATTTGAGTAAATATAAATTAAAGTCATTGTTTCACATCATGTGGCATTCAAAGGATGATTTTTTCTTGTTTTGCTTCACGCTATATCCAGCATATAATAGTGTAGGCAGAGGGAACCTAGTAATTTCTGTTTCCCACGCATATTGAAATTTTCGAGACATTGTGTGATGAGTGGCGGAGCTCTAAACTACAATTGTGGTGTTTACAGTCGGAAGTTGTCCCACTAAACTGCAGTGACCTCTTAGCTTATAAATATTAATAATAATTAAAACGCGAATAAAAAGAAACATTTATAAAATTTAATATTTTCATTTTATTCAAAAAGTTATATATTAAACTATTGGTTTAGTACAACCAAAAATTTACTAAAATTCCGATTGGTATTCTTTATCAACGCTATTTCAAATAAAATTGACAACACAATAGGGGGACCCCCCGAAAGGCCGGGCAAATAAGCCATTAAGCGTTGCGACGGTACACGACTATAAAATCTCAGCTTCTTGCCCCCCACCCTAGGGGACGCCCCCCCCGATAAACTGCTTTATGCTTTTCCTACTATAATTAGAATGGCTTGCCGTTTTCTAGTGAATGAAAAGTCAAGATGCGATGGTTATATTGTATGTGAGATTGTATATCCTTTTGGTTGAGTAGAAAGTTAGATTAGATATTATATACGAAGGGTCTTAATTCAAATCCTCTAAAATTTGACTATCAGATAATTAACCTATAATTGCTAGTGTAGTTATATTTTTATTATTATTATTATTATGGCTGTATATACTTTTTTGAACTCTATACTTGTGATAGTAATAAAATATAAGACACTGCGCTTTATTTTGTTATCAGAGTGAGGAAATTAAAATATCTCATTCCTCCGAATAGAATCGAACTCACGACGTAGAGTTTATGGTCATAAACTGTACCGCTTCACCAAGACGGTCTCACGGTATCAAATTTTATTATTAAATATACTGTAAAATAGATTAAAAAACACAATAAATTTGGTTTACTTAAAACGAATTTCTAATTTTAAGATAATTCCACATCGTTTTCTGTAGAATTAATACAATTTAAATGGCATAGTGTGGCTGTAAAACCGACTGGTTGTGGGTTCGATCCCCGCTCGAGGAGATGAAATATTTACTATTATATTTATATGAAATATTTACTATGATATTTATATTTCCATTTCTTCGCTCTCGAAGCAAAGCGCGGCGTTGAGTTCTTACTGCCACTTAACACGCAATGTCTCCAGAATCCGGCAGAAAGTGGGGAACGGAGTGTCTTAACACTAAGTTCCATCTGCCTACCCTGCTGTGTGCGGGATACAGCGTGAAGCTGATTTAAAAAAAAAAAAACCTAGTAAAATATACTTATTTATGTCACTATTATTTGAAAAATCATTTAATTAATACAACACTGTTGACTACAAAACGAAATTAAACTTTAATTAAAGCATTTTCTGTCTACTATAAAACATCTGAAACTTAATTTGATTTGGCAGTTTTAATTGGAGCGCGAGCAACGTCTTATGTGGAGTGGGGGGAGACATAATTGTAATTTATATTTATTGAAAGGCGTAACGGCGTAATTCGTTAAGCAAAATACCTTTTTTAACCTATTTCAAAGAATGAGTGTGTGGGTGTGTTGTATTTAGGCTTTTTAGCATTTGTGCTATTTTATTATACCTACAAATATAAGTTGCATGTTTGTTCACAAATTTTTCAGCAATATCAGCTCAGTATGTTTTGAGATATGACTATAAATAAATAAATTAAAATAAGGCGCCAATAGTACAATAGGACCCCGTCTCATAGTAAGCGCGATGGTTGGTGGTTCGATTTCTAACTTGGGGAACGAATCGTTTGATCTCTGCTCTATTATGACGGCAGCACTGCGTTGAGTTCTGTCTCTCGAATTTACTAGCTACAAGGTCTCTGCTTACCCCTCTATTTAAGCGATACGATGTGCAGGTGAATGATGATAAAACAAAATTCAATACAAAACAGGTTCGACCTACTAACTAATTCTATGGTTATTGTATTAAACCACGTGTCCTATTTTATAAGTGAGGGTCGGAACTAGATTCCCTTTAATTTAAACTGATTTTGTTTAAAAACTAGCTTTTTTGGAACTAGTAATACTGGATTTCATTAATAAATTTGATGAACACGTGTCTATTTTGATTATTATTACTATGTTTATTTGAGGCCGGTCGTAGCGCAGAGGCACAAGGTGTGACTATAAAATCGACTGGTTGTGAGTTCGATCCCACCAGAAATGCGTCCAGAATTCGGCAGAAACGGAGTGTCTTAACACTAGGTTCCCTCTGCCTACCCTGCTGTGTGCGGGATACAGCGTGAAGCTGAAAATAGAAAATTAAAAAAAGCATATATTTTAAGGGTATAATTTAAATCATCACCAAAAAATTTTAAGACCCTAAGCTGACTACATAAAAGGGTCCTAAAGTATATCATATTATGATCCAAAATAAATAAATCAATAAATAAATACTATAATAATTGCGCATATTATACAAATATTCTTTTCTTTCCCAAAACATATAAAAAATGGTCACCAAATAATGTTTTACACAAAAAATAATATTACCGTAGTGTTGATGGTGAATAATAAAAAGTCTACTTACGGTTATCACTGAGTATATTCAACTCCACTTTAGAGTACATATAGTTTGAATACAAATAGTAAATCACGACACAGTTCATACAAAAGTCAACCACAAACATATATATAAAAGAAAACACAAAAATTACAATAATATTAACAAATAACTGAGAAAACAATGGAATATATATAAAGCGCATCGAGTGGCAAGCATCGACTGTTATATATAAAATATGTCGTTGACAAGAGGCGTAAATTTTAGAATACCATACCGGTTTGTTCGGCTGCGAGCACCTTCATATAAATAAACTAAATACGAATATTTACTATGAAACACATACATTAAATTAATTGTATGTATGTATATAAGTGATAACTAAAGTAATTACAATATTAAAATATATAAATAACACATATTAAATAAACTATAAATGTTTATATTTCCATACAATTAATATCAAAAACCTTACACCAAATTCGTTTGACGTTGTCATCCAAAATAAATAAATTGTTCATTTCTTACTCTGTTAACCCATAATTAAACATATATATATATATATATATATATATATATATATATATATACATATATATATATATATATATTATATATGTTATTTTTCAGTAATATTATTTGCGCCGTCGTGGCACAAGGGCATAAGGATGTGACAGTAACGCGGCGGTTGTGGATTTGTTCGTATCTACATTCAGGTGTATTAAATATTATTTTTTATTAATATTTTGATTTCTTCGCTCTCGCACCAAGGCAAAAGCTCGGCGTTGAGTTCCGCTACTCAACATGCAATGCCTCGAAATATTCGGCGGAAAGTGGGGAACGAAGTACGAAACATTAACAGGAGTTTCTTTTTTGATTTTAATATTCAGACTGATATACCAATATAATTTGGCTGTGTTATCAAATTTAATTTATTTTCTATAACAATAAGCAAGTGATGTATGTTTGGGAAACCCAGTATATTATTTGGTATTTACAAAATGTTCTAGAATTAGATTTTATGCCCAGCAAAAATTACCAAATTAAGACTCGTGACACCAGTACCAGTGTTTAACGCTGGTAACTGGCAGTCAACAGTTCGAAGTGTTGGATTTATTTACTTATATTTTAGGAAACGTAATTTAGTGATAATTTATCCATTTTGGTAAACGTTTCGAATTTTTTTGATAGTAAAATAGGTACATTTTTAGGCGGCGTTAAAACACAAGCCTATTCTTTACTGCTGTTTTTTTTTATTTTAATTATAAATTAATTACAATTATTCACAAACACAAACTGAATAAATGACCAATAAACAAATAAGTAAATAAATAATTAAACACGAATATTTAATGGTAAGCCGAGCACTCGTTAATTAAAGCGATGATCAAAGAAGAACGCCGCGCTCAGCTATTGTACCGACTTCCTGTTACACGTTGACGGGAGAGAGGCGTTAGTGGAAAACTCGTGGATGGTTTTTTTTTTATATTTATATAATATTTCTGTTATATCTAACACAGAAAGCGATTATATATGGATGGTTTCTTGCTCTGTCGTCTCCTGCATTGAATATATAATAATTAGATATTTTCTGTAGATACATAATACTGATTAAAATTAGTCCAGAATAGGTAATATAACCTAAAATAGTAATATATTTTCTACTCATGAACACGGACCACTGCGAAGTGTTCTAAACTTCGGGTTACCAAAAATGTGTATTTAATACTAAATATACGCAATTAATACAGTTTAAGAGTTTAATTTTAAACCATAAGTAAATTCTAATATTCTATCAATCAATACATACTATTTTAGATATGACTATATAAAAAATACAAACTAATTATTATACTACTCATTATAACATATATAACCTATAAGCATATAATACACATATAAATACACATTCCTTAGTTATATCAGCTTCACGCTGTATCCCGCACACAGCAGGATAGCCGGGAGGGTACCCAGAGTCAAGACACTCCCCACTTTCCGCCGAATTCTGGAGGCATTGCGTGCTGAGTGGCGGAACTCAACGCCGCGCTTTGACTCGACACCAGAGCGAAGAAATGAAAATATAAATGTAAATAAATACTTCACTTCCTCGAGTGGGGATCGAACCCACAACCAGTCGATTTTACAGTCACACTTTGAGCCTCTGCGCCACGACCGGCCTCTTCTTAGTTATATTATTTCATAAAATTACAAATTTCATCTACGCAAAGCAAAATTCCACGTACAACCATCTAATTTCATATCAAAAGGGTGCGCCATCTTGAAGGAAAACACAAAGATGCTGAATGGTGAAATTTTCTTGTGTAATTTTCACGCGAACCACCCTCCTTCCGTGCCTCGGGGTAGCTTTCGACCAGTTTTATTTGAACCTTTACTATATGTTATACGCAAAGTAAATTTATGTAAGAAAATTATAAATGAATTTATACTCGTATATAAATTGTGGTATTATTTTATTATTATCGTTGAGAGACTATTATTATTAGTTATAGTTGTGAAGAAATCATTTAAAATTCACAAAAAAAAAAATAAGAAAAGCATTTGTATTTATTTGAACTGTTTAAAAAAATATAGTTTACTTCAAAATTATAACCATATAGGTATGCATTTAAAATATAACAGTTTATTGCAAGCGACTGTAAATGCAACAGGTTGTGAATTCGATTCCCGATAGAGGAAATAGACGAGATGTTGAGGCAAAAGCGCAGCGTTGAGTTATTGTCACGATGTATGTAGGCGCATAATATGAGTAATGGGCGCGAATAAAAAAAAATCTTTAACGTTGAGGAGTAAACAGAATAGTGACTTAACTCTCCCTCATGTAATTTCAGCACATATAAGTGAGCATTATTTAAATATTTGGTTATTTTCTAAATAAATAGTTCTTTAGAGCAACTTTGCCCGCATAGTCCAATCGAAATAAGTAATAAATTATGTCAAAATGATTAACGAGATATGATAGCCTATAGCATTCCTCCTCCTCGATGAATGGACTAAACAAGCAAAAATATATTGGGCAATGTCAAATTTAATCTTGTGAGACAATTAACAGTATAAATATGTTTATACAAATATATGTACAGATTTTGATGGCCAGTCGTGGCGCAGGGGCACGAAGTGTGACTAAAATCGACTGGTTGTGAATTCGATCCCCATTCGAGAAAATGATTGATTGATGATGATTATTATTTTCATATCTTCGCTCTGATGTCGAGACAAAGCGCGGCGTTGAGCTCCGCCACTCAACACGCAATGCCTCTAGAACTTGGTGGATAGTGGCGAACGGAGTGTCTTAACACTAGGCTCTGCTATGTGCGATATACAGCGTGAAACTGAAAAAAAAAAAGAAATTGAATCTACTACTACCATTCTCTAACACTCGTTCTACCCAACCAATATGCCTAAACAACTAAAAACACGTCATTCAACAAAGTGAAGCCGGGTCAAAGTAATCTAATATGTATACATATGCATATATAATGTAGGAGTATATGTATGTACAAGCTACGTAGCGGAGCCGCGGGCGCGAGTCCTACAAGAAAATTAGTTATTAAAATTTCACTGACGCTACGAAATTTATCTCAGACGCGGTGTAGGTGGATACGAACGTTTTAATACTATATTATGTAATGTGTTTTTTTATTATAGATTTTTTTATATAATTTTATAATCATATAAAAGAGAGAGTATAATGTAATACTGTAGTTTTTATTTTTTTCTTGACAGTTTTAGAGTTATATTTTTAAAATAGGGCAGGCAGGGAATGCTGCATGTTAAGACAACCCATATTAAAGTTTTTTTTTAAAAGTCTATTTATAATACTATAACGATACACCATTTTAATAACTAACAAAATAAACTAAAGAATGACACCTTAGGTACACATAAAAAGTGTATGTAACATAGCTATCATCTTCCTTCATGAATATATTATTCACCACAAAAATGATTTTTCAACTCGCACCAGTAATTCCTGAGATAAGCGCACTAGCCAAACATTTTTTTTAATGTTACAACATGTTCTCTTTATTAGTAACGATATAAAATTTAATGTATACGATATTATAAACGTTAAATTTTGACAAAAAACACTCTGCTATATTCTGGCATTCTATTAAATTATAATGCGGACTTTTTGTTATTAAATTATAATATTAAAAAAAAAGCAACTGACCGTTTAAAAAGTTTTCAAGTCATGAGAACTAAAACCTGTTTTCTAAGTAATGACAATAAGATAGTAACCGGACAGTGGTCAGCGTGGGAAAGGGGTGGCAAGGTGAATCCCGCTATTGTTACAAACTACCCTTAAGATTGAAGTCGTATTAAACATTTTTCTTGGCTAATTCTTATGATAATTTGATTCTGTGTTAAGTAATATTTTTGTCTCATGTATGTTTAGAAATTTAGTTATTAAGTAAGATTATTAAAAAAGAACTGAATAATACGTATTTCTGCATGTGCCATATATAGAATAGAAAATTTTTTACATGTTATAAGTTATAGAGCTTAAGCTGGAGTGGTTTACTAGTAACTTCTATTATTGAGATCTTGGTTCCATCATCAGACCACCTCGATGATACCATACTATTATATTGTCGAGTTTCATGATTATACAATTATTACAATCGACCTAATAAAAATAAAAAAAATATATAACATTATGGTTTGTGAACCATACCGGTTTGAATTATACATCACTATTTTCGATACTGATATTTATAAAATACTTAAAATATTTTTATTTGTGAACTAAAATACTGCTTTAAGAATATCGAAAATATATTACAAGGATGTTTTACGTGATTTAGATTATGTAATAACAAATAAAAAATAATCAAAGCTATAATTTACTATAACATTTTTAAATATAAGCAAATATTTTGCCTAAGTGCGATTGTGACCAATTAACATTTATAATTAAGTTGTTTATTCTGTAATTTGATGTATTTTAAAAAAACCTTAAAAATATACATAATATTTAAAACAACAAAGTATCAATTCGTCAAGGTGCGCTGCACAACGAAGACGCCGTTAAAGTTTTCCGTGCTACTTTCGCGGCTCTACAGAAAGTTGGGCCGGGGCTCATTACGGCTGAATGTACACGACGCACAGTGAACTGGGGACTTTTGTAAAGGAAAATTATTTTATTTCAATTTACTCTTATATATAATTAATAATATGAGGCCGTCGTGACGCAGGGATTCAAGGGTGCGATTGTAACGCAATGGTTGTGCGTTTGATTCCAACTCGTGGGGATAATTATTTTTAGATTATTTTCTAAATCCGAATTCTAGCTAGAGAAAAGTGAGGAAAAGAGTGTCTTAACATTAGATCTCTACTACGTTCGGGATACAGCGTGTAGCTGAATAATATAATAGTAATATTGTTATTTGGACAAATAAGCAGCTTCGCGTTTTTGTCGTCATAGCAAGAAAAAAATTATCTTGCCATAGCTTATTCCGTCATATCCACATTCTACCGTATTGCTGAGGCCGTCGTTGCGTAATGAATATCTGTTTTTAAGCGATGATTGCCGTTTGCTCGCCGTTCGGGGGACTAATTATATTTAAATAATTTTCTAATTCTGGTGGATAATGTATTCGGATTTTCCCATCAACACGCAATGTATCGAAAATTAGGTCAAAATTAGGGAACTTGGTATCTTAGCACTTGCATGCGAGAATAAATCGAAGCTGTGATTTATAATAACACATCAAAACCATCATCAAAATATACAAAAAAAATCAAACATAAAATTAATGAAAAAACCATCCCACTGCCGTTTCGCCTAACAATCTCCCATCTCCAGACCCCGAGGCGTTTATATAATATCTAGCAGATAACTTGGAGTTATGTACGTGTGTATTGACAGCCCTAATATTTATTACAGGCTTTTGTTATCGATATCGATAAAGTGGATCGAGTTACATCGTATCGTGTCGGCGTTGTGTTACACTTTTGTATGATATTGGACTTTATGTATTAGTTGAGTTAATTAGTGAATTAGGTCTTCGAATCGTAATAAAGACGCTATGGCGCAGTAGGACGTTTTACTGTGAACGTGATGGTTATAGGATTAATCTTTATAAGACGATATTTAAATTTATAAATATATACGGTATGACTGTATTTAAATTTATAAATATATAAATTTTGGAGTCAAGTTCTTGATGGGGGAACAGAGTGCTTAGCTACTAGGTTCTTTCTGCCTACCCTGCTGCTTCTGCCTACGGAAAAGACCTATATCTACTATTTATTTATACCAGAAATGTCTTTTGCAAGACAAAAGTTGTTTCAATGTTACCACCAGTAAATGTGCATGCATACATAACAAGTAATTATGAAGCTTTATCAAAGATTATAAGAAACCACTCACTGGACTACTCAAGGATCCAGCCAGAACCCTCATCAATTACTTCATTTAAGTTTTACTTCAAATAAAAAATGTTGAACACTATGTATTTTATAAGTCCTTATTATTCTTTTTTAGTATCCCATTATAGCAGAATAGGCAGACGGAACCTACCAAATTTGAGCCTACCGTTTTTAAGACATTGAGTGTTAAGTGGCGGGACTCAACGCCGCGCTTTTTATTTTCCACAACGAGGAACTAAAAAAATCTATCCTCGGAGTGGGACTCGAACCCATAACAGCGTAAAATATAATTTCAAAGAAAATTCAATGTAAGGAAACGAACAAAAAAATCTATCAAAGACAAGGCAAGCCAAGGCGAGGCGTGTCCTGCCACCCTCCGCATAATGTACGCTCGTGATAAATTGCACCCTACCCCGGCCTTTGGTTTCTTTGACGAACTTCACTTGTATATACAGTATGTGCCAAATTACATAAATGTTATTGTTTTTAAAATAATTTGGTTGTATAAATTGAGAATGTCTGGTTTTAATCAAAATACAGTACAGTTTTTAATATGCTTTTATTGTATTAGTTTGACTTGTAACTTTGTACCTGTATAAGTATTGAAATCTAAGTAACCATATTTGACCCAATTGTAATAATTGTATCAACATAATACTGTCGAGCTGCTCTGAAGATGGAGCCAGGATTTGAATAGTGGTACTCTTCTTCGGTTTCCTTTCAGAGAATGAATTACTTTCATTTTCTCGATCTGAAAGACAAAGCGCGACATGAACTTCACCACACAATACGTAATGTCTCGAAAACTGAAATTGACCGGGAAGTAGAGACCTTACTATTTTAGCACTTGATTCTCTCTTCGTATCCTGTTATAAGTCGCAGAATACAGCGTAATGCTAAAGAAAAATAACGAAAAAAAGAATAAATATTATTTTAAATTAACCTTTTAAAAGAAACATTATAAAATTTAATATGATGAATATGTTTCCAACAGACATATGTATGTATGTACAAACTTTAATTACCTCCATAACTGCATACGTATACGTGCATTTCTCACTGCAATCATAACTTTATCTAGGAGTGTAGACGTTGCTTTGACACGTTACTGTGACTTAAGTGTGTATAATGTGATCAAATAAAAAACTTCTATTAAAGTATATAGTGACTGAGTAACCAAAGCGAAAGTTTATCATAAAAACTCGGATACTTTTTGCAACGAAATAGAAATTAAAAATAAATTGTTTTAAAATAAAAAAAAAACTGTACTCAATGTGTTGAAATTATTGCAGAAATTATATTTATTTTGTTCGTAATCGAGTCGTCCGATTTTTCTTGGATAAAGGTAAAAAAACACACAATTATAGCCATCGTTTTTATGTGGCCGTTATAATAAAAAAACGGTTAAACATGAATGGAACGCGCATACCGAGGGTTCTGTATCAATTTCTAGATTCAACGGGTAATACAATTTAAAATTGATAAACTTAACTTTGCACTCATATTATATGAAATGAACTACAATTATATGACGATTTTTTTCTATGAAATACTTATAATTTTTCACTTTTTGCAATTTTTTCTTTATTTGTGCTATGACGTGGTTTTGTACTAAATTTCAAGAGTCTGAGTTCACGAGAAGTACCCTAGGTTCCCTTGAAAATTACGAAAATTTTGCAGAAATTTCAGTATACACGACTGTATCTTTTGAATGTGTTGGCTTAGAAGTTATAATTTTTCAGACAGTAAACCTGAGTATTTGTTACAAATTTCAGCTTGGTACCTCCACTTGTTCTCGAGAAAAATATCTTGACAGACGAATGGAAAGACAAAAAGTGATCTTATAAGAGTTCCGTTTTGCCCTTTTGATCTCAAACATCCGTACCTTTGGAACCCAAAAAAGTTGGCCAATCCCTAAGTCTGAATGTAATTTCTGACAGTAACGCGGTGGTTGTGAGTTCGATTTCTAGCCAGAGGAACGATTACATTTAAATTATTTTAATTGCCCTTGTTACACATATTTGCAATGCTTGGAAAATTTGGCAGAAAATAGGGATCGGAGTGTAAAGGGAACAGAGTAATCGTAGCTGTGGGCTTCGTGGTGTGTGGCTTAAGACACGCTATACACGCACAAATGTCACGCAATGCCTCAAGCATACGACGAAAATGAGAACAGGGTGTCTTAACACTAGGTTCCCTCTATCTACCCTCCTCTAAACAAATAAAAGCATGAAGCTCCTATTAATCGCCGATTGGAGATTGAACCTACAACAATCTCGCTTATAGTCACGCTGTAAAAGTGCTATTTCTTCATATATTAGGACCTTGAATAAGTTGCTGCTGTTTTTTGAAAGATGTCGTTCCGGCACTCTGTGCATGGAATTTGGTACGGTAACGAATCACCAAAGTAGTACTATATGTAACCTCAAATTATAGTAGAATAGTGTTTATTACAATGTCAACTACATATTTATTTTCCCTTTGTGAAAATGTATACTTTTGTGCCAAATAAAGTGCTTTTGCGGGGAATTTTATTGCACTGCTTTATTCAGAAAAAATCTGCGGAAGAAGCACACAGAATTCTCGTTGAGACAATGCTTTGTCGAATACAACGTGCAGAGACTGGTTTAGGCGCTTCAAAAGTAATGATTTTGACCTTGAAGACAAAGAGCGTTCTGGAGCACCGACAAAATTTGAAGACAGAATTGGAGGCATTGCTTGAAGAAGATCCATGTCAGACGTTAGTAGAGCTCGGGAAAACGTTACAAGTAGATGCGTCAACAGTTTCAAAACGTTTAAAAGCGTTAGGAATGATCCAAAAGCAAGGGCATTGGGTGCCGTATGAGTTGAAGCCGAGAGACGTAGAACGACGTTTTCTCATGTGTGAATTGTTGCTTCAACGGCAAAAGAGAAAAGGTTTTCTGCACCGTATCGTCACTGGGGATGAAAAGTGGATTCACTACGACAATCCAAAGCGAAAAAAATCGTGGGGCATGCCGGGTCACGCATCAACATCGTCGCCAAAACCAAATATCCATGGTTCTAAGCTTCTTCTCTGCATTTGGTGGGATCAGCAGGGCGTAATTTATTATGAGCTGCTTAAACCTAATGAAACTATCACGGGAGCTCGCTATCGACTTCAGTTGATGCGTTTGAGTCGCGCTCTGAAAGAAAAGCGGCCACTATACGAGCAGAGACACGACAAAGTGATTTTATTACATGATAATGCTCGGCCACATGTGGCAAAACCAGTCAAAACTTACCTGGAAACACTTCAATGGGAAGTTCTACCCCACCCGCCGTATTCACCGGACATAGCCCCCTCCGATTACCACTTGTTTCGGTCGATGGCGCACGGTTTAAGCGAGCAGCGCTTCCATTCTTTTGAAGAAGCCGAAAAATGGCTTGATTCCTGGATTGCCTCGAAAGATGAGTCGTTTTTCCGACGGGGGATTCAATTGCAACCAGAGAGATGGGAGAAAGTGGTCTCTAATGATGGACAATACTTTGAGTAATGTCATTGTAAGCATTATATTTTAAATTATTTTTTTTTAAAACAAAAAAAAAACGGCGATAACTTATTCAAGTTAATATGTACATAATATTTACTAATTAACACAATTCATCCACCCTGTATATGAAGAACTTAACTCGCGTAATTAACGACGAAGGAAGGAGGCCTGCAAAAAACCCTCACACTCTTACTGTCACGTCTTACCCGAACGCGCACACAAAGATGTATTAGGTGTGTATTTGAAAGATTGATTAGGGTGGAGACAGATGTATTTACAGACGGACTGACTTAAAATTATATACATATATATAAAAATATGATAAAATGGATTTCTATTCCCATCCGGTGAGATGTTTTGAAGAGTAATTGAAACTAAAAAAAGGATATTTAATCGAGCGCAGTCCAAATTCTTCAAGAATAGGAATTTCAAGAAATTTTAATTTCTTAATATTAGGTAAAATTATTCTCACAAGGACAAAAAAAATTGACAGAGACAAATAGATCGAAATATTTAGATTATCTTTATTTCAGTTAGCACTCTCGTGATCAACCAATGATGGAAAGGGGATGACGGATGACGGATGTATGAATAGAAAACTCACAATCTCTCTGACTAAGCTTACCTATACTTGCAAACATCATCTATATATAATAATTTCTTTTACATATATATTACAAAAGAAAACTAAAAATGGGGTAGAACAAAATAGGTATGAATGATATAGTTACTATTTTATTTTAGTGTCACGCTGTACCCCGCACAGACAAAGTTCATCACTTTCCACCTAATTTACGAGACATTGCCTGTTGACGAACAGAACTCAACGCCGTGTATTTTCTTTTTGCCAGTGTGTGGAAATGAAAATAATTAGTTACTCCTAGAGTGATCAAACTCACAACCGTTGCCTTTACAGTCAGACGCTATACCACTGCGCCACAACGTATCTAGATTATCACTGCGCCACAACGACCTCGATGATAAATTGTAATTTTATATATATAAAAGATCCGATAATGGAATTGCGTTTGATCTAAATTTCGTAACTAAGTTTAGTAGAGGTGTTAAACCTCTTGAGATATTAGTTGCATAAAATATGATAACTAAAAATATATTTTTTCAGCTTCACTCTGTATCCCGCACTTAGCAGGGCAGTTGAACGAGCCTGGGAACCTAATGTTAAGACACTCTGTTCCCATTAAGATCCTTCCGTTAGCCTCTATTCGCAAATTCTAGAAGCATTGCGTGCGAAACCCAACGCCGAGTTTTGCTTCGTTACTAGTAACGAGAAAATGAAATTATTACAAAATACCTCAAAATAAAATGTTCTAATCAATTTCTCGTTTTATTTTTTGACCCCATGATTATACATATATTATATAGTTTATATATTCGCGTACTATATCTTCGTATGAACGGAAATTAAGGGTACGCCTAAATGAAAACGAGCATTGGAAAGTATCCTTTAATTTTAAATATCTATAGTACCTATATAAATAGATAACGGTAGGCCAGTTATTTTATATAAACTATAATAAATTCATAAAAAAAGTGTGAACGAAACACTTTAGGTATAAGAGTCATTGGATTTCAAACACTGGGAACAGAGTAATAATAATGATATTATCATAGAATTTTGCTTACAAATAAAAAAATATCGCTATTTCCAGGTTTTTTGTTTTTGCAAAGTTAAATTAATACCTGAGTCTTGAAAATACTAGAAACAATTTTTTTAAACACAAAGATAATAATCAATGAAAAAGTTCTACTAATAATAGTAAAAAAATATCTCTTAACCAAACTTATAAGTTATTTATATATCTAGACTTTTTGTCAATAAATAAGTGTGGGTTCAATTTCTACTGAGAGGATGAATTATTTTCTTTTTTCGCTCTGGTTTAGATGAAAGGTAAAGTGCAACGTTGAGTATTAGCACTTAAGTCGCAATGTCTTTTTAGCTCTAGATTCCTATGACTAACAATATAAAGGCCTAAAGTTAACAATTGAAATATACTTATTTCCTACAATCCGAAAACCATAACATTTAACTTACACCAATCCTATACAGCTCCACTGATCCACGACGGCGTTAAACACCGAATAATAATTAAAACAATATCTAAACACAACAACAATAGACAATAGAATTTATCTAATAACAGTATAATATTATCTCCTTTATCAAAACTCTTATAAGTGCGAATAATTGGGGATGGGGGGTTCGTTAGGGCCTTAATGCCGGCAAACATTAATCATTCCTTTCATAAAGAGTGGGGGGTCCGTAGATAAATAAGTGTAGTATGTGTTTTCTTAGGGTACCCTTCTTGAGATGGTAGGGGATGCTGTGGATATGTTTTAAGTTAAATGCTAAATTAATATTGAATTGGTTGTCGCTTCGTTGTGCAGGGGTGTAACTGTAACGCAACGGTTGTGTGTTCGGTTACCATTTAAGGAAAATTAATTATTGTTTATTAATATTTTCATTCCTTCTCTCTGGTAACACACAACGCCTTAAAAATTTGGCAAAAGGAGGAGAACGGAGTGTCTTAAACTAGGTTCCCTCTGCCTACCCTACTATATACAGGATAAGCTAAACAAAAAAAGAAATTTAATAAATAAATAGATTATAATAAATAAATAGATTATATAATGAATGTTAATAATCGATTTATCTTATCATATTGTGGCCCTTGTGACCCAGTAAGCACAAATGAGCGTGATGATTGTGGGTTCGATATCCTTGCAGACATGTTCATTTCCCTGTTCTGGCAAGAAAAAATACGGTGTTGAGCTCTATATCTAAATATGTAATATCTTTTATTGGGGTGGAAAGCGGAGAACAGAGAGCTTTAGAGGACCTTTTATAGGCCGAGAGGCAAGACGGGGTGTCTTGCCTTCGTTCCCCGCTTTACGACATATCATTTTCAAAATACCTATATTATTTAATAACAAATTATATAATAATTATATTAAATTATAAATTATTTAATTATATAATAACAAACCTAGTTTTCTTATCCACGTTATTCTGTCGTAATTTCTTGAGCGTACCGAGCGCTGCCACATAATTATTCATCTTAAATTGCGCGAGCGTGTGTGTTTGTATATACATACATACACACACAAACACAAACACACACACGGTACATGTGTGCGGCTCAAATTACGCCAGCGTTGTAAGAAAGCTCCTTTGGATGGAAAATTTATAAATTTATTAAGATTTCACTCGACGAGTTATGGAATTTAATTATATTATGTTTAACCTATAGACATGTACCTAAGGGTGATATGGAGGCTATGGTGTTTACTGAAGAGATGCCAGTTTCACGCATTATCCCGCATATAGAAGAATTTCGTTTTCTACCATTATTTGTGACCTTGTGTATTAAGAGGCGACACTGAACGCTGTGCCTAGTATATAACAATTCTCTCGAGAAGGGATCGAACACAGTCATCGTGCTCAAAGTCAGACCCACTGCGCCACAACGGCCTCAAAAAACGTATAAAAATTTGTACGTAACGGGACGACGCTAACAACATAAATAAGTTGTAACAAGCGAATCAGAATTTCGTGGCTTAGTGGTCAAAGAGCTTGAACGGTGTACAAGAGGCGCGGGTTCAAATCCCGCTACATTCGTTTATGTTTTCTAAAAAAGTATATAGGATAAGGACATAAGATATAGGTATTTAGATTAGGTATATTTAGGTTTCCGCTCTGGTGAGACAAAACGCCTATTTGTAGTTGAAAAGTCAATGTTATTTTCATAAAATACGGATACTTTCATAAATGACAAATCGCGGCATTTAGTTCTGCCTCTCACCACACATTTTTTTTAGTTTTTATTATATTGTATTTCGTTTCGGTCGTGGCGCAGAGGCACAGAGTGTGACTGTAAAATCGACTGGTTGTGGGTTCGATCCCCACTCGACGAAGTGAAATATTTATTTACATTTATAGTTTCATTTCTTCACTCTGGTGTCGAGGCAAAACGCGGCGTTGAGTTGCGCCACTCAGCACGCAATGCCTCCAGAATTCGGCGAAAAGTGGGGAATGGAGTGTCTTAACACTAGGTTCCCTCTGCCTACCCTAAAAAAAATATTTAAAAAAATTGGGCGAAAAAAGGAGAACAGAGTATCCTTAGATCCCATAAATAATTAAAACAGTTACAAGTTGTTCCATACATTTTTAATGTTAATTTTAAAATCAAAATCGACAATTTAAAAAAAAAATTGAGATATTAGAATATCTCAAGATTGCTGCATTTCCGCCTATGGTATTACGTACCACCGTTCAGAAATGTCCATTCTTCTCCTTATTACGGTATCGTCTGCATCCTTATTACGGTAGTTGGTCGAATTACCACTTAGCCCTTTACGTCCAATCAAAATTAAAATTAAAATATTTTTCATCCAATTTAAATTTAAATTATAAGGCCATTATAAACACTTTTGAAGCTTCTACTTAAATAAATCTTAATATTAGTGTACCAGGTCGGAGAGCAGTTCTGCTGAGAAGATCTGGCAAGATACTCAAAAGTTGGCCCTGTAAAACATAATTTATAATAAATGTATAGCAATCATTAGTTTGTGCCTTAAAGCCGAAATATTGTTTCAGCAGCATAGCCTTCTGGCTGTAAACACAACGGTTGTGATTCGATGCCCTTTTTGTTTTTGCAAGACTAAGAGTGTTGTTGAGTTCCACCACTCAACAAAATTGGACTGAAAGTGGATAATGGAGTGTCTTAACATTTCCCTCCCTTCCCTCTGCCTACCTTGATATACAGGATGCAGCGTGAAACTCAATAAAAAAAGAGAATTGCAGTCATAACCTGACTCTTAGAGAGATAGAACACTTGCTAGCGATAATAGCTTGATCTGAATAGTTTGTACATTTTAACCGCAATGTAAATCTTCGCCAGACTACAGTAGTACAGTTGACTTTATATACAGTACAGTCGACGAGTCATGGCCGCCCTGAAGTTAGCTTTAAAAGGCTGCGCAAATTTAATTTTAGGATTTTTCTTAATTATGATTATTTTCTTCTCGAGTAAATAATGTGCAAAAATTTAGAAAACCTAACTTAAGGGCGGCCATAACTTGCCAACCGTACTGTAGAACTTAATACAATAAGAAACAAAACAGCCAAGAAAACGGATGTCTTATTTAAATATTATGTTAATAAAGCTACCCTTAAAAGCCGCCCCCAAAATAAGGATGGGGGGGAAGCCCCCATTTTAATTAAATCTCTTAACGAAAAGACGACTTGGTATTTTCTTTGTCAGGTGACAGCGGATATTTCAGCCTTTGATCTAAGATTTAGTTTTATGAACAATATAGGCATGTAGGTACATAATGTAAGAAATATGATGAGGTTACGAACATAAAGCATAGTTTACATCATATTTAAGTCAAAGAACTTTGTAAAAATTTGAAATATATAAAAATATTTAAAAATATACGGAATGGAGGCCGTCGTGACGCAGCGGCACAAGCGTGCCACTGTAAACATGACGGTTGTGGATTCGATTCGAAGATGGGGGAGTGAAATATTTATTAATTTCAATTCCCCCACTCTGGTAACGAGGCAAAGCGGGGTGTTGAGTTCCACCACTAACGCAATGCCTGATGGAAAAAGTGTCTTAACAGAGAACGGAGTCTATTAGTTCTAGGTTCCTAGGTTCCCTCAACCTATCCTAATTTTGCGGGATACAGCATGAACAAAAAAAAGTACTACACTACTAGTGATAAAAAGACAAGACTGACCTACTTTAGGGATTTTTGGTAGTAAAGCTGGCCGTTGTGGCTCAGTGGGACTTTCATTTACAAAATGAATGACATTTAAATTATATTTATTTCTCTGTTTTCGTAAATAAAACTCGACGTTGAGTTCAGTCACCTAATACGCATTTGTCGAATTCGAGGCGAAAAGCGTAGTGTCTTTACACTAGATTCTCAATGTCTCTGGAAGAATAACGTAACTTAACACTGTAATTTTTTAACCGATAATTTACTTTTAATTTATTCCGTCATAAAGCTATCTGAAATTCCTGAAAAGTGATATTCGACGTTTGAAACATGAATTTTTAGTAGGAAATAAAAAACAAAGCCTCGCAGCGATCACGGCTTGGTGTTAAGGTTTTAAATTAACCGTTACACGAGCGATTAGCAGCTACCTAGAGGAAAAAATGTCAATCTATGGAGATGGACTCTTTGTTGGTAATTTTGTATTTCTTCAAAGAAAAAATATATGAAAAATATATTTGATATTTTTAACAATTCCACACTTAGAAAAAAGAAATTTCAGAAAACGTATAAAAATTATATACATTTTAACTATATTATTGGAGGATATTATATTTTCTCTGATAACGGGGCAAAGTGCGACGTTGTGTTCCGGCACTCGACACGCTAAATTTGATTCGATATGAATTCTAAAGCAATATTTTCATTTATTCGCTCTGCTAGGAACATAATATGAAATATAATAAATATATCTCAAAAATCAGGCTGTGCGTGGGAATGTCTTAACACAGGATATTCTCTACCCTGCTATATGCGAGATACAATGTAAAAATATAAAATACAATGTGATACAATATGAAAATACAATGTAAAAGCCATAGCCATGGCAAAGTGCCTTAAAAGATACTAAATTATACAAATCCAATCTAAGCAATTTTATTTCAAATTCGTAGAAATTACAAAATTAAAAATTTACTATGAATTTGTGTGTTAGTTTAGTAATTTACATGCTAATACAGAAGGTAATGGTCATGTCTTTACTTTTCAATTTCATCTCTTAAGAGAATCATAAAAAAATACAATATTTAAAAGTCCATTCCCGTCTATAACCGGGAAAATGCCGGACGCCATATAAAAAAACGATTTCACCCCCTAATAGAGTGCTCGGTAGGGGAGTTTTTACACGATACCATACTTTGCTTCTGGGAATTGTTTATGTTGATTTTGATACAATAATTAACCGCTGAGGGTAGTTTAAATGGCAAGAACATTAGCAAGAGTTTAACATTTTTTATGTTTCATAAAAAAATCGTGTTTTGTGTTTTAATAACTTTTTATACTGTATTTTGGGGAAATTAGTATTTTAGATTAGTTTTTTTATGGTTTATAGCAAGTGAAATGTTCTCGACCACTGGGTCGAGAATATCTTTTGTTACTAGGGTCCGTTGGTCTCATTCAATACTCCAATACATCCAAGTCAATGCACTCAAGATCCATTTTGTAAGCGTAGTTTAGTCTTTTTGAGAAATTACTGGCGCTGATGCGTTACAATAAAATGTTTTATACGTATTCCAAAGAGGCCTCTACTTGTTGGACCTGTGTCGCCAGGCAGCACTTAAGTTCAAACGATATTTTGAACCTTTCGGGTTTGGTCGACTTAACAGAGATACATAATTAAATATATTTTTGTCTGTATTCTCTTCTTTATCTTGGGTTATATTTTATTATTATGAGGCCAATCGTTGCGCAGAGGCACTAAGTGTCTATAAAAACGACAGGTTTGTGGGTTTGATTCCAACTCGAGGAAATGAAATATTAAATATTTTCATTTCTTCTCCCTGGTGTTAAGGCAAAACGTGGCGTTTAGTTCCTCCACTCAACAGGTTATTACCTGTTGAGTGGAGGAACCCTCCAGAATTCGACGGAAAATTGGGAACAGAGTGACTTTACACTAGGTTCCCGCTGCCTACCCTGCTGTGTGCAGGATGCTGCGTGAACCCACAATCTATCGCGTTTACAGTCACACGCTTGCGCCATGGTTGGCCTCATTGCGCATTTTCTGTATTACATTACTAAAAATATGACTTAAAGTAAGTATCGGTTAGTTTTACTTTATATATAATACGAATGAACTAATGAGTTTTTTTAAATAGGATTGTATAAATAGCAAATACGTATGCTTCCTAATGGGATTTGTTTTCTTATCGTACTTGTGTTTAATTCTTCTACTGGACGATAGATGGCGCTGTGGCACTTATGGAATGACATAGTTTTATTCTTTTGTTGTTGTAACATGTTTTATGACGTTAATTATATTTCTAAGAAATCGTCACTATATACAGAAAAAATATTTTACATACTAAATATTAAAAATATATATTTCACCTACTCACCGATAGATAGCGCTTAAGTTACACCAAATAAAATTCCCAAAGACTTATTAGATATCATACGCGTTTTCATATGTCATTCTTATAAAAGTTATCAATAAAAAAATAATTTTTGATATACATATAGGCGTATTATATAAAACCAACATAATTTCAAAACAATAGATTCATGTCATTCTTCCATTCTAAATTCATGACATAGTCACGTTTTTGAACAAAATCGTATTTATCTACGAAAGCAAAACAAAGCAAAGCAAAAAAACACACCCTACCCATCTCACTTACAAGCCAATGAAGCGAGCAAATAAGCGAAAAATCCGCTTGACTGTGGAAAAAGAGATAAATTGAAAAACGTAAAGGAAAAAAACGTTAAAAAATGCGTCATCCAGTGATGTTCGGCCGCGCGTAGCACAATTATTGAAGGTCGTGAAAAAATTCTGGTGAGCTTGAATAGGCTGTCGGGAACAAAGGTTCTGTATATTTCTGTATGTTCTGTGGTTTGTTGATTTTTTAAATTTCATGTTTGTATACCGCATATAGCAGTATAGGACGAGGGAACCTTTTTAAGTATCTTAACAGAACTGATTTCATTCTGATCTAAACTCTCTACCTAAATTCTCGAGATGTTGCGTGTCGGGTGGCGAAACTCAGCACCGCGTTTGTATTGTTGTTAAAATAAAGAAATTTAAATAATAATATTAATTTGTTCCCGCGTAGGAATCGAACCCATAACCTTCGATGGTGTGCTGGTGCCAGTGTTTATCTTATTACAATTAAGTAATAATCTTTGAAGTCATATTGAGGATCTAATAAAATTAAATATATACCTTACTTTAATCTAATATTGATTGCTTTAATTAAGTTATAAATAAAATATTCCAAATAAAAACATTCCAACGGAATCCCAATTCATAAAAAAGGCCCCACAAGGGGAAATGAAAACGGCATTGATATTGAAAGCCTTTTAAAAAAACTCCGTCAGCCGCGATCGGTCCCACGTACAGCGCGAGGACGATACTGTTTGACGAGCAAACAGTTGGTACGTGTTATTGTTTTTTTATGATGAGAAATTGTGTTATATAAACATTGGAGTGATTGTTGTTTTTTATTTTATTAATATTATAAATGTGAAAGATTATGAGGTTGTATGCTTGTTTCTCTTTCCCTCAGGAACTACTAAATAGATGTAGATGAAACTTTACTGTAAAGCTTAACATAACTTATAAATTAGACTAACACATAAGTTAATAGTTAAGCAGAATTTGTATTTTTTTTTAAATATCCTGTAATTTTCTTTGAGGCCAGTCGTGGCGCAGGGGTACAGAGTGTGACTGTGAAATCGACTGGTTGTGGGTTCGATCTCCACTCGAGGAGATAAAATATTTACTTACATTTATATTTTCATTTCTTCGCTCTGGTGTCGAGCCAAAGAGCGGCGTAGAGTTCCGCCACTCAACACGCAATGCCTCCAGAACTCGGCGGAAAGTGGGTAACGGTGTGTCTTAACACTAGGTTCCCTCTGCTCCTACCCTGCAGTGTAAGGGATACAGAGTGAAGCTGATTTAAATTTTTTTTACAATTTTCTTTGGGCCAATTGGACAGATGATTAGGAATGGAGTTACTTAACACTAGGTTACCGCTATATAGTATAATGTAATACTTGTGGCATACTTGTCATTTTTTTTATTATGATTTATTGATTGAATAGATACATTGAAGTCATTGGTTTTTTTCTTTATATTTTATAAATCTATTTAGATTTTATTAGTAGAAGTAAAATGGAGTGACCATTTTACTTCTACTACTTTACACTAATTTCATAGATATTTTCTTATTTCTTTTTCATTTAGTAATAATTTTATTACGTAAATAGATTTTTCTTTTATCTTAATTTTATTATTTATCCCTAACGATAAAATCTGTGAAATCGAAGCACTAAAGGCTTCGGTCGCTGCATTTGCTGCTGTTTTATGTAACAGGATAATTATGAGATATTAGTAAATATAAAGTATATCTTTAAATTATGCGATTTATTCTAATATCTTTTTTATGATTTTTGATTCAAAAGTTCAGAACCGAACAGAATGCTGATGACTTACTAAATGCTGTTTTCCTTATATTTTAAACTTCATGCTGTATCCCGCATATAGCATTAAGACACTCCGGTCCCCATTAATGGATACAACATTGCGTTTAAAAATATTTTAAAAATATTTTGGTTTAATCAAGACTGAAATATTTTTACTTAGAGTAGGGAATCACATAACCTATTTCATTTTCAATAAATGACTGAAATATAAACAAGTAATAAATATAAATATTTTAATATAGCTACTCATCAATAGATGGCGCTAGGTGTTACAGTAAAAAAATCACTTTTTAGGCTCAAGCTTTCCTGAAAATTTTGTTATAGCAAGCCAAAATGAATAATATGATAATTTAAAATCATTTTTACACAATCAAATAAATATATATTATTTATTCTATTGTGTAAAAATTTAATAAATTTTCAACTTTAGCTTCACGCTGTATCCCGCACACAGCAGGGTAGGCAGAGGGAACCTAGTGTTAAGACACTCCGTTCCCCACTTTCTGCCGAATTTTGGAGGCATTCAACTTGCTTTTGCATTTTTAAATGTGGATATGTAAAAGAAAATAATTTTCAAGACGATAACAAATTCTGATGTTATACAAAACTCGCTTAGAGCACCGCAAAAGTTGGATGGATATTGAGGAACGGAGTATTTTATTTAACAGGATAGTCTCTCTGTATCCGCAAAAAAAAAGGTAAAATATATTTTACCTCATCAGAGGTTATAATGGTGCAGCGGTACAAAGCCAGTTTCTAAAAACGAAAGTTGGAGGTTCGATTGCCGCTCGAGGGAAGTATTTTCATTTTTCAGCTCTGGTCAAAGTAAATGAAAATATTGAATATTTAATTAACTCGGGTGGCAATCGAACCTACAACCGGATCGATTTTACAGTCACACGCTTGTGCCACCGCGCCACGACAGACCAAAATATACAAAAATTGAAATAGGCACATAATATTTAATCCAAAATATTTCAATATAAAAAAATCTCAACATATTACCCCGAAAAAGCATTTAGAATCGCATCCCAAGTTTCATCTTCCGAACCAGCGAAACAGAACTAATACTTTCGAAATAAACCCCGTCTGATGCTGAATACAATTTTAATTTACCTGAGTTTTTTATATAGATATATATATATAAAAAAACGCGGGACCGTCCGCCCGGAAAATAGAACCCAAAAAATAATTAGGCAGCGCCGAGACGATACTTGGGCATTAATATTAAAAACTTTAATGAAAAAAATATTAAAAGCTTCCCCGTTCATCCTTTTTTCCCCGTGTTGTGAGGAGTTCACTTTGCATAACGTTTATGTTGTTATATGATTCTGATTTACTGTTGTTTATGATTTTTTTTAAGTTTCACGCTGTACCCCGCATGTGTAGGGAGAGAGAACCTAGTATTAAGACACTCTGTTTTCCGAATCCGAATTATGGAAACATTGCAAGTTGAGTGGCGTAACTCAACGCGGCGCTTTGCCTCGTTACCACAACGAAGAAATGAAAATATTAAATATTTCATTTCTTTGAGTGGTAATCACAATTTCATTCAGACGCTATCTGACAGCGCTACGACATCCTTGGGCTATAACTATTATATAAGCAATATATGTATTTATTTGAAGGTGATTTCAATAAGATATGTTCTTATTAGAATAAATATACGGTCCGTTATTTTCATTTCCCCACTTTGGTAACAAATTGTGACGTTAAAATACGTCACGGAATGTCATGAATTCAAGTGAAAACCGGAGAGTCTTGAAACTAGGTTCTTCCTACATATCCTATAGTATGCTGAATACAGCGTTACAAGTTAAAAAACCATTTATCCCAACAATAAATCAGAAATCAGCTCCACGCTGTATCCCGCACACTGCAGGGTAGGCAGAGGGAACCTAGTGTTAAGACACTCCGTTCCCCACTTTCTGCCGAATTCTGGAGGCATTGCGTGTTGAGTGGCAGAACTCAACGCCACGATTTGCCTCAACACCAGAGCGAAGATATGGAAATATAAATTTAAGTAAATATTTCATCTCCTCGAGTGGGGATCGAACCCGCAACCAGTCGATTTACAACCACACTTTGAATTTAAATGAGGCCAGTCGTGGCGCAGGGGCACGCCACGACTGGCCTCATTTATCCCAACAATTTAATAAAAAAACAATTCCTCAATCATTTTCAATATTAAAACACCAAAAAGCTGAAGCTTTAACAGTAAAAATGGATCAGCACTCTAATCCTTAAAAGCCTACAAAAAAGGCGTAATATAAAATTATCTGCAAAATTCACTTAGTAAAGAACAACGGGTAACAGTGTCTCCCTAATATAATACAATATAAGGGAGAAAAATTCAACCCCCTAACCTGCCAAGGGGTGGTTTATACGTTCATTTTTGAAAGGGTGAACTTCTTTTACCTGCGTAGTCTTTTAAAGAAGGGATTTTTCGCTCCAACTGCTTGCTTGGCTTGTTTGTTCTGAATATTACTTGATGTTTGTTTTGTATTTGTGTTATTTGATTATATATTTTTTAGCGTGAAGCTGTAGCCCACACGTTATAAGGTAGGCAGAGGGAACATAGTGTTACTACACTCCGTTCCCCCCTTCTGCCTAATTTTCGAGACAGTGTCTGTTGAGATGTGAAACACAACGCCGTGCTTTGTCTCGTCAAAGCGAAATAATGACCTTAATTCTTAGTTCTTTTTATTTTATGATATCTTATCTTAGCTTATTGCTTATATGATTTCCTTACCACCAACACTCATTATGTTGTTACTATATATAAGCAATTAACATTCAATTGAAATAGCAAATTACAATTAAAATCTTACCTTTATCCTTTCTATTTTATATTTCTATTTTTTTTACTTGTTACTTAAAATTACGAAGTTATTCAATGTCTTATTTTCAGATTTTTTAATTGGGAGAAAGTTTAGAATATTTTCAACAGTGGGTACCTACAAAATATGAACGTAAATAGTTCTTCAGAGAGTAGTAGTATATTGGTAAACGAAAACCCACTTAAAAATCTGCACAAAAAGCTAGCTTCACAGTTTCTTTAGGTTGCTGAACCTAGTGTCAAAACACTCCTTTCTCTACTTTATAAATAAATAGAATTTAAAATATAATCAAGAAAATCTTCTCTCTTTTTCTTTTATAAACAAACGTTAATATACTAAAAGATTCTAAAAAACAAAAAGATTTCTAATAATTCCTCCGAAAATATAAGTGAAACCGAGTGTATTGTACTATTTCATACAAAAAGAGGATATTTCCTTTTTTTACTCTACTAAAAGCTATAAAAAACAGATTGTGATATAAGAAACATATATTTTTGATAAGGCACAATTTATAGATACGAGTCTTTGGCGCCGGAGGCCCGCGTTGTCTGTTCCCGCCTTTATAGCTAATATTATATTGAAAGAGATTTATTAAATTTTAAATTTGTAGAATTACATTAGAAATAAAAAAAGGCTGACGTGGTGCTACAAGCAAGCATGCAAATATAGACGCGATGGTTGTGGGTTGAATTTCTATTTGTAGCAATCGCATGCTATATCCAGCACAAAGCAAGGTAGGCAGAGAGAGCCTGGGAACCTAGTGTTAAGACATTCTTCTCCCCATTTTCTGCCGAATACTGGACGCATTGCATGTTGAGTGGCGGAACTCAACGCCGCGCTTTGTCTCGACACCAGAACCAAAATATTAAAATTTTCATTCGTGGGAATTTAACCCACAACCTGTTGTGCTTACAGTACACGCTTGTGCCCCAATTCTAATAACATTTTATGATTATAATTAGGATACAGTGTGGTTTTTGTTAGTCTGTATGATGAAAAACGAAGTAACATATAGGTTTAAATAAGTAGTTTTGTATTAGTAGTGGGTGGTAATCGAGAGTATCTCCAATGAGCCATCAATGTTGACCAGCTACATATTTTTTTTTTATGGAAAAGACAAGGCAAACGAGCGTGCGGGTCATCTGATGGTAAGTGATCACCGCCGCCCACGACCCCGTGCAACACCAGAGGAGCTACAGGTGCGTTGCCTGCCTGTAAGGTGGGTTGGGCGCCGGAGCTCGGCATTACCTGATGCGAAACGCAGTGGCATAAAGCCACTACTTCACGCTGGTTTTAAATGCCGGGGTCTGCCCATATGTGTTGCCATTGCTGGCGATGTGACTCTACCACACGTACTTTAGTCGCCTCTTACGACACCACCAGTACCAGGATGATCCTATTCTAGGCCGGGATCACACGGCACAATATAAATAAATAGAATTTAAAATATAATCAAGAAAATCTCCTCTCTTTTTCTCTTATAAACAAACTTTAATATATTAACTTGAGATGGAAATATATGTAAGTATGTAATCAAAATAAAAAGAAAAAACAAATAATTGATTATTTAAAATTGGAGAACGATTTCACGTTATAATAATGTAACCCGAAAAAACTTAACTATGCACATATGACAAGAAAAACGTTACAAGGTTATTTGTGACAATAATTACTTTAGCTAAATAAAATTAATAACAAATATTTCTAGAGTCGTCATGGCGCAGTAGGCAGTGGCTGAGTGGAAACTCTGAAGTTCTGGGTTCTTTTCCCATTCTAGTATATAGAATTATAAAATATTTAAATTTTTCACTAGCGGCGATTTGCCACCCCACAGTCACATATGACACTAGAGAAGTGGACGGTGCGATGTGAACGGAGATTCTTAACACTAGGTCTCTCTTGTCTACCTTATGAAATTTTTATAATTAATTAATCTAATTAGCCTATATGCTATTTGAGGTAAAAAAAATTAAACAAAATATAAAAATCCATCTCCACTCACACCGAGCCCAACCCGTCCCTTTGTCTTGCCGCACTCAGTATTTTTTCCCCATTACATTACATTTTCATTTTATTTCATATTTCTCCTTCGTAGGGTGGTTTGGGGATAATAAAATTTTTCCACCCCCTTTCCGTTTTATTTATAGGTACGGTTAAGGCAGAATATGGTACCGTACGTTTAGTAATGAGCTAAATTATAAGGGTTGTTTTTGGATTTTTTGCTTTTTTCTTAATTTTAAGCTACCTGCTTGTTCGAGATAAGTGGTGGTTAAGTCAATAATATTTTTGAACACCCCCCTAGGATGCTGTGATTGAGATTATTAAGTTGTTTGATGTTAGGTAGATGTTTTATATATTTGCTGTGTTGTTTTGCCTTATGAAATGAGACTTTATATGTATGTATAATAGATTTGGGAAATTAATACATAACATTCATAATAATATATAGGAATAAGATTGAATACAACCCTATATTGAATTTTTTGCTACTATATAGTGGGGTAGAGAAGCGGAACTTAGTGTTAAGACACTAAGTTGCCCACGCACCGAGGAAACGAAAAAAAATCCTTTTCTCCTCTTATTAGATAATGTGGCAGTCCGTCACAACAGCTTATACCTACTAAAAAATATGAATTTTCCAAACATTAACAAAATAATTAATTTATTATCTATGTATATACAACATAATTAATAAATCAAATCAGCTTTAAACTGTATCCACAGCTGGGTAGGCAGAGGGAACTTAGTGTTAAGACACACCGTTATATCGAGTGACGGAATTCAACGTCGCGCTTTGCCACGACACCAGAACGAAGAAATGAAAATATAAACTTAAATATTTCATTTCCGCGATGGGATCGAACCCACAACCAGTCGCGTTTATAGTCACACACTCGTGCCCCTGCGCCACGACTGGTCTCTACTAAACTAATTAAAATATTTTTTGTGAGTAAGAGGTTAATTTAATCTATATTTTAAAATTAAAACTAAATTCTGTATTAAACAATATTACCTTAGACTTAGGTACATATATTATATTATAAAATCTTGTATCAACTTTACATTTTGTTTCCGCTACCCGTCCGAATTGGAGACAATGGGTGTCGAGTGGCAGAACTCAACACCACACTTTGTCTACTAGTGCGGGGAAATGAAATTAAATCTCTCCCCAGAATGGGAAACGAACCCACAACCATCATTGACACGAACGAACGAAAATAACGTATCTTAGTAGTATGTATTCAGATTTTTTAAGTACAATAAATATAATTTATATGTATATAAAAGAGGTTTCATGTGTTTTATTACACTAAACACTCAGGAACTCAGCGCCGTGGTTTGTCTATCAAAACGGGTAAAATTACAACAATTTAAATATAATAATTTTTCGAGTAACGATCAAACCCACAATCAACAACCGCGATTATAGTTAGATGATGTCCCACTACGCCACTATGGCCTCAAATATTGATAATAATTATATAGAAAACTTTACACATAATATTTATTATGTACAAATAATAAAAAACACAATCTAATAATAAAACACGCATCCAATTTAGTATCACCTTAAACAAAGCGTAACAAAAACTCTACACTCGAAACATTACGTTGAAAATTACACAGCTTAAAAACCATTAATAACCTTTCTTCCCTCCTTCGCAAAATTTCGAGTCTTTCGTTAAAACTGTAGAAAAACCACCCTTAGGGGGTGGAAAGGGGGTGACTGGGGGCAGTCTCAGAAGAAGAAATATGGATCAATAAAGAAATAGCGCGGTGTCCAATCGTGGCAGCGGCTAGCACGCACACAGCCACACTTTGTATCTGTGTGCTGTGTATTTACACAACATTTACTCATACAGAGGTAATCGAGGAAAAATATTTTGGGTGTGTGCGTGATCGCGCTTGTGTAACCGCAAGAAAAAACGCAAGGGTCGTTTTTGGATTTTAAATGGTTTCCAGGGGTGGGTAATTAGATTATTAGTATATGGATAGTATATTACTGGTTTATATGGTTTTGCTTATAGGTTCTGTATATTATATTACTGATTTATTACGTTTTATTTGTATAATTTCTTGATAATTAAAAAACAATTTTAAATATTACATAATTATTAGAAGAGTATTAAGATTCAAGTATGTATAAAAAATTATTGAATTATCAATTCTAGGCAGTAGGAAAACAGATAAAAATAAAATATAACAATCTAGACATAAAATACCTTAATATAGAAGCGGCATATAATTTATATGTTCGTTAATCACATAAAAACTAAAGAACAGCTTTAAAGTAACTTTTTAGTTTTAAACTTTATAAGCGTACAACTGGCGACGTCTGCACCAAAGTAATCTCGATTTCCCTTATCTAGATCAACCCGATGTATTCGAACAGTTGCTCCATGAAGATTTCATATTATAATTTTCTTTTCATATAAGATCATTTTGAAAACGAGAGCTTCTTTTTTAAATGAGAGTTTTTTTTTACAATTACCTGTATCGATTTCTTTGTGTAATAATATGACGATACTCTCCGTTTTTATTTTTTTTAAAGTAGTCATTTCTAATCTCTGGCAAATATTCGATAATTCAATTCGATAAATATAATATCGCCACAATGGCAATTGGCACAATTAATATTTCCTAATAGAAGAAAATATGACGTTGAGGCCATCGTGGCGCAGGGGTACAACACGTGTGACTGTAAATGCGACGGTTGTGCGTTCGATTTCCACTTTGAGGAATTGAATATTTAATATTTTTAAATCGCGTCGTTGATCTCCGCCACACAACACACAAGAAAACGGAAGTATCTTATTGAGAATGGGGATTTCGATTTACATTTGAAGGAAACCTAGGAACCTAATATTAAGACACTCCGTTCCCTACTTTATGCCGAATTCTGTAGGCATTGCGTATTGAGTGGCAGAACTCAGCGCCGCGCTTTGCCTCGACACCAGAACAAAGAAATAGAAATATAAAGTTAAGTAAATATTTCATCTCCTCGAATAGGGATCGAACCCACAACCAGGCGGTTTTACATTCACACTTCGTGCCGCTGCGCCACGACTGGCACGATTCTTTTCCGATTAAGTAAAAACAAAAAATGAATTTACACCTACTAATATACTTGAATTATATAAATTACATAATATAATAAGGCAATAAACAGGCCGTCGTAGCACAGCAGCGTAATATATGACTCTAGCTCTAAACGCGACGGTTATCGGTTCAGTTCCCATTCAGGTAATGGTAATGATTATTCTACCTTGCTTAATATGGGACTCAACGTGAATATACATTTCTGTAAAGAACAGAGTGTCTTAACAAAAAAAATATCTGCCTACCCTACAAAAATACGAGAAACTTTCGACGCTAAAGAAATAGAGAAAAAACTTATTTTAGCTATAAGAAAATATTAGAACATATTTATAACATGTTTCGAAACGACCCTAATAGCTAGATAACGCAACCAAAGCTTGTTTATAACTTTATAAACCCGCTCTTGCCAAGTCCGCAGCAGGAGCAAAAATAATGCGCAAAGCATTAAACACAGATAAGGTGCCTTGTTGGCAAAAAACATAAATTTGGCACCGTATCGCGATGTTGTACGCTGTACTTACTATACTGAAGTTTTAGAGGTTTTCCAGTTTTTAATTTTTGGTTGTATTTTTTTGTTTTAAAACGCGGCGTTAAGTTCCGCACATAATACATTAACTCTGATTCGGGCGGAATGATAGTGCCTACTGTGATGTACGGGATAGAGCGGCTATTAACTATTAAATTAGTCGTCTTAACGTGAAATAACGAAGTAAAGTTATAAAATATTCCTTTTTCTCTGCATTTCTAATAGGTTAATGCAATTTTCGTATTGGTATTTATAACCTACACCCGTATATATTTTTATATTCTTAGTGTATTTCGCACAAAGCAGGTTAGGCAGAGGTTACCAGCGAAACGAGTGTTAAGACACTCCGTTCCTATTAAGACATGAAGGAACGGAATCTTCACTTTCCGGCTAATTCTGTAGGTATTGCATGTTGAATAGCGGAGCTCAACGTTGCTCTTTGCCTCGGACCCATAGCGAAGAATTGAAAATATTAAATATTTCGAATGTGTAACAACTCTTAGGCTCAGTTGTGATTGACACGTGACACGTTCTAAGTGACCGTCGTATTATTCAACACAATCAGTTTTTTTATATGTTGATTTTGGAGATTAGCGCCCTTTACGAAACGTACTCTTCAGCTTTATATTATAATACTACATATCTGAAATAGAATTAATAACTTGAATACCGACTACTAAACACAAAGTGACTCGGTCATTATAGGATTTAAATTTTAATTTATATTTTCATTTCTTCGAGGCAAAGGGCAGCGTTGAGCTCCGTCACGCAACACGCAATGCCACCAGAATTCGGCGGAAAATGGAGAACAGAGTGTCTTAACACTAGGTTCCCTCTGTCTACCCAGCTGTGTGCGGGATACAGCTGTGCTGTGCAGCTGTGTGCAGTGAGGTTGATTCTATTTTAAAATTTTATTTTGTTTTTTTATTTTTTTTATAAAATTTAATACAAAAAAAGTTACATTTATAATTTATACATACTTTTATTCGTAAAAGGCTTATTCTTAGACGACGTCACGTTTATGCCCTGTCAGCATATCCAACCAGTCAAAGGAGAACTGCCAACCCTCCTCCCCTAATTAAGAACTCCATAAGAAAACGGTCGATCATGAAAATACTGGGGTCTTCTTAAATTGGCCAGCTAATGTTTTGTTTTGCTTAGCGTAAATGATGCAAAAAGCCTTAAGAAATTATAGCAACTAAGATATAACGGGTATTGTTTAAAGAAGATATACCTATATGGGTATACATAAACTTGCTACTTTAAAAGCTTTTAAAAAATAATATTATATTATCTATATTGAATGACTTGTGATTTAACTTAAAATGGTCGTGGGTTCGTTTCCAAATACACGTATTTAAAATATTTTTGTTTCTCTTGGCTAGGGGTAACCGAAAATTGTTTTAAGAAGTTGGAAAGTCATACCTGGCATAGATATAGATAAGTTAGGGAGTGTAAGAAGCCACTAGGAGAGGATTTCGCACAATTCTTAGGGGAACAAGAAAAAACTGCATTTTCCTTTCTTTACGTCACGTGATTTTAGACGACTCTTTCATAAGCTGATATCTAAATTCTTTTACCATTTAGTACAATATTTAGATACTATAAAATATAAAAAAATATATATGTATATTTCATAAAAAAACAATGTATTTCTAAAATTTAAATCCTTTTTTCTTCTATAAAAGTATTAATTAAGTTAAGTTTTCTTACAGCGTGGCGGTGAAAGGAGATACCGGCACAATAAGATCTGATTCAATGCTTCACAATGAACTGAAGAAATATGTAAAACGATGCGGAACCCGCGACAAGCAGGGACGGGCTTGGGAAATTTCGTACAATATAGATAGATTTTTGCTTTATTTTATTGATTAAACACTCTTTTCTTTCTTTTTATGTTATTTATATATGTCGTGTGTAAATTGGTGAAAATATTACGTATTTTCTAAATTCGGCGGCGCGAGGTAGGGAGGTAGGGTGTCTCTGCTTATCTCAACTTAAAAAAAATCTTAAATTTAAAATACTTAAAAAAATCTTAAATTATCTCAACTTAAAAAAGAAAATAATAGATAGTAGACATTTAATGTGAAGCTAGCCCCCTAGGTAGCTAGCTGTAGTAAGTGAATTTATAATACATTTTGACGTCATGCATTTAGTAAAGAAGATAAAAACCCTACGATTGTACATCATATAACGTACCTACTTGTCGTAACAATCTACTTTATTTGCTTGGACTGTAAGTTTTTAAATAATTTAGTGGAAATTTCGAGAAATTCTCAGTGATCCCTATACTTCCTTTCTACCTACTAGGAATATGCCAAATTTCAACTTTCAACAAGTTCAATAGTTTCATCTTTGCGTTGTTTGTCAGTCACTCAATAACGAAAAAGTTTTATCTTATAATATTGTGTAGATATACACTTTGACTGAGTCAAATCTTAAAACATTTGTTAAATGAAATACATTCTATTTATTTTTCATACGAAAAATCCATATTTTTTATATAATTCCATTAAAAACTCCACGTTATATTTATAATTGTGTATTCAGCATCTCAAGTACGCGCCGCGGAGCGTCCGTACTGTGGGGTGGGGCGGGGACGTCCGACACAGCGCTGCTTTTTACGTTTAGATGCAGGGGTTTGTAGCATTTTCTTATTATTTTATATAAAAACAAAATTGAAGCCAGTCATAGAGCAGAGGCACAATCGATTGTAACAAAGGCGATTGTAATTGCAATAGGTTATGACTTAAGAGTTCGATAAATCATTCTTGGAAATGAAATATTTATTTCATATTTTCATTTCTTCGCGCTGGTGTCGTGGAAAGCGCGGCGTTCAGATCCGCCACTCAACATGCAATGCCTCCAGAATTCGAAAGTGGGGAGTATCTTAACTTAACCCTCTGCCTAGCCTGCTACTAGCGGGACACAGCGTGAAGTCGTCCACTTTGATGACAATATTGTAAATAAAAAAAAATCTTTTGTGTAAAAGTCTAAAAAAAGAAATATAAATGTACCTATTTTATTAATATCTTCACAAGTAAACATACTAATTGTATTATCTTATGACCGCATTCAGAGATGTGTACGTAAGCTACGTATAAAAAATATGAAACAGATGTGTATGTACGTTGTGATTTAATATCATTTCACAGTTGACGTCTTCGAACAAAATCGTTTCATATTGCATTCATATATACACCATACTTCGACATGTATATAATTATATACCTAAATATAACTAAATAAAAAAAATATTATTATAAGAATAATCCAGAAATTACAACCAACACACAAAATGTTCCAAGCCGCTGTTTAAGAAGGTGTGAGCGGCATTGCCTCAAGAATGCTACAATTTTCCCGAGTTTTCCATTTCTCGGCCCTCCCCCTTCCTCCCCTGCCCCAGCCTGCACCCCACTGTGGGGGGATAAAAAAGGAATGGTCTCCGTTGCTACGATACCGAGTAGGTATTTTGTTACTCGTTTATAAAGTTTTGTCTCGATCAAGTATCGAGTTATGTTGTGCTTCTAATTTTTTTGCAAAAATATAGCAAAATAAGCAGAGAGAAGCTAGTGATGACACTCTCTATTTTCCATGTTATACCTGAATAAAATTTGTTAAGTATTGCTCAGGGGGACAAGCGTGCGACTGTAACTGTGATGGTTGTGGGTTCGATTCCCACTCTGGTGAATAAATTAATTAAAAATTTAATTTGCTCGCTCTATTAATGAGGCAAAGCACTACGTTAAGTTTCGCTACTCGACACACAACGCCTCAAAAATCCGACGAAAAGTGGGGAACGCAAGTATATTAAAGCAGAGTATATAAACACTAAGTTCCCGGGTTTCCTCTGCCTAGCCTGCTAAGTGTGCGATACAGCGTGAAGCTGTAAATAAGATGTTCAAGAATGTAAGATGTGGTGCGTATTTAATAAAAATATAATAGTATATATACTTAGTATTTCTTTAAATTTTGATAAAAATAAATTGAAAAAGCTTAAATTGAGTTTTTTTGTTGGAATGCTATATGATGTTTTGTGTAAAAATTATCTTACTTTTTAACCGACTACGACGAAGCAAAAAGGAGGGTTATTATTTTGACCTGTATGTATTTATGTGGGTACGGATTTTCATCTGTTCCCTCATAACTTCTAAACTAGTTACCATAATATGACAAATGAGGTGTCATTAGAATTATCTTAATCGTCCGCTGGTTATAGGCTACATGACATCGTGTTAAATAGACTGCAGCGCTCTCTAGGGGACTTAAAGTTAAGAACTAAAAAAAATCTTTACGGTGTCGTGTATAGTATCAAATAAAAGAGATTTCTTAGCACATTTCAAATATAAATATTAATAGCTGTTGCTTACGGCTTTTCTTGTAATTGCAAGAATTTAGAAAACCACTTCTTAACTTGTTAAATACAATATGAAACAATAAATAAAACCCTAACTGCTATATTAAGTCTGGTTTGCGAAATAAGTATACTTAACACGAATTCAAATAACATTCCAAAATAAGTTAAATAAAAAGAAATGATTCGACACGATTACTTAAACATGCTCTAAAAAGGACGAAACAAGAAAATAGTCTCCTAATAGCTGAAATTATTGTGTACAAACTATTAAAAATTTAACATATATTAAATAAACACTTTACTTACACGAATTATATTTAAACATATTTTAATACGTGAAACTGATAGAGATATGTTTAAATGATGATGAATGTTACAGCGTTGAGTTCTGCCACTCAATACGCAATGCCTCCAGAATTCGGCAGAAAGTGGGGAACGGAGTGTCTATCACTAGGTTCCCTTTGTCTACCCTGCTGTGTGCGGGATACAGCGTGAAGCTGATTTATTTTGTTTATTTTGATATGTTTAAATAAATCGAAGCTGAATAAAAAAATACGCCACCTACTGTAGCAAAACAGATTCATTACAATAAAAAAAAATAAAATTAAACTGGCATACGACCTCGACTATACTTTAAACATATCTCTAACAAAAAAATAATTCGTGTAATTAGGTTGTTCATTTAATTACTTTTTACGTTTATTTTATTAAAAGTCATAAATTTTTTAATAGTCTCTATATAATACTTTCAGAGGAGACTATTTTATTGTTCTTTATTTTTAGAGGGTGTTTTAGTAGCCGAGTTTTAGTTTTTAAACTTTCTTTTTATGTATAGATTGTGTCTATTGTAATATATTATGAATGTTATGTACTCTTACAGAAGCAATAACTTTTTGAAATATATTTATATTTAAGCGTATAAGAAACAAGTTTTTAATATCTTATACTAATAAATCCGGAGCGTTGAGTTTAGAACACTCATCAAAAGGAGCGTAGTGTCCTAACATTAGGTACCCTACTATTAGCGAAATACAGCGTGAAGCCGAAAAAAAAAAAAATTATCTGTTTTCAATTTCTTTGCTCATTTTAGAGAAAAAAATAACTTTTTAAGAACTCAGAGCGCAGATAATTAAATTTCCTTTAAGAAATAAATTAAAGTGGGAAGGCGACGTCCGCGTCTCAACACATTTTCTGGCAAAACAAATCCTTACTTGCTAAGAAATATAAAAAATACAACCGGAACGTCTTAAATCCGTTATTGATTGTTCAATACAAATTAAACTTTATTAGCTAAAGCTAAAGCTCAAAATTGATTACCTTTAAATTATTTCGTTTCATTTTAACACTTATCAACAATGTCTTATCAACCGGTTTTATATCAAAGGAATTATATCTTTATTATTATACAATAAGGTATATAATGGTAAAATATGAAAAGTTATTAGTGACTTTTTGCTGTAATAAGATAATGTAGAGGCTGCCTCAAGTTTGCGAGGGCCCCCCACTTCTTTGCCGTAATTTACATTTTAAATTGCACTTACATAGCTGAGGCTAGCGTCCGTGGGTATAGGTAGGTAGGTAGGTACCTACCTATAGAAGAATCGAAGTTTAGATTACTTGTTAAATGAGCGTAGTTCACTCTTTGTTTCGCGGAACCTGATGAATTACTTAGACGTTTCGTTTTGTACTTTTTTAAGGTTATTTTTGTATTTGAACTGAAAGTTGAAAACGGAGTGTCTTAACTTTTAACACTAGGCCCACCCTGCTATATATGATGCCTTGAGATATAGAAATAATAATACTACCTACTTATTTACGCCCAGAGGAATACTTATATTATTAATAATGAAGCCAATCGTGGCGCAGGGGTACAAAGTGTGACTGTAAAACCGACTGGTTGTAGATTCGATTCCCACTCGAGGAGATGAAATTTTTACTTAAATATATATTACCATTTCTTCGCTCTGGTGTCACACTTTGTGCCTCTGCGCCACGATTGGCCCTTTACCTACCCTGCTATATATGTACGTGCAGCTAAAAAATCCTAGGAAGTGTCCATCTTATTTTGACTGACTAACCTAACCACAAAGATTATTCTTTTTTATTTTAACACGTTTCTGGATAAGCTGGCGAAATTAAGTTACACTAAAAATTACAAGTGGCACCAATTACGTCATTATATTTTTTTTAAAATCCTACTTAAGCTGTGAAAGTATGCATAGTTCCTTTCTTCATATTTCCATAATTCCTACGTTCCTTTCTTATAGCCACTGACAGATTTTTGACGCGATAAGTTTCACCAATTTGTTATAAGTTATTATTATAATATTATGTAAACAAAATCGATTCTTTTCACTTTCAAAATCTACGACTTCCGACCTTTTTCAATGAAATATTTTTTAATCAAAATCAATACAAGAATCGAAAGTTCTTATAAAAAATGTTTCCTGTGATATTTGTTACATGAAAATAATCTTTATTTTTATTAAAATAAGGTTGAAATTCAAAATATGTAAGTTCATCAAGATCTTAAGGATACGTCACACCAGTTATAACTCAAGTTTTGTAAAGAATAAAAAAAACAAAAAAATAATTTTAAATCAATATTTCGAACAACCTGTCGATACATCGTTAGATAAGATTATAGGTTACAAATATTTATTTAAAGTGTGGCTTCCGTTTTTGTGGATATTACACTATTTTTGTTTGTCGTAAAAGGACTTTAAAGAATTTTTATTATCATCGAATATAACAAATGAAAATAAAAATACAACAAATATACCATTTTCTTATTACCTCAAACATATTTTTTTTTATGAAATATTTATTTAAATTTATATTTCTTCGCCCTGTTACCAAGGCAAAAGTTCGGCGTTGAGTTCCGCCACTCAACACGCAATGCCACGAAAAAATTGACGGAAAGTGGGTAACGGAGTATCTTAACACTACGTTCTTTCTGCCTACTTTACTGTGTACGGGATATAGCCGGAAGCTAACATTATTTTTAGCTCAAGCTTTACCATAAATGAAGCAATTAGTGTCTTGATATTAAATTGTTTATAATTTAGTGTCAGGATATTCCGTTCACCTTTTTTAGGGTTCTGTACATTTTAAGAAAAAAAGGAACCCTTATAAGATTACTTTGTTCTGATTTACATCTCATGAAAGCTTGGAGATATCGAGTTGAAATTCAAACTATTTATTTAAATCTACGGTCTCTTGATTTCTTTAAAAAAATCATATTTCTACATTTACTTAAAAAAAAGCCAGGCCAGTCGTGACGTAGAGGCACAAAGTGTGACTGTTAGATCGACTGGTTGTGGTTTCGATCCCCACTCGAGGAAGTAAAATATTTATTTCCATTTATATTTTCATTTCTTCGCTATGGTGCCGGTTCCAACACGCAATGCCTCAGAACTTGGCGGAAAGTGTGAAGCTGATTTAATTTTGATTTTTTTTACTTAAAAAATGATTAAAATACTTAAAAAAATATACTTAAAAAAAGATATGGCCGTTTATATTGCAAAAAACTCCTATTTCGACATTATAAAAGGAATCAAAATTCATAGGGTACTTTTAAACATTTTTAAAATGTTATTCCACACTTAGGAAAGAAAAATACTTCGGGCGCGGGTTCGAGTCCCGCTGCGTTCAAATTTTTATACGTTTTCTAAATAAGTATTCATAGGGTACTTTCGGTTGACCTACAATTATGAAATTTGGCAGCTAGCATCTACAGGTAGTACTAGTTCAGGAAAAAATATGAAAACTATACATTTGTGGTTAAATCCTAAAAAATAATATCAAAGGGAGCAAATTTTGGTATTAAAATTGCTAGTTCTAGTGAAGTATTAGATGAAAGGGCTCTGGCTAACGTAAGCTTTAATTTCAGTTAAAGCTCGAGACCTCCAATTTTTTTACAGGATCCTCAGTGGGCGAGCTCGCGCTTGTCCGTTTTATTTTCATGCGGTGAAACTTAGTGTCGTGCTTATTCTTACCGTGAAGTAATTAAAATAATGTCGTATACCTTACCCATATAATAATTAAATATATTTCATTATTATTATATATACGCGTTTTCGGTTTAAAACTAATAAAAACTACCCATGATTTTTTGAATTATTTCCATTTCCTCGCCCTGGTACCAAAACAAAGTTCCGCCACGAGGTATCTAAAAAAATTGTCAAAGAACAAACATGAGGCCGGTCGTGGCGCAGCGGCACGAGGTGTGACTGCAAAACCGACTGGTTGTGGGTTCGATCCTCACTCGAGGAGATAAAATATTTACTTAAATTTATATTTCCATGTCTTCGCTCTGGTGTCGAGGTTAAGCGCGGCGTTGAGTTCTGCCACTCAACACGCAATGCCTCCAGAATTCGGCAGAAAGTGGGGCACGGAGTGTCTTAACACTAGGTTCCCTCTGCCTACCGTGCTGTGTGCGGGATACAGCGTGAAGCTAATTTAATTTATTTTTTTTACTTGTGAACTCTATTTCCATTTACAGAAGCCGTGATATGTCCGTTTTTTATTTTTTATAAATCCAACACGAAAAGTTCAAAACAAAGTGTTTTAACACTAAATAAAAAAAACTAAATTCTCTTTTCTTGTGAATAAAAGAAAACGATATAAATATTTTAGTATGTAAATTCAGCCTTAACAGTAAAGTATCGCGACACACGAAGGCGAGTACGGCGCGGGAAGAATGCGCGAAAACACCGGCGAGTTATTGCAGTCTTTCCGAGATATGCGGTACACTGTATGTAGGTTCTAATTTTTTATTGTATTTTTTTAATATGTTTTTTTATGTTATACTTTTTTTCGATGTGTTAGTAAAAGTTTTAGGCCATAGTAGCACAGTGGCACAAAGGGGTAAAAAGTAAAGTGTAAGCCTGTCGCGTTACAGTGTGGGTTAGATCCCTACTGGAGGTAATGAATTATTATTTATTAATATTTTATTAATATTTACGCTGGGCTTTTGCCTCGGCTTTGCAGCGTTGAGTTCTGCCACTCAACACGCAGTGCCTCAAAAAATTCGGTGGAAAGTGGGGACGGAATGCTTTAACACTAGATTCCCTCTGACTACTCTGCTGTATGCGGAATACAGCGTGAAGCTGAAATTATATAGTGTAGTGATGTGAACTCAGTACGTATAAGTAGTATGTAAGAAAAAGAAAAAAAAACAAGTCATGGATCTTAATGGCGTGGATTTTCTGTTTCTTTCTTAAGATACATCCCAATTGGGCGGTCACGCATTAAAGTGACAATCGCATTTATGAAATTGATGAGGATGAAGAAGAAGATGGCTGGTATCTGGAAGACTGGGATAATTGGCGTTCTGTAAGGGAGACCTAGGACCGAGACGTACACCAGTATAGGGCGTTTACCTAAATAAATCAATAAGAAATCAATTATGCGTCTTATTTGAAAATTTAACCATTTTGCAAAAAAAAATCATTTTAACACTAAAGCACTGTAGCTTTTCTATATTTAGCTTTTGTTCAATTCAAAAGTGCTCACAAAATTTGAATATTTGGAATTTAAGCAACTATAATAAACACTAACAGTGCGCCCCTGTACGTGTACCTACTGTAGTACCTACTAATGTAAGATTTACACAGGTTATCCGGCGAGAGGAACAGTTACCTAGGGAAAGGAAATCCGGACGCCGCCGTCACACTAAAAATTTGCTTTACAAATTGTTTGCGAAACAACCGGGATATTTGGAAAGTTCTAATTTGCATTTACTTTGTACGTAGGTAGCTAGCAATAGCATTTTGCCGTACATTCGTGTGATATCAATCTCTTAAGAATGTTAAGTGTCCCTGATAACCTATTAAAAGTTTTCAAGTATTTTAAATAGTTAACTGTTGCATGTGTCCTTGTAAAGCTGTGGACTTGAATGATACTCGCGGGCAATCTTATTGTAGAATATTTTCGTTTTTATCGTCTGATTGAAGGAAATGGCACTTAGAGTCTTTGCCACTATTAGGTAATGAATTAAATCAAATCACACACAGCAGAGTTCTGGAGGCATTGCGTGTTGAGTGGCGGAACTCAACACCGCGCTTTTGCCGTGACACCAGAGCAAAGAAATGAAAATATAAATGTAAGTAAATATTTCATTTCTTCGAGAGGGGATCGAACCCACAACCAGTCGAGTTTACAGTCACACTTTATGTCCTTGCGCCACGACTAGCTTCAGATATTGAATTAAAAAGATAATTTTGATTTAGGTTTCGTTGGTTAAGATAATCTAATTTGGATAATCTGGTTATTTATGTTAATGAAAACAAAAAAAATCCTTGTACAGTAATGAAAAAGTATAATGAATATAATTTCGAATCCATGTATTACTTTTTTATCGGAAATATCAATAATTTATATAAAGTAATGAATACGAATTTAACACCTACCGTTTAATACTAACATCTGCTCAAGGACCTTTCGACCCCAAATAAAGGTAAGAAAGGGTCAACTGGCCGGTACCGGATCTAGTCGGTTCCGGCTATAACCGGTTTGGGCTAGATGTGGTTACCATTCAATAACATATTGTTGGACATACAGATGTCACCAATCACCAAAACTATAATTTATTTTTGGTTTTTTTAGATAATATTACTATTTATTTCTTTAATTATGCAATATGGTGTAATTTTGTAAAAACATATTATAATCTTTTTACTATTATGAGATATATAACAAAAATATGTGCTGAACTTGATAAGCATTTTTTCAAATATAGTTTATATAAAATAGAAACAAAATTTAAACAAAACATAAAAGACTATGGATGAATGAATGAATAATATATTGGCCGACTTGAGTAAACATAATGACCATAACAAACAAAGTAAAAAAATTAAGTATTGTTTCTTAATCTTCTTACTTATTAACGATCATGTTCATATTATTATGTAGAATCTAAATATTTTTCTTATACTTAAAATATATATTAAAATATCGTATTATACTATAATAACACGCTTAATTATGGGTTCGATTCCCACTTGGGATAAAGAATTATTTTCTATTTCCTGCTCTGATAAGACAAAGCGTGGCAGTTTCATCAGTCACTATGTAATGTTTCAAATTCGGGCTGAAAGTAGATACAGATATATCTTGACACCAAATATTCTCTACATACCTTGCTATATGCAGGATAAAATGTGAAGAAAGAAAAAAAAAAACATGGTTTCCCTACAAATGACCACAACAAAAATTGCATTCACACAAAATATTATTAACGAAAAACAAACAAAAGTCTAGGACATGTGGACTGTAGTGTAGTGGTAAAGTACTATATTTTTTTTATTCATATTCATAATGACATTCAAATTTAAATAATTTTTTTTATATTTATTAAATTTTACGACCGCAAAAGCTTAAAATTTAATATTATATGTAGTTTCTAAATTACATTTAAAAATTACATAGATTATAGAAGCATCAGCAGCTGAGAGTCAAAGTCTTTAAAAATAATATTATCATTAATATGGTAACCCTACAAATGACCACAACAAAAATTGCATTCTACTAAACTATTATTAACAAAAAAGTCAACAAAAGCCCAGGACATATGGACAGTGGTGTAAAATGTATTTTTTTTCCACTCTCTTATTCACGATCACGTATTGAAGACATGTGGTGGAAGGGTTAGGGAAGGTAAATTGTTTATTGATATAGGTACGTCTACGCTTCATTGAGTTTTGACGATAAAAAAATACAAATGTATGGGAAGTTTATTTAATGTGTGTTTAATAAAACTATGATTATCTAGTTAGTATTATAGTTTTTTTTTGAGCCTCACACTGTGTTCCGCACATGTTAAAGTAGGAAGAGGAAACCTGGAAACCTAGTGTTAAATCACTTCCGTTCCATAGTTTCCGCCGAATCCTGGAGGTGTTGCGTGTTGAGTGGCGGAACTCAACGCCGCGATTTGTCTTGATATCTGAAAAATCATATTTCATTTCCTCGAGTGGGAATCAAACCACCACAACTCGTATTTTATATATGCCTATGCTATATTTACAATATTTTCCGCAATACGTTTGTAAAACCGTAATCAGATGGTACCAGTCAGAAATATTGAATTTATAAATAGATAAAAACATTTTCCTATTGAACGTTATCGACGTTTCGCGTGTTTTCGCCCTTTTCGTGTACTTTTCAATAGACCAATGAACAGTTCATAAATATACACAATTACACAATAAGTATATCAAAAATTAAATTTAAGATTTTATTATATAAAGTATTTTTTTGCTTGTTTGTGGTGAGTTAATCGTGTCTTTTTTTAGTTTTTGAAATTACGCATGGGTGTTACAAATAGTAAGGTGTGTTGAAAATTAAATTTTCTCGTTTTTATTTTTAAAAAAGATTTCGAAAGAAGATTCGATGAAGAGGAGATTACAAAAGATTTTTGAAAATATTTTACAACACTATAATAATACATTTAAAATAGTTTGAGATAAATAGGTATGTATATCTATAGATTATAAAAAGAGCAAAAAAGACTTAGTAAAATTTTTATTCGTTCTCCTTTACGCTTTACTCATTCCAGGCCAGGAAAGTTTATTTTTTTAATTTTTATATAGTCGTAGTTAGTTTGTCGTAGTTAGGTTTGAACCCAAGAGAGAGAGTGAAGTCAGTCATAGCGCAGAGGCATAAGCGTGCAACTGTGATCGCGACAGATTGTGGGTTCGATTCCAACTGGAGAAAATAAAATATTTAAAATTTAAAATTTTTTTGTTCGCAACAAAGCCCAGAAAGGCTTCAGCGGAAAGAGGGAGACGAAGTGTCTGAACACTAAGTTCCCGGGTTTCTTTTACTAAAAAAAATATTAGAACACATGTATTTACTAAAAATAAAACTATCCATCAAGTAGTCCAAGTAACCTTACTGCGAACATATTAAAGAATTTCTAACAGAATTCCTTATTATTTTATTGTAGTAATTACAGGCGTGGAGGTGGGCGGCGCCTGTTAATAGTTTATAGCTATCTTTTTCAAATTATACACTAGTACGTAATTTGTATGCACTAAGTACTGTTTATTGATAACTGTTATGTTTTGTGAACTATCATTTTCTGTTTGTTTAGTAAGAGAAATGTAAAATATTGTAGCTTTATTTTTTAACTAAAAATATTAGAAAATTATTATTATTATAAAAAAATATTTTGTTATTATTTAGCTTATAATTTTTTATATTATGAAAAAACGACCAGATTTTTCTTAGAAAACTAAAATATATTTTTTCATAAGAAGTCGAAAGAAATAAATCTTGGCATAACATCATTGCATTCTACCATTTCCGTTGCATAATGACTACACGCTTCTGAACTGGATATTATTAGAAATAACAATATAAAATTTAAAATAATTTGAATAGATTAAGTTACTAAAAAATATCAACGTAGACCAGTCCAGCAGCAGCTGCCATAAAATCCGTGCTTACAAAACATTTAAAAGGATAAGGAAGGGTCAGTAAAACCAGATTGACCAGTCCTATTCAAAAAATAGACAATAACAGCCCTAAGTTGACCCTAGAGGGACACCGGTCACTTTCGCGCGTTGTGTCCGAAAAACCGGTATTAAATCAAAAGGGTTACGAACACCAATATTATTATTAGTGTCGTCTAACATTTAACAAACGCATCGGTCAGTTTTAAATATACCTTCAAACGTGCTTGTTGTAAGAAATCAAGTCATACGTCTTTTCAAATACCAAAATTGATAAAGACGAAGCGCGGCGTTGAGTTCCATGTAATGTCACGAAAATTTGGCAGTGTATGGGGAACGGAGTGTCTCAAAACTGAATTCCCTATATGCGGGATACAGCGTGAAGCTATATATACAATAAAACATGGATAAAGGTGAGCGTTTTCTTTGTACTAAAACCTAAAGTTCCCACGGAGGGTTTTCCTAATGGTTTAAAAACCCATTTTCCTTCGTCCACGTCACAAAAAAGTGTCCTACAATTATCACCCCCCTTCACTCGGCAAATAGAATTACGCGCGAATTAAATTAACCCCTGAATTAACATGGATAATACCAGGCTCTTCGCTTTTTTTCCTTATTTTTTCTCGTTTTTTACTGTTTTTCCCGGTGACACGTCCCTCGTCGGTCCTCGTCCGCCAATTTCCAAGAACAAATGTTGTATGGCATCCTTTTAATGGCTGTTTTTATTTCTCACTTATTGAGATTGGAGGTTTGAATTTTTTATTCTGTCGTGTCTTGTTTACGGATTTTATGTTTTGTAATTTGAAATGTTTTGTTTTGTTGAACGTTCTCGTACGGTTTAATTTTTTTTTCGGTATCTATCGGTTTTTTTTTGTGAAGTAGACAAGGAGAATTTTTGTGAACGTTAATTCCGTTCTTTGCGCACGTCACAGACGTTACATATTGTGTGGCGGAACTGAACGCCGTATTAACAGTAACAAGACTAAATAATTGGAAATATGATAAGTATTTCATGTAAGGTGGACTTTAAAGATGTAAACAATATTACAGCTTTGTTTTAAATACAATCAGTACTTGTAAAATTATTAGTAAAATGTATGTAAAGTGACATGCTATTGTAATTTATATTTAAAAGTGTTAGGCGTGCGCAAGTATGTGTTTTGTCAAAATTATGACTTATTAGGAATACTATTTAATTTATTGCTAATTTTCATACATTCAATATTCCATATTGTTTAGAAATATAAACAGGTCAATCGTGGCGCAGCGTTACAAGTCTGTAAACGCAACTGGTTGTGAGTTCGACCCCAAACTCAAGGAAATGAAAAATATTTTATTTGTATTTGTATTTATTTTTTTGTTGTAGCGTTGAGTTCCGCCTTAATGTCTTTAGAATTCTGTGGAAAATGGGAAACGAGGTGTCGTAACACTAGGTTCCCTCTGCATACCCTGCTGTATACGGAATACAGCGTGAAGCTGATTTAATTTATTATCTTATTTAAATATAAGACATTGTACATAACAACAATTACGGCGGAGTTTCTAATCAAAAAATATAAATATTTAAAAGTGAATATGAATAGAAATCATTCATTAGAAACAGTAATGAGTGAAGATGTTTCAGAAACAATAAAAGCTGTCTATGTTCGCTTGTTAATTATAAGCTATATACTTTTAAATGATCGAAGGGTGAAAGGAACAATGATCTATATTTATATGAAGCGCTAATATTATTTTTCATAAATTTTATTTATATAAGTACGGAACGGAGTGTCTTAACACTAGGTTCCTTCTGCTTATCCTGCTAAATACGGGACACAGCGTAAAGCTGATATGTTTTTCATTTATGAAAAGCTACGCTATTTACGGTACTATTATGCTAGTTATTTTAAGTCTGTGTAGTGTTGTGAATGTAAGAAGAACAACGATTCGAATTTTATTTCTTTTCTTTGTTTTTTTTCACAGTTTTAGTGTTATTGCACAGCTTGAAAATAAATATACATAAATTGCAAACATATATAAATTTAAACGTATTTTAATTACTTGTTCTTAGATAGTTTTTAGGAGATGCAAGTTTAAGACAAAACTCGGATTTAAGTTCCGTCACTCAACACAATAAATTGGGAACGGAGTGTTTTAACATTAGATAAAAAAAAATTGAATATTTTAGTTTTACAATGTAATCTACTACAATTTAATTACGGTTAAAAACACTATAAAACTAAGATATCGTAAAAGTAGCAGTAAAGTAAAATACTTGGCAGAGTTTTTACTATCATATCACTTTATATTTCAGTTTTATCTTTGGGGAAATTTTTGATTAACTTACTTTACGTTAGTAAAAGACTTTTTTTGACAAACTTTCGGCTGTAATGGTTGCAGATTTAAATACCATTCCTGGAAATTATTATATTTTTAAATATTTTTCTGGTCTGAATGAATATTTTGGCGGCGTTGAGTTCCGCTATATGACGCTGAATTATCTTAATAAGCAATAAATAGAATAAATTGTCATTTTCTATTTATTTTTTATGTATACTATTTATACCATAGAACCTATCCAGTAGATCGATTAAATAAGAATACTTATTTGATGCAAGGGTTTAAGAAAAGGGGTCTTTAAAATGTCAAAAGAAGGTGAATTTCCCTAAGGGTGCGCCCACCCCCCTTAATTATATCTTTAAATATCTAAGTGCATTTTTCGAAGGGCCTTCAACGTAGGATAAAATAAGGGAGTTAGGTAAGGGGAAGGAAATTAATAATGGATTTTCTAAGTTTTTGGTGATTTGCATTACGACTTCAGTTATATTACTTTTTGATATGTTTTAATTATAATATTTATGCTATATTGTGTGGTTTTATTATTTTTTTGTAAGCAGTACGTACTCAGAAGAAATATAATAAATAGTACGATCTAATAATACATTGGGTATCAGTTGATGAGTTCCGCCACCCAAGACCCAAGACTCGGCGGAAAGTGGGGAACGGTGTCTTAACACTGGATTCCCTCTGACTACCCTACGGAATACAACGTGAAGCTGAAGCTGGGTATCAGTAGAATTTAACTTAATGCCGCATTTTGTTTAGCCGAACTAAGTATACGCTCCACTGTCAGGGAACCCGTCATCTTTATATTAGTGTACTTTAAAACATATGCTCTCTGTTGTGTAATTTTATATCTTTTTTAACTTAGAATCTCCTTCGTGTGTTCTCCATACAACGTGACATCGACAAAATTATTTGCGGTCAACTTGTACTCTCGGGACGCAGTAATCAAAGAAACTAACAAAATTATATTTAAATTTTTATATGAGACTGTAGCTGTATTATGTTCAAAATAAAGTAATTTCAAACTTACAGAGTTTTTACTTAGATTTGATCTTATTTTAAAAATATTAGTTTTATATAATAGGTAAGTAAAATATATTTTCATATATACTTTAAGATCATTTCACAACACACCCTTGCCAAAAAAAACAAATTAAAACTTTTCAATTCGGAGAGCCCTCATCTTAGCAATTTAAAACAGGAGGTGTGCATTTATTTCTTCTTTTCCACCCTTAAGGCGTCAATTATAATTTGGGCTACCCTTCTTGTACATTTACAAGAATATATGACAAAACAAAAAGGGGCCAAGAGTTCTTACTTGAGTGGTGGTGTCTTGGGGGTAAGAGACCCTAAAAAACTACCCCTAAATCGGGGGTGGCGTCTCGGTACGCTTATTTCTTATTATTATTAACTTTTGATGGGGTAGATATTTTTATGTTTTGTATCGAGTTATGTACATGGTGTTTGGTATTGATCATAAATTTTGAACTTGGCCTTTTATCATTTAAAACATATCTTAAGACGTACGAATAAAATCTCGATAGTACAGAAAAAAACAAGATATTTATTTAGTTTTATTTATTTTCCTAAATATGAATAGAGAAATTTAAAAATTTATAATAATTTTCGAGAGGTGTATGAAATTTAAGTCAGCTATTTAATGAATTTTTAGTTTAAGTCGACATGTAACTATATAATGGAATCTAAAAAAAATGAATTTGACTAATATGAAAATATAGTAAGAGGCGTTCTTTAGTTTTTTTTATGTATATTTTTGGTTATTTCTATTCATTAACTTTATAATAGACTTGATAGTATTAAAGTTCACGTGTTTTATATAATGCGTCACAGTGTTACTTAAAACAAATATATAAAAATAAGCGATCTTTATCATTAGAAGAAATATCAAAAGAATCATAAGAAGTTTTACGTTTTATTTTTAGAGTAGGCCAGTCGTGGCGCAGGAGCACAAAGTGTGACCGTAAAAGCGACTGGTTGTGGATTCGATTATTTATTGTTCGAGAGAAAAATACTTTAATGTTCTCGCTCTGGTAAAAATACAAATCGATGTATGAGTTTCATCCCTTACATTCAAAATCAATTACATTTTTTTGGCATTTAAAAAAAATATAATAAAATATAGGTTAAAAATAAGTAATAATCCAAACAAAAGCGCCGCGATTCCAAAACGGCACCGCCGTTATACGCCCGCGGAATTCCAATGACGAATTGCGAAGGCTTTTTCTTGTTTTAAAAACAAATTTAAATTTACAATTGGTACACAACAAATATTCAAATATCAACCTTATGGTTTTTAAAATAGAGTTTTAGCTATAAAATTTAGCCGTATTCTGTAAAAAGATCTCCCACTGTCTCTTCCAAGGATTTATCGTCTTTCAAGGGGGTAAGGAAAAATAAGAAAGGGTTGTTTTTCCTGGGGTAGGGGGCGATTCAATTAGGGCGGGCGGCGGGCGATTAATTATGCTTACGAAATTATAAAGGAATAAAAAGTAAGAGTCATCTTCGGATGTCGTTTGAATTTTTTGTTATTTTTTAGTTTCTTTTGGGATTTAATGTGAATGTTTTTTTTTCGAATATTAGTTTTAAGACAGAAAACATTATATGGGCTGATTGAGCAGAAATTACTTTTTATTTTTTTTTATAATTTCTAAACTATAAGACCAAATGGTATTTAGATTTTAATTGAATTTATTTATTTTTGTTGAAATTATATTTTTTCGTATACTAGTTTCACTTTTTTTCTAGTCATCGCCTGCACATTTGCATGGATTTAAAAGTGCCTGTATATAGATTTTTTAAAAACAAGATTTAATAAATACTTATATGTAATTTTAGATTGGAAAACGATATTGAAATAACTAAAAAGCGTTCTAATAAACTTAAACCATACTTATTTAGTATCACGCTATATGCTAGACTAGAATATTAGGAGAAAATTTAGTGTCAAGGGCGAGAAGCGGAGATGGACTGTCCATCTTCGCTTCTCGCCCGATTTTGTGACATTTTGTGTGATGTGGTAGAACTTAACACCGTGAAAACCCTACCTACTATATAAATAAAAATCACTTTCAAATTATCTCTTATCAAAATTCAAGTGCTTATCAATATTTTTTCATACGATTCTCACAATATTTACAATATCTCTCTAACCTACATAGCGTGTGTTTATATATAGATTTAGAGTCCCCATGACCTTATTTCGAAGCCTACATGAATCAACGTACGTTAACCCATTCATATATGAAGGTTAACCTGTTTGCCAGAGGAAAATAAACTTTAGAAAAACACTTTTAAAGTTCATTTTAACAAAACAGTGTAAAGACACATGTGTATTGAAGTTCGTCTAAGTTTCCTAGGAATAATGTTTTGGAAAGTTCCCCGAGCAATTACCTGAGTGTGAAAGAATTTTGTGAGATTAGACAACATTTTGTATGAAGAAAAGTTTGTTCTAAGTGAAGTTGGTTACAATTCTTCGTTGGGTGTCAAAAATTGGGTTCGTTTTGTATAGAACATGTCTTTTTATTGTATTTATTATATCTTATTAGAAATATCTAGTGGCTGTATAGACTGATGGCCGATACTATGGTTGTGTGTTCGTTCCAAGTTTATGGATTTTTCGGGGGAATTCATTATTTTCAATCATTCTATTTGTCTCTGGTACACCAAACGCAGGATTGAATTTCGTCCCTCAACAAGCTGTGTCTGGAATTCGTACGGAAAGTAGAGAAAGTACAAGCACTCTCCTTTCTCTTCTTATCATTAGGTTCTCTTTGAAAATGCGTGCAGCTATCATCTACAGATAATGCCCTTCATTTTACGAGACCACTTTAAGAACGTAAAATTCAACGGCCGTCTCTGTCTAGCCACACAAGAATGTATCTAAGTATCTATGATATTATATTCTTTGAATAAGATTAGAAACTGTAATTGTTAAGTTAAATCACTTGTACCAGAACCTGTTGAGCACTAGTTTTGGTTTGTCTCGTGTTCTTCAATACCTACTTTCGTGGATGCCGATGTTATTATAATAAAATTATTATCAATAGCCAGCCTTGGTTCAGTCGGCATACGCATGCGAGTGCAAATGCGATAGGATGTGGGTTCGATTTTTATTCGAAGAAATGAAATATTTAATATTTTCGTTGAGATCCGCCACTCAACATGGAATGTCTCCAGGAATCAACGAAAAGTGGGGAACGGAATGTCTTAACACTAGGTTTCCTCTGCCTATCTTGCTATGTGTAGGATACAACGTAAAGCTAAAAAAAATATTATATATTATATTATGCAATAAATTAAGCATTTAAAATATATTTTATTTGTCTATTAAATAATTTCTTACCGTAAAAATTATAGAAATTACTAAACCTAACATAAAAATACGTTAAACATCACAACTAACATCCCCTAATATAAAAAAATAAAATAAAAAAAAACGCTCGCATCTCAAAAGCGACCAATTAAAATTTCGCAGCAAATCGAATGTACCCACCCCTTGCACACTTTTATCCGGCGTCCACCCTACAGGAGCCATCTTGCTTACCCCCGCCCAGGGGGTTCCCGGTTGTTTTAATTCCAACGAATATCTTTTCGTTTTGAATACCTTGACTTTATGTGAAGATTTCTTTTCCTTTGATTTTTTTTCTTATATAAGCAGGTAGTATAGATTATAATTCAATTAAAATACAGTAAAAAAGAACATAATTACTAATGTTTTCCGTACATAAACGCGTATGTATAAATTAATATTAATTGAATACTTAAATATTTAATTACTGCACATATCTAGATATATTTTATCTGTAAATGCTTATGTATTTACTTTCATACTGTATATTATCTTTTATATTGAAAATAGTAATCTTTATCCGCCGTCCTCCCTATAGGAGCCATCTTGCTTACCCTTTATTATAGCAAATGTGTTTTCGTTTCGAATACTTTTGATTTTGGCTGAATAAAAGCTTTTCTGTTTTTTCCATTGCATTTTGCTAGTTAAAATTTTGCTGTATGTATATTCTTATTTTTACAATATAAGAAAGAAAATATAAAGCAAATTATTATATAATTATCTTGCCGAACAGCAGAGTATACTGAGGAACCATTCCTTATTCCGTTCCTCATTTTACGCCGAATTTTCAAGAGATAGCGTGTTGCATGGCGGAGCACAACGCCGCGTTTTGTCTACATCAGCGAGGAAATGAAAGAAATTTAAATATTACATAACTTTAGATTCAAGTTAAATCCGTTATAAAAGCCAGAAGAAAACTAAAGCTTCACTTCATTAAGTTGGCGCAAAGCCGGTAGATTAACCGTGAATGAAGTCTTACATTTGCATGGAAATTAAAACTCACCTGATAGTGGACCGATCCGAAGGATATTCTGATGCTTTTGTTCTCGCGAAATTATCATTTTCTATATAAAATCGTATCGTAAATAATGATTTGGTTCTTAAGATTTTTAATATATTATAACGCACTAAATAAAATATATTTTTAAGGAAATGTATCAAAAAATAATTACGTATCGGGATCTGAACCCGTGCCTATTTAGGTACAAGTTTAACATTTTTTTTTGAAAACAACATTGGACTGTATCTGTGATGCTTGTATTTGGCCTCCACTTTGAGGAATTATTGCATTAAAACTATTTCTCCACATTAATTAACTATTTAACTAAGCTAAATTTCTTTGGTAAGAGAAAGCGCGGCGTTGAGTTTCGTCACTCAATTTATAACGTTTCTAATTCGAACGGACAGCTTAGAACATAGTGTATTGACACTAATTCGAATGAGTCCAGTGTCTTGGCTCATATGCAAGAAAAGTAAATATAAAAAAGTAATTTAGTATCTATAAAATATTCAAATTCATATTACAATTGTAAAAGTACCGAAGTCTCAAAGCCGATAATAACTTCAACATAATTCCTCAAAGAATCCGTTGAATACGCTCCGTTTCTTTGACGTTACTATTTTCTTTCTTAACTGATTTTCAAAAAGGAGAATATTGATAACTTAATTTTTTTTTTCATATTTTTATTGTTATTGTTTTTACTAAAGTATTTTTTTTTTGTAATTTAGTTTAACATATAGTCAATTGTTTATGGTTTTAGGCTGTTTAATTAATGATTAATAATAATAATTATTATCATTAAAGACTTCGTGGCGCAGAGGCACAAGCGGGCGCGTGTACACACGATGGTTGTGCGTACGATTTCCAATAGAAAGAATGAATAATTTCATATTTCTATTTCCTCGCTCCGATACTAATTTATGGAGCGACGTTAAGTTCCGCCACTCAACACGCAATGCCTCAAGAATTCAGCGGAAAGTGAGTTATGGAAGTGTCTTAATGGAGAACGTGGAGTAGTGCCTTAACATTAGGTTCCCAGATTTCCTCTGTCTATAATACTATATGCGGGATATAGCGTGAAACTAAAAAATAAATAACCAAATAAATCAGCTTCACGCTGTATCCCGCACACAGCAGGGTAGGCAGAGGGAATCTAGTGTTAGACAGTGAAACTAAAAACACCATTTAATTGTAAATGCGACGACTTTAAGTTTGATTCCTACTCAGGATAATGAACAATCTTTATTTCCTCGGTTTGGTAATAACGGATAGCATGGCCTTGAGTTACGCAACTCAACACGCAATATCTCAAAAATTGTGGTGAAAAAGGGATAACCGAGAGTCTAAACACTAGGTTCCCTTTACCTTCCCTGCTATATAATGAATTCATATATGAAACCAATTTAATTAAAAAAAAATCTCTACTCGAACTCGAATCGCAAAACATTAGTTGCAACGATTCAACGAAAAGACGAGATCACGTATACCGATAACATTATCAAGTTTTCGCATTAAGCAACTTTTATTACACTTATCTGGGGGTGGCAGGAAGGCAAAAATGTGAAGCCAGGTATGTATGGCTCGAAGTAAGACGTAAGTAGTCCAGTGCACTCCACTCCACTCGTACATTCCACTTGGTTTTAAGAAAAATATATTTATTAGTATGTTTGCCGTTTTAAAATATAGTATTTATAGTATTTTAGGTTTTAAGTAGTTGTAGTTGAGGCCAGTAATGAAATATATATTATTTTTGTTTTCTCGCTCTTGTGTCGAGGCAAAGCGAAGCATTAAGTTCCGCCACTCAACTCGCAATAAAGTGGGTCTTAAAGTCTTAATGAGAACGGAGTGTCTTAACAATAGGTTCCCAGGTTCCCTTTGTCTATAACGTGAAGCTTCACGTATATTTCAATCCTGTAGGCAATGAGAAGCATGTAACATATCACATGTTTCTATCATGATCATAGTGATAGCGATTACCTGTCTTTTTTTAAAAATCTAATATTAAAATAGATATTTAAAAAAAAAACTAGCACTGATATATTTCACTCTTCAACAGTTAATGAAGAAATTTGGGCACGAAGTGGAATTAATCGTGAATTCGAAGAAGACATCCCTATAAATGGCTACCCCTACCCTTACCCTTTCAACGATGGTAGAGTGTGGCCTAAATGGTGGACATTAGAGATCACTAAACTACGTAAAGAATGTACAGCGCTAAGACGCAAATACAGCCACTACCGGAGAAGGGTACATCGTGATGAGGCAGAGGAACTTCAGCGACATACAGCCTATGTGGAAGCTAGAACGCTGTATTACCAAGCTATTAATAATGCAAAAGAGAAAGCAAAAGAGAAGGAGCAGTCTGGCCATAGTAGTAACTCTTAAAAACGCTATAGATTTCTAAGTAAACTCCAAACTAAGCTCCGTACTAACTACAATCCGTCAAGTCAATCTATTTCGTAACGGAGTGTCTTAACACTAGATTCTCAATTGCCCTGCTATAATATATGCTATATGCGAGATATAGCGTGAAGCAATTTTTTTTTTCAAAAATTAGGAAGAAATATTAAACCGTAAAGTAAAAATAAGAAACGAAACGAGAACTTGAAGATGAAATAAATTATTTCATGATTGAACGAGAGTGTTGATAGTAATTATAGGTAAGTCGAGAATAGTGTCTTAATATTAGATTTTTTACTTCAAATGATATAAAGCAGTCATATATGTATATAGTATATATATCTTGAGAACGAACCGTGACCGGCAATATAGCGTGAATTTTTCCTTATTACTTCCGCGTTTTTGACACACACACACACAGAGAGAGAGAGAGAGAGAGAGAGAGAGGCAGAAATTAGTATCAAGACACCGCGTTCTCATTGTTCTGTCTGAATCGAGACATTGCGAGAGCGGAATTGAAAGTCATTTATTTTCCAAGTTGCTATCGAACAGCCATCGCGTTTATAGTCAGAATCTGAAACATTCCATCCCAATGGCCTCAAACATGTTGTAACGAAAAATAATCAATTATAATTTACATCATACTTTGGGCTAGATGAAGAATCTTTAATAGACTCATATAAAGGCTTATAATAGTGTAGTATAGAAATACAATCAGAACAAATGACCGAGGCAGGCACGGGCGGGTTTACGACAATGCCTATAAGAAAACGGGCGTCGCGTTATAAAATTTGCATTCGGCTGGCGGCGTAATGCAGGCTGGGGGCGGCTGGTTGGTGTGGAGATGGAGTTTTCAAATTAATATATATTTGTGTATTTATTTATAAATGCGCGATAAGTTAACTGGCAATGTCCAGAGGCTTGAATCCCGCAGGGGACACCCTTCCGCCGTTGAATTCCTCACAGGCAGCCACATAGTGCTTGCATTTTTCTAGAGACGGAGTACCCTCTTCCCTATCCACCCGGTGTAGCTGTATCAGCCAGTAGGGCTAACAGTATTAACCTCAATATCGAAATAAAAACTGGCAATGACTTTTCGTAAAATATATACTTTTAGAAGCTAAAAGCTTAACGCCGCGGAACAGCGTTTAAAAGTAAACGCGACGATTGTGGGTTCCATTCCTACTCGGAGCGTTTTTTTTCGCTTTCTCACTGTGCAATCATAGTTTGTTAATAGTCTTTCCGTATACATGACATTACCCATCTTTTGTTTTTCATAGTATTTTCATAGGGAAACAGTTTGAAAATAACCACTTCACTGTAAGATATTTAATAAAAATCATCATAATATGTAATGATTTCTATTTATGAATAAATCAATTTCACGCTGTATCCCGCACATAGCAAGGTAGGCAGAGGGAACCTAGTGTTAAGACACTCCGTTCTCCACTTTCCGCCGAATTCTAGAGGCATTGTGTGTTGAGTAGCGAACCTCAACACCGCGTTTTGCCTCGACACCAGAGCCACCCACAACCAGGTAATTTTGCAGTTACACTTTGTGCTCCTGCGCCACGACTGGCCTCAATCTATTTATGTTTACAGATATTACAAAATATCTATTTATGTTATCTATATATGTTTACAGGTGTTATATTATACAAGCAAGGAAATGTAAGAAGAAAGGGATCCATGGATCAAGTGATTTTTTTTAACTTTCAAGCTGTATCTCACATATAGCATACAAACAAATATTTAAACTTTTAGTTAATAGATTTAATTTCGAAGTCAGTGTATAATTTATATTTAGTGCTGTATGTACGTTTATATAACGAAATACACATTTGTATAAGATATTTCCTCTTCAACAACAAGTGTATTCCATACAATAATACCTCAAGGGGGTGGTGTCCGACCTCTAGGGGGCGAGCGGGGGGTAAACAGGAAAAAGGAGGGTAGGAAAATTTCCATTTTCTTACGTCTTTCGAGCCCGCTCTGCAGCAGTTTTTGATTAACGGACGGCAAGGGCGAAATTTCATTATATATTCATCCCCCCCTCAGCTTATTTACTTGAGGAGTTATTGTTCGAAATATCGATGGAGATTCTTTTGTTGACGATGTCTAAGATAAAGTATTTGTTGGTATTTGGATGAATTTAAAGTATTGGTGGTGGTGGTGTTGGTGGTGGTGGTGGTGGCGTGAAAATCGATTGCAATTTTCTGTAGCCTTTGGAAGTTGAGTCTGTTGAGATTTTGCATTATACATAGATATCCTACTAATATTGAAATAAATATAAAAGTTTCTAAGGTTTGATGTTTGTTCCATTTTCACGTAAAAACTACTGAACGGATTTAGATGAAACTTTACGGTAATATAGCTTGCACGTAATAATAAATCATAGGCTACAATTTATGTATAATTTTTGTATGATTTGTATATAATAATAAGTATAAGCGGGTCAAATCGCGGATGGGTCGCTAGTATGTACATTGTTCATTATTATGTGAAGGATGCCTTGATTTTCGTTTTTTTTTTATTTTAATATTATAACACTACAGAAAATTAGACCATATCGTTTGGATTCTTTGTCATTGATATTTATTATATCACTATTGATTTATACAATTACTATTTTTTTTATATTTTAGCCAAAGAATAATATTTAAAAAAAATATACATAATTTCTAATGCCTCTAAAGATATGTAATCGGTGGGGTAGTTATGGCGTGAAAGTGTAACAAACAAACTTACATTCACATTTATAATATTAATATGATTACAAATCATAATAAAATATTTCATTTATCTTTAAATATATTTTTTTAAATTGTTACTTAGAAGTAGGATGATATCTATTTTGCTTCCATCTTACTTTAGAATACCATATATTTAGTTTAATTTTGAAAAAGTTCCTTTGCGTATATTATATAAATGTTAAATTTTATAAATACTGTTTTTATAAATAAATATTTTTTAAATGGGCTCTTGTTTTAATTTAAATCATATAACAAATTACAACCCGTCGAAGCCGTCATGGCGCAGAGGCACAAGCGTGCGACCGTAAATGCGAAGGTTGTGAATTCGATTCAAAGTCGGGGACTAATTTCCTAGCTTTGTTATTTTATATTCAGCGGAAAGTGAGGAGCCGAGTGTTAATGGAGAACGGAGTGTTTTATCACTGGGTTCCCAGGTTTCCTCTGCGTATCCTGATATGTGCGGGGATATAGTGTGAAAAGCTTAAAGCTTCTATGCAATTTTGGTGGACAGCAGAAGCGAAGTGTCTTAGCAATAGGTTCTTTTTGCCTATCTTAAAATATGCAAAATATGGCGTAAAGTTCATAATGTAACTTCTTTCTTCTTCTTTCTTCTTCTCTTAGGTTCATTTAGTATAACTGCTATTACAGTAAATATCTATAGAATCTATCCTTAAAATGTTGTTTATAACTTTTTTTCTTTTTGTTCTTCTAAAATATTCATAAAAATAATATGACAAGTCCTTATTATAGTGTATCTTATTAGAATGCCTACACCAAAAATCCATATTTTTCTTATTAGAATCTTATTGGAGTAAAATTTAAATTAATTTTAGAAAAAAATCATCACTTGTATTGTGGATTATATTTTGTATGTTCTGTATTGTGATTTGTGACAGACAGAGACAGTCTAAAGTCAGTCACTGGGTTTCATTGTGATTTTACTAGTGATCCAAACATAGCTCCTCCCGCTTAAACTTATTGTTATATTATAACTAAATTATACGAAATATTTACAAAAAATGTATTTTTCTCATATATTTATGAGCTATTTTATTGTAAAGTTTTATCTACATCTTTTTGTGTGAAAGTAACGTAACAACATGCACCATCATCTAAATCATTTAATATAATGTGCATGTATTGTACGTATAAACTTTTCTTGAGAATCAATCTGTCTATTAGTGAAAACGGTAACAAAAACTATCTGAACATCAAGAAGCGACTTTTGTTTGATACTAGGTTAAGATATTTCTATTCAGGCAGGTAGAGGGAACCGAGAGTTATAACACTCCGTTTTCAACGCACCGGTCTCTTCAGGAGGAGCTCAATAAGGAAAAAAAGAAGAACTTATTCTTCGAGTAGGAATTTAACATATTTTATTATTAACAAATAGTTACTCAATAGCACCAAACTAAGTAGTTTACTACGCTCTACTGTAGTTTTTGCACTTTCAGTTGTTGCATGAAGTTAAAATTATAATAGTTAATAACGCTACTTAAATACTTTTAAGAAAAATTCGAAAAAATATTTATTTTTAATATTATTTAGTTGTTTTATTTTTGTCTTTAAATTATTGTAAATGTATGTTGCTTTAGCTTATTGCTATTCAACAACAGATGACGCTAGTTATACAATACACAACATAGAAAATAGCATTTTGTAAACGTTCTCTTCTATCAAGTGGCAAATATTATTCAACAATAAAATCTTATAAAAATGCAATTGTCAAAATTTTGAACAAAAACTTTTTCCTATTATTTAATTGACAAATGTTTATTTTGGTTAGTACCAAGATATAATAAGAGATAGCGCTGTACAATATTATAAATATTTACCTTAAATTTTCATAGATGGCAATAGTATGTAGAGTAAAATAATAATATGTAGGTAACAATTAGGTACACGCGTTCTTTATGTTGACGTTCCGTTACTGGTGGGATATACTAGTAATCCCATATTTTTTTCCGTATATATATAGTAGTAGAGGCCGGTCGTGGCGCACGAGGTGTGACTGCAAAACCGACTGGTTGTGGGTTCGATCCGAGTACGTATTGAGTAACGCAACTCTACGTCGCGATTAAGAAAATTTTGTCTTCTTAGACGTACTCTGCCTACCTTGATATATATCAAATAAGCACAGTTAAGAAAATGCTAAAAAAATTAACATCGCTGTCCTTCACTGAGTTTTATTTTCTTTTTATCGTTATAATCAGTGAGCGAAGCTAGTGAGAATTACAGAACGATAAATAATATATTATTATTATTTCTTTATAAATAAGTTAAAAAGTTATATACACAAATTAGGATTGACTTAGGTACAAATATCTTAATACTTTTAATATGATAACTGCACATTTTTTGNGCGGCGTTGAGTTCTGCCACTCAACACGCAATGCCTCCAGAATTCGGCAGAAAGTGGGGAACGGAGTGTCTTAACACTAGGTTCCCTCTGCCTACCCTGCTGTGTGCGGGATACAGCGTGAAGCTGATTTGATTTGATTTTTTTGATATATATAGTATTTAAAAAAATCGAATATAATAAACGTTCGGCTGTAAATGCGCTGATTGTGAGATGAGATGAGATTGTGGGTTTGATTCCCACTTGAAGAAATTAAATATTTAATATTTTCATTTCCTGGTAACGAGGCAAATCGCGGCGTTGGGGTCCGCCGCTTCTTGACACGCAATGCCTCCAGAATTCGGTGGAAATTGTGGAACCAAGGGTCTTAATGAGAACGTCTTTACATTACTTTTCCAGGTGCCCTTAGCCTGCCCTGCTATGTGCGGGATACATTGTAAAGCTAAAAAAAGTGTTTTTTTTTATTTTTTTTATTATCACTCATAAATTGATTTTTTTTTCAAAAATATTTTTCAATCAATGTTTATATTTTTCTATAATATAAATCAAGTAGGTATATTGTGTAAGGCCGTCATCTGTCTGTAAACACGACCTTCGTGGGTTCGATTTCCACTCAGGGGAGTGAAATATTTTTACTTACTTGATCTAGTAAGAAGACAAAGCGCGGCGTTGAGTTTCTGAAGACTTGGTCGATACTCACGAATATACTTCTATTTACAAATTTAATGTTTTTTATTTAATTATGAAACCTGTAAAATCCACGTTAACCAAAAAGAGAAGATTATATTAATATCTAATTACGATGGGGTCGTTAGGTGCAGTGGACAGTGGCTTTATATACGACTATAAACACGACGGTTTGGGTTCAATTCCCACTTAAGGGTAATGTTTACCTCGCTCTGGTTCTTACCAATAAAACTCATTGAAGGACAGCGATGTTAATTTTTTTAGCATTTTCTTAACTGTGTTTATTTGATATATATCAATTCGTAATACTTTTAATATGATAACTACACATTTTTTGTATTGAACTTGGCTCCTATTTGCACATTTATATTTATGTTTCTGATGGAATACACGGAAACAAGATAATGGAAGCCTGTAAGCTTTCCAAATATTTGCTGCATTCATAGATACTGCATACCTTTTCTGCCATATCGACCGCCATCACCTCTCTGATGCTTTTCGGAGGATCTCGCATCGTTTATTGACGTTGTGGATTTTAGTTCTAACGACTGTGTTTTTTATGTATTATGTTAGCAAGCAGAAAGATTTTTTTTGAGATTCACGTTATATCTCACATACAGTAGGTAAAGCAGAGAAAACGTAGTGCGGAGAGACACTCCGTCCCGATCCAACATTTAAAAACAAGCATTTATTTAAAACTATAGAAATTATATGAAACTTTTAAAGACAGATAAGGTACAGTCAAAATGACGTAATAGTAGTAGGGGAAGAGAAGATTTCTCTTCCCCTGCTACTAGACTCCTAAGATAGAGAGTTTTTACATTTTTAGTTTACCAAAATGAAGTTGCGAACAGCCGCCAAGATTTATTTTCTACAAAACCAATTATTTTTCTTCCATAATAAGCAATTCTTTTAACACCACATGTATATTAAAAGTTAACTACTTTACGCTAGTTCGAATAATTATTAATTTCACGGCAGGTTCCTTCAAATCGCGACAAGACCGATTGATTAGAACTACCTTTTGTATTACCTAAGTAAGTTATGAACGAAACAGAATAAATCTTTATAATGTTTTATTTTATTTTTATATATTTTCTACTTCACGGGATTGTCCCAGCGGATTTTGCAAGTAATGTATAAGTATAATATATATTTTTGTTTTTTTTTTAAATATATTTTACTAAATTTCGACGTCACGGCACTCGAACCTTTTGGGCGGTATCAAAGTTAAATTAAAAAAATATATATATTTATAAAATATTTCTTTTCTTAGTGTGGAAAACAAAATGGTAAAAATATTTGACATGTCTTGATAAGTTAGTAGAGGACTTCAGTTGCTCTATACTTAAATTGAGAAAAAGTAACATGTACATTAAGCCAGGATTAACAGTTCGTTACTCAATATGCCCTTTGTCAGTAGCTATGGATCAAGGTTTAAAACTGTTCATAGATCCGTGGGTACTCTATTTTATCAAGAAAACGATTATATGTTGTACTCCCATACAGCAGAATAGGCCTACATGAGCCAAGTGTTAAGACACTCCGATCTTCACATTCCGCCGCCACGTTCTGGACCACCAGAGCGGAGAAATGGCAATTATCATTTCCCCTGAGAGAGAAACAAACCCATATATATCTACTACTATCTAGTTAGAATTACTGTATATTCATATTTTCTGTTGTAGTTTGATATTACAAGATAAATATCAAAAGTATTTTTTAAAATCTTATACTACCTTTTTATTAATAGTTGACATTCTGTTTTTAGAATACGACATAATATTACTCCCTGTAATGAAAGTGCACGAACCAATCAAAGGTATCCGTGAAGTAATGCTATATAATAACAGAAAACCTAAGCCAAAGTATAAGCTCGATATAGAACATTACAATGACGCTACTGACATAGCTGACGTTGATAACTTCGAATATAACAACCCTGAGTTGTCTTATAAATTTGGGAACCAAAAGATAGATGACGATTTGCTTTATGGAGAAGATAAGATTGTTGGTGGCTTCGAAGTGGATATCAATCTGTATCCGTACCACGTGGCGTATGGGAGTAACTGTGGTGGCGCCATTATTGATAGGAAATGGGTGATAACTGCTGGACATTGTGGGTAAGTTGCGGCTTCACGCATTTGCCTGCACATCAGGGTGGCCAGAGGGAACCAAGTGTGGGAGGGACGCTCTGTTCTCCATTTGTCAATTTTTGGGATATTATATGTTGACATGTTGCTCCATTTTTGGGATATTATGTGTTGAGTAACGAAAGTCAACCACGCTTTGTCTTAATACTAGAGGAAATGAAAATAATTCATTCCCCCAGAGTGGATATCAAACCCGCAACTACAGTCAGACGTACTTATTTAGAAAACGTATAAAAATTTGAATGTAACGGGACTCAACGGGAACGGGTTTCATACATCTATCCAATCTCTAGATTGGATAGACGTATGAAACAATCTAAGATTGACGTTGGAGATAGGTTATTGATATTGGGCGTTAGTGGTCAGAGCGCCTGGTCGGATTCCAGGAGGCGCGGGTTTGAGTCCTGTTACATTCAAATTTTTATACGTTTTCTAAATAAGTACTTCATACATCTATCCAATCTAGAGATTGGATAGATGTATGAAACAATCTAAGATTGACGTTGGAGATAGGTTATTAATATTGGGCGTAAGTCATACGTTCTCATCAAGCTACGTCACATTTTTTATACGCTTGTTACAACTTATTTGTTGTTAGAAATTTTTATACGTTTTATTAAATAAGTAGATATTTTTATTTCCTAAGTGTGGAATAACACTTTAAAAAAATGTTAATGTTATTTAATAAATAGCTTTCCCTCTTGCCAGACGATAATTCTTAGTAATTATCTGGGTAGCGGTTTATAAAATTTTATTTATAAATTATATAAAAATTAAATCAGCTTCCCGCACACAGCAGGGTAGGCAGAGGGAACCTAGTATTAAGACACTCCATTCCCCACTTTCTGCCGAATTGTAGGCATTGCGTGTTGAGTGGCGGAACTCAACGCCGCGCTTTGCTTCGACACCAGAGCGAAGAAATGGAAATATAAATTTAAGTAAATACTTTATCTCCTCGAGTGGGGATCGAACCCACAACCAGTCGATTTTCAAGTCACTATCTGTGCCCCTGCGCTACGACTGGCCTCATATTTATTTAAAGTTATGATAATATAACTATTATTTGTAATAATGAAATAAAAATCTTGAATTGTTGTTATCGTTGTTATTTTTAAATGTTTTTTTAGCAAGAAGTCATACATAAGGGTAGGCTCGAAATATCTGAACCAAGGAAGAAAAGTGATGGTGAGAAATCACTACGTACATCCGTTGTGGTCGTCCAAAAACAAAGAACACCCTTTCGACTATGACTTTCAACTTCTGGAATTAGCAGAAGTTCTGAGATTCGATGAGAACATACAGCCTGTGAAGATAGCTCATTTGGAGGACATGACTATCGGGAAAGTAGTGACTGTCACCGGATGGGGGAATACCGAAGAAAATGTTAGTAGATCAATTTCAATTGATTTTTGATATTTTGTATCATATTTTAATATAAAAAAAAACCATCAATTAAAACAATTTTCTCTTAATTGATTGATTTTTTGATGTTGTGATATATTTTTGATATTTCGCATTGTAAATAGATGAAATATGGTGAACAGTTAGAGCATTTCGGCTATGTATTTGTATTTGTGTTCAATAAAGATTTTATTAGTCTCTATTTCAAAAAATAAAAATATCTAATAAGCTTCGAGCTTCATTCCGCATAAAACCTACCTTAGGCAGAGAAAAACATACTGTCAAGACTCTATGTTCACTTTTCAATTAAATTCGAGATATGTATTGAGTGAAGTCTTTTACCAGAGCGGAGAAATGGAAAGGTATAGTTCGAAATCTATCCCAGGCACCACAAGAGCGTATAGTTTTTTTTCTACCTTCACTCCTCGCTGCATCCCACACTTAGCAGCAGAGTAGAAAGAGGGAATTTGAGAACCTAGTGTTAAAACACTTCCATTTCCCACTATCTGTGGAATTGTGGAGACATTGCATTTTGAATGGCGGAACTCAACGCCCCGCTTAACCTCGCACAATATTTAAGTTCATATATAACCATTACCCTGACTAGGAATAGAAGCTACTACCAGCGCTCGCTTTACGATGTTTAACAAGTGCCATACCAACATTTGATTAATTAGTAAGCTTCGACATCAAATAAACGTTACAAGAATTTTAGTTGAACACGCAACACCGATCCCATCTTTTGTTAAATATGATTTGACATTATGTTAAGAGTAAATGCCAGAAGAGGTTAGTTGTAAAATTAACATGATTTTGTAATACTTCAAGTTATTGGTATGTTTAGGTTTAGGTATAAGAAAAAATAAAATGGCTGTCACCTAAAAAATATATTGTGCATGTTCTCTACAGAAAAATATATACATATATAGATATGTATTAATAAATGCTGAATTTTTTATAAGCTGCTGTTCTCTAAGTTAGAATATTTGATGTTATCGTCTAGATATGATTTAGTTTTCGCGAAATTTGTGAAGATATACATTTACAGAATTTTATACAGCTTGAAAGTCTAATAGATGATCGTCCTTAAATATTATAAAGTTCCAGAAATATAACTTACATGTACAAGGGATAGCCTCTTTTCTTGAAAGTGGTAAAAAATTTTTTTGCTTCAAGTTTTATCCTATACAGCAGGGTAGGCAGAAGGAGCCCTGTTTCAAGACTCCCAGTTCATCATTTTCCATCTAATTCGTGTTAAATGTGGAAACTCGACACCACGCTTTGTTGCCAGAGCGAAGAAATAAAGATAATTATTTCCCACAAGTGGAAATCGAACCCGCAACCGTCGCGCTTGCAACCACGCTGTACCACTGCGTCACAACGGCCTTAATATTGACATTTCTTATAAATATTTGCAGGTCTCAAATTCAAAATCTTGGAGACCGTCCGACCGAGGGCTTTAGACAATTAATTTTCTAACCAATTTCGAAGTTACGTGATAACAACGTATAGCGTAATTGGCTATGCATTTGAACGTATAGTTTAAATATCTTTGACGCATTCCAAGAGGCCAGTTAAATACTGTTATATTGAAATTTTGAAGGGAATTTCAATACTTTTTATGTTATCTTGAGACTATCTCAACGCAGTAGGACAGCATCTAATTGTGATAGTAGTAGGTTTGATCTCCACTCGGAGAAATGTTTTCTTTATTAGTCACTCTGTTCCCCACGTTCCGCCGAACTTTCAAGACATTGCGTGTTGAGTGCCGGAACTAAACGCCGCGATTCGCCTTGTTATCGGAGCGAGGAAACAAAAATAATGAAAATGTAATATTTTTTCCACAATTTTTCTCAGGGACCATATTCCAATGTCCTGCGAGCTGTGCGTGTACCTATTATTTCTAAGGAAAATTGTCAGCTGGTACCCTTTCCGTACTTCCGAGGTGGTCTAACAGCTAGGATGTTTTGTGCGGGTTTTATTGAAGGAAAGAAAGACGCTTGCCAGGTAAAATTATTGGTTAAAAATGAAAAAATCCCTTAATTTAGTTAAAAATAGGTATTTACAATAAATATAAGTAATATTAAACACAAAATAAAAAATAGAAGTTGTAACTTTTGTTCTGAATTCATAATTCATCGTCATTGTGTGTTGAATGGCGGAACTTAACGCGGCGTTTTGTCTCACATATTAGGTACATAATATCATAGGTGAACAATACAACAACAAAGACTTATCTTAGCTAATCTATATTTTTTACTATCCTTCAACTTTTATGAGGCCAGTCGTGGCGCAGCGGCACGAAGTGTAACTGTAAAACCGACTGGTTGTGGGTTCGATCCCCACTCGAGGAGATGAAATATTTACTTAAATTTATATTTCCATATCTTCGCTCTGGTGTCGAGGTTAAGCGCGGCGTTGAGTTCTGCCACTCAACACGCAATGCCTCCAGAATTCGGCAGAAAGTGGGGAACGGAGTGTCTTAACACTAGGTTCCCTCTGCCTACCCTGCTGTGTGCGGGATACAGCGTGAAGCTGATTTTTTTTTATTCTTCAACTTTTAGGTTAAAGGATAAGAAAGATAGATGTTCAGGTACGTTAAACAGGTTTTTCTTTAATTTAATTTGAATAATTTGCAGGGTGATTCAGGAGGTCCAGCGGTCGCGTACGATAGACTTCTAGGCATGGTTTCCTTTGGATACGGATGTGCTACACCAGGCTCTTTCGGAGTTTACAGCAAAATAGCTAAAGTGAGGTCTTGGATTGAAAAAGTTACCGGCTTAACACTTGACTAGATAATAATTGCTTTGTATTTTGTAAATACAATGAAAAAATGTATACTTAATATATAGTATTTCTAATAAAATTTAATAATTTAAATAAAATTAATTTTTGTTCGTAAGATGGTTTGGGTAAAACTTCTTTTTGATGGCCGTTTGTTTCTTTATTAGTATGTTTTTATATATTATAAGATAGAATAAAATGTAAATAAATAAATAAGTTAATATAAGGAACGCTTACAGTCTTGCCCCATGACTAACCTCATATACATATATAACATTAATTTATTCAGCTTTCCAACAATTAATGCACCATAGAAGTAAAGGTATACAATAATTACAAAGTTCAAACTGTGTACAATATTTTTTTTAGGTTAACATTGTAAACAAAAAAAAATTAAAATGGATACAAATATAAAAAAGGAAAAAACTTAAAGTATATATTTTCAACTTAGACAGTTTGGTTAAATATATTGTAAATTATAGTGATTATTTGTTATTTTAGAAGTTTTCCTATAATTATTGTTATAAAGCCTACATTCGTGAAGTAGGACATTTGGAACACAAGACAGTTTACGCGTTGAGTCGACATGGGGTGTCCGAAAATTTGATTGGAACTGTACGATATCTATCGGAAATTTTGAATTTTAGCTATAATAGTGTATGACAAAGAATTTATTTGAGGCCAGTCGTGGCGTAGGGGCACAAAGTGTGACTGTAAAATCGACTGCTTGTGTGTTCGATTCCCACTTAAGGAGATGAAATATTTATTTAAATTTATATTTCTATTTCTTCGCTCTGGTGTCGAGGCTAAGCGCGCCGTTGAGTTCTGCCACTAAACACGCAATGCCTCCAGAATCCGGCGGAAATTGGGGAACGGACTGTCTTAACACTAGGTTCCCTCTGCCTACCCTGCTGTGTGAGGGATACAGCGTTTAGCTGACAATTAATTTAACCACTAAGTCATTTTGATAAAAAATAATCAATTTCCTAATCCTTCTAATTCTGATACATTTAATTCAAAATAATCAATCTTTTTGGAATAACTCTTTACTATTCTAAAGATATTTACTTATAAAAGACGTTTGTGAATTCATTCGATTTTAAGACTGTAAAGCAAATTTATATACAAATATACAGTATTAAAATATATTTAGAAACGAAGGTACACCGTTGACCAGTCCAAGTTTCTTCTCGTTACCAACCCTAATGATGAAAGGGAAATAGTGACACTCCGTAAACCGTATTTGGTTAAAATTGGTGCAGGTGTGACTTTCTATGTGTTCAATGGATTTAGAATATAAGGAACTTGGACTTACTAGTTACTATCAGTTATTATTTAGCCGCTTTTGCTTTCAGATCAGTGTAGATAATTTGGTACAAGTTGTTGTGGAAAGTGTAGGACTAATTTTCATAATTGAAGCCAGTCGTGGCGCAGCGGCACAAAGTGTGACTGTAAAACCGACTGGTTGTGGGTTCGATTCCCACTCGAGGAAATGAAATATTTACTCAAATTTATATTTCCATTTCTTCACTCTGGCGTCAACGCAAAGCGCAGCGTTGAGTTCTGCCACTCAACACGCGATGCCTCCAGAATTCAGCAGAAAGTGGGGAACGGAGTGTCTTAATACTAGGTTCCCTCTGACTACCCTGCTGTGTGCGGGGTAAAGCGTGAAGATGATTTTTTTATTTATTTTTATTTACGCTGTATTTCGGATATAACAGGGTCTATAATAAATAACTAAACAAATAAAAAACCCCTTTCATTCAAATTTCAATATCAAACTATAGTATTTTCAATAACATTCGAGTTTATCCATACTTTATAAGGACAGTTGAATTATTAAATACGGAAAATGGTTCAAAAATATGAATTATCACCAATCAACCAGCTAAGGGATGATAGCCGGCTGACGGGTGCACCGCTCTGACAGAAACATTGATGGATTCATTTTTCACGTATTGCTTCATTTTGTTTCGCCATGCGTAAATTGCAGACAGAATATATTGTTATTGAATAACAATATTTTGTGTTTTTTTTTCAAGTTTGAAAAAGTGCGGCGTTGAATTTCACCACGTATAATGTCTCGAAAATTAAATGGAAAGTGGAGGACGGAGTGTTTTAGCACTAGATTTCTGCCTACCTTGCTACACGCAGGTTAGTAAATTCCAGACAGAATAAGTTATTGAATAACAATATTTTGCGTTTTTTATGTTTAAAGTATGACAAAGCGCGGCGTTAAATTCCGCCACTCAACATTCAATATTCAATATAAGTTGGGTAGAAAGGGGGACGAAGTATCTTAGCACTAAGTTTCTGCCTATCCTGCTACATGCAGGATAAAGGGTGAAGCTGTATTTTAAATGTTATTCTATACTTAAGGAAAAAAATACATTTAATAGAAAACTTGGTTTTGGTTTCTAAGAGTCGCGAGATCAAATTCCACTACTTATTTTTTTATGTGTTTTCTAAAAAAGTAGTAGTATAAACAAATAATGTAATGATATTAAAAATATAGTAATTGAATTGAAGCTCATGGTATAGAAACGTATAGACTACGTTGTAGCGGGTTCAGTTTCACAAGAAAGTGAGTTTATTTTTTAATAAAAGCTAAAAGTAATAACTGGAAGATACTATAAATTATAAGTAAGTCAGTAGTAGCGCGGTTATAGCATTTTTCAGCCTCATGTTTTTAAACATAGATAACATAACACGCAGCCGTGAAGTCAATATGAGGCGGATTTCGGCCTCAAGCACACACAGTGAATATCTTAACCCCAAAAAAATAAAACCAAACCTACACCCACCGCAATACAAGAACAATAATTCACAATACAGCAGCAACCAATTAACCTGATGCGTATATAACTTGTAACTTTACATCTAGAACATTCTAATATTGTGTCAAATCAAAATGGACCCAACAACCGTAGCGTCGATCTATCCAAACCTAATAAATCTAGATGCATTGTGTACAATCAAAGCGCAAGATAAAATCGATTGTACGCCTCTATGCCAGGCCTCATTCAGTGCGACGCTTAATACTGACTGGAGATATACGGATCATTTTGGAATATTTGAATCTATCTATGGTTTCTTAGTTGGTGTGCTATGTATGTTTACAATGTGTTTGGGTAGAATGTGTGGATGTGGAGCGCGGCGTTTAGATCCGTCAGTAAATTCTAGGTCGTGAAAGTTGGGTGGAAAGTAGGTAATGAAGTGTTTTAATTTGAGGTAACTCGTGGCGCAGGAGCATAAGCGTGAGGCATAAGTGATAAATGCGACAGGTTGTGGGTTCAATGCCGATCGGAAAAATTAAATATTTCATATTTTCATTTTCTCGCTCTGGTGGTAAGGCAAAGTACGGCTTACGTGTTACACCACTCAACATATAATGCCTCCAGAATTTGGCGGAAGATGGGGAACGAAAATTATTAAATGGGGATGTCTTAACATTAACTTTCCAGGTTCCCTCTGCCTACCATGGTAGCCTAGTATTACGATTTAAGACAATCGTAATAAAAAAAATAATAAATCAATCTTATTAAGATTTAACGAAGGTTATCGGTACGTAGCGATATTTTTTAGTTTCATTTATTTCTACGAACAGCAGGGGATGAAGGACTTTCTTTGTAATTTTTTTTTATGCATACGTCATCTGACCTTCTCTAACGTGCTTTGTGTGATCCTTGGACTGGCAGATATAGGCCGTCTATGTCACCAACTAAACTCTCACAATACTCCTCGACCGCTACTGGCCAGTGGTAGTGGTGCTGTTGATTGGTGGTGGTGGTGGTGGGTGCCTAGATATAATAAAAGGTTTCCATATGTAATATGAAAATATCCATTTCTCATAATGCACAGTGAGCAAAGTCGCGGGCCCTCGTCAGTACGCATCTTAGATAACGACACCACAAGCGTTCAGTTGTGGGCAAATGCAACTATTTTGACCGCAGACTGAGTTGCGCTCAATTATTTAGTTATGTATCTATCGTTGCATACTAGCTCCGTCACCCCTCCTCGTTTGCATGTCAAAGTCTGTAGTTTTCAATGTGCTTAACTGTTTTGTTCACGATTCAAAAGTTATTGAAAAAAAGGGAACCTAGTGTTAAGACACTTCATTCCCTCCTTCTTGAGTGGGGATCGAACCCACAACCAGTCGGTTTTACAGTCACACTATGTAGCCCCTGCACCACGACTGGCCTCATTAAATTATCATAAGCTTATTTTAAAGCTCATTTACTCATCGTTATTTCTAATTCATAAAGTTGCTACTTATCTATTATTTCATGTTGTATCCCGCATATATGCAGAGGAAACCTAGTGGTAAGATACTCCGTTTCATATCCACAACCATATTTTCGAGATGTTGTGTGTCAAGTTGCGAAACTCAACGCCACGCTTTGTCTTGTTATCAGAGCAAAGAAATAAAAAACTTCGCTTCCCCAAATTGGAAGTCTCAAATTCACAGCCGGAAGCCGATGCCGGCGCTGCCGCTGCCGCTCTGCTGCTGCGTCACGACGGCTTCGTGACAATTTACAACTTGCTGCAAAATATAAAAAAGAAATAATTTTTAAGTAAGTTTATTACTCTATCTCATTTGTAATACTTAACAACTTTATTTTCAGGTTTTTATTAAATAAATACTTATTAAAATATTTGTTTACTTACCTATTTCCTAAATGAACAAAAAATATCTATTTATCGAAAGACTTGAAATCTTATAATCCTCTGACTATAATAGATTCTTCTTATTTATATAAAATCAAAGAATACTGATAAATATTGTATGATTAAAATTAAACGGCAAGTGAACCAAAGTGTCATTGGCTTCCTCCACTCAACACGCTGCTTCAACGCTTCTAACGAAACTGAAAAAGGGAACTTTGAGAAAACTATGAAAATGTGCACATAGCGATATTCGAATATATGCCTCTTTGAAACCGTCCAAGCGCTCTGACCACTAAGCCAGGCGCCGTAATTCTATGGATACGCTTGTTACAACACGTTACAAAAAAGATTTTTTAGGCTTTATATTCTGTAAGTTCATGTACAAATATTGAAATATTTTTTTTATATTATTTTTTATAAACCAGACAAGATGCTTGTACATCTAGCATGGCAGGGTCGTCAGAGGGTACGAAAATAATAATTATTTAGACATTAGAGGCCAGTCGTGGCGCAGCGGCACGAGGTGTGACTGTAAAACCGACTGGTTGTGGGTTCGATCCCCACTCGAGGAGATGAAATATTTACTTAAATTTATATTTCCATTTCTTCGCTCTGGTGTCGAGGTTAAGCGCGGCGTTGAGTTCTGCCACTCAACACGCAATGACTCCAGAATTCGGCAAAAAGTGGGGAACGGAGTGTCTTAACACTAGGTTCCCTCTGCCTACCCTGCTGTGTGCGGGATACAGCGTGAAACTGATTTAGACATTCATTTCTCCACATTTTTACAAACATTTCATATAATTTAACATTCTATTAAATATTTTTTTAGCTTCATGCACGGCCCGGGATACATCCCGCTGGGGTAGGCAGTGCGTATTTAGTGTTAAGACACTCCGATCTTCACTTTCTACCAAATTTTTGAGGTATTGAGGTGTTGAGTGGCGGTGAACTCAACGTCGCGCTTTGCCAGAGGGAAGAAATCAAAAAAAATCATTCCCCCTAGAGGAAATCGAACCCACAACACAACAATTAATAATTTAAGAATAAAATTTCCAATAAAGAAGTTTGCTTTGAATATTGGCAAAATACAAGCTAGGTACATGCGTTACGTAAGCCACTAGTTGAACTTCAAGTAACTTTCTCTCATATTGAGTAAGCGATGTTCTCCAAATCCCTGTTGATTTTACTAGTGGCTATATTAGAAGTCTATTTGCGTGTTCTTCATAAAGTAACTTATTTTGGTAACAATTTCGATATTTATGTATTCAAAATATTGAATAAAATTTGAAATTATGAAATGATCGTTACTATATTTATTTTTTTTTTTAGCTTCACGCTGTATCCCGTACAGAACGGAATATGCAGAGGTAATATAGTGTTAAGACACTCAGTTCTCCATGTAATCACGAAATTTTCTTTTTCGAGATTCCAGGAAGGATTCTGAGTAGAAATCGAGTTCACAACCATCATGTTTATAGTCAGAGATAGTTGTGCCGTTGCCTCCCGACTGCCTCAATGACGGCCGTATTTATATTTATGAGTATACATAGCTTATACGAAAGGTGTTAAAAATCAAGAGAATTTAATACCTATACAGAATTTGGAAGTTACTACAATACATCGATTAATATATTTTATACAGTAAATATGTTTAAGAAAGCGAGGCCAGTTGTGGCGCAGCGGCATGAGGTGTGACTGCAAAACCGACTGGTTGTGGGTTCGATCCCCACTCGAGGAGATGAAATATTTACTTAAATTTATATTTCTATTTCTTCGCTCTGGTGTCGAGGTTAAGCGCGGCGTTGAGTTCTGCCACTCAACACGCAATGCCTCCAGAATTCGGCAGAAAGTGGGGAACGGAGTGTCTTAACACAAGGTTCCCTCTGCCTACCCTGCTGTGTGCGGGATACAGCGTGAAGCTGATGTTTAAGAAATGCTATATAGACATAGCTATAATAAGAATTTGCGATTTCCGGGATAATCATAAAAGAATAAAATAAATAATAAGAATAATATCCTTAATATTGACGGAACAAGAGCTTTTCTATTATAAGAACACATCAAAATGAAAAGCAAAGAAATTAAAATTAAATAATTTATTTATAACTATAATAGCTGAATAGGTCCACAAGATACAAAATAAAATCAGCTTCACGCTGTATTCCCCAAACAGCTAACACTAGGTTTCTCCTGCCTACCCTAGGTAGGAGAAACCTAGTGTAAGGACACTCCGCTCCCCACTTTCCAATAATTTTTATCGAGGCATTGCGCGTTGAGTGGCGGAACTCAACGTCGGGATTTGCTTAGATGTCAGAGCGAAGAATGGAAAATAATAACAAATAATAATGCATTCCCGTGAGTGGAAATCGAACCCGCAATCATCGCTCTACTGCCCACAAGGGAAATAAACATATTATAATTCAATTCGATGCCTATTTAATGTTGTCAAAAAGCTTCTAATTTCGTAATGTATTATTCTCTTTCAGCGTCCATTTTGTACGATTAAACGTCAACTAGCAACAAATAAAGGCGACGCGACGTTTCAAACAGATCAATCCCGTGAAAAATCATTCGAGCAATAAAAGTTGGGGCCGACATCGATATTAAAATCGTTCAGCTATCGAAAAATAACTGAAAATAACTGAAAAACCCCCATTGCAGGATTTCGTTGCCTCCCACTGGCGTGCATAGTATAGTATATAGTATATAGTTAATGTAATTATCTGGCTTCAATTTTGTATAAAATTGTACGCGTGTGCTTTTATTTTGTTTGTGTGTGTACATGAATACAGTACATTCGTATGTGTATGTTTTATCGGCCGTGTTTGCTGTATTGATGTGGGGGGTTCCCCCCGGTTCTCCCCCTTGGGGGGATCATGATGACGATGACGGGTCTGCGCAAGTGCTAGAACGGGATGGCTATACAAAAACTATAGTGCACCATATAACACCGTTTTCACCCTACACGGTGGACGATAAATAGTTTATTTTTCCACCTTATTGATGATGAGAGCGTGTAAAGTAAATTATTTGAATTTTTACACTGGCAATGGAACTTTGACAGCTACTTTGTAATTAAAATGGTATGGGATTATTTAGAAATGCCGTACGGTATGTGTTTCGGTTTGGCGTTTCAGGCATTTTGTGGTGGCGTTGTACATTCGATTATTGTTCATAGTCGTTTATGAGAGTGGCTTAGCGATGACTGTTCTTTATTATCTGTGTTTGTTTTATGAATGCTGTTAGTACCTTTATGTATTTTTTTGTCGTTACTCTTTAAGTGATTGAAAATTTATATATAAGTACATGCAGCAATACTATTTTTTAATATACATTTATTTCATATCCCATTTTGTTAGACCAAGCGCGGTGTTGAGTTCCGCCGCTCAGAATATAATATTTCGAAAATGCCCAGAAAAGCGGCCCATGTTCTTGAAAACAGCAATAAGCTGCAAATTGTTTTAGCTATACGCTTTATAGCTACATGTATATTATAGCAACGAAAGTAGAGGGATTACTATGCATTCCCCGAGCAGGAATTGAACACAAAGCCTGCGCTTACAGTCACACGCGACGGCCTCATAATTTTTTTATATACTAGATACAAGCTATATAGAAAAAAAATCGAAATACACTCGTAATTCCAATCGAAGTACACATTAAACCGATGTCAGTTAAATCAGTTATGTCAGTAGTTGAGCTTCAATGACAGAAATGTAAGTATGGAACAAATCATTTGCGTTGCTATTTATCCGTTCTACGCCGTTTTGATGCGGTCATCACTCGACGGACCTATTGAAGAATTTGTAGTTGTACGTTCAAAATTTAATCTTATACTTATAAAAATAAGGTTAATTTTCAATTGAGAGGTGCTTCATCCCTTCAGCTAGTGCTAACAAAAGGCAGACAAAAGTTAAATGTTTTGGTCATTTTTAGGTCAATGATGAGTGTTTGTTATTGTGATTGTTATTGTTTTGCTCATTTTTTGTGGGAAATTTTTGTGGTTGGATTGGATTTTTTTGTTTTTTATGTGTATTGGTTAAAAGTCGCAAATCTAGATATTTATTCGTCGATGGGTGTAGATTCAATCGCTGCTAAGTGTAATGAATTATTTTCATTACTTCTCTGAGTTCTCCAATTCAATACGCAATGTCTCGAATTTGGGAGAAAAGTGGAGCTTCACGCTGTAAGCTGTAAAATGAAGAGAGATAATATCAAGGCGTAAATCAAATCTGTTACTCTTTGTATTATACAAAAAAAGATATTTAGTGAATATATGAATAACATATTATCTAATAGAACACATACTAATAACAAATTATTACAATTAAATGGTCAAATGTGTCTAAAACATAGATTTCACGTTTCACTAACACCCGTCCAGGCCATAGAAAATATAATACACTATTATTTTGCAGTTTTGAAGTGATCAACTGTACATTGGTTATAGTGGGTTCGATTCCTACTCGTAGAAGTATAACATTAACATATAAAAACACTAACAATGCCAGCTGCGGTTTCAGTAAGACTATTCAACACAAAATAATTTGCCTATTCGAAGCAGTTGTTCCTGAGATAGCGCATTTAAGCTAACAAATTCTTCAGCTTTGTAATATTAGTACAGATTATCGATTTTAATATTAAGTTATAAAAATTGAATAGATGAAGGTGGAGAATGGTTCCCCCTCTACTAGACTCTTCACTTACTCCCCATAAAATGTATTGATACAATTAATATGTTTCCTAGGCCCTGTAGTGGCGCAGAGGTACAAGCGTGCGACAGGTTGTGGGTACGATTACCACTCGAGGACATGAAATATTTAATATTTTAATTTCTTCGCTTTGGTAACGAGACAAAGCGCGGCGCTCAGTTCCGCCATTCAACGCTCAATGCTTCCAGAATTCGGCGGAAAGTGGGGAAGACAAGTATCTTAAAAACAGTGGAGCGTCTTAACACTAGTTCCACATGTTGAAATTGCCTACCCTGCCATATGCGGGATACAGCGTGAAGCTGAAAAAAACCAATATTCCTGTAGGTTAAATCTATAAACATTTCATTACTGTACCCCAAAAAGCTATCATTCTGTCTTTCGGGCAGCTTCATCGTGAAAGCTCCGTACATAACCCTATTTACATAATATATACTTATTGAGTATATAAGGCTTAATAAGCGAGTGAAACATGCATTTTCAGCTGAACTGGGCGTAATCAGTGCAATAATCTTCCGACATGGCGCGGCGTTCTGTATACGTATTATGTTTATATATTTATTCTATATGAATATATTTTAAGCAATTTTAATATGGTATTTATCATATAAGGTACCTACGGTTGGAATTGAAGTTTGTGAGGTTCGTTTTGATAGTTGAAAATGGTTTGAGGGATTGGATTGGTTTATTAATTTCTTTTTTATTTTTAGCTTCACGCTGTATCCCGCACGTAGCAGGATAGCCAAAGGGGAAATCGGAACTTAGTGTTAAGACTCTTCGTTTCCTACTTTTCACCGAATTCTGGAGGCATTGCGTGTTGAATGGCGGAACTTACTCGCGCTTTGCCTCGTTGCTAGAGCGAAGAAATAATTTTAAATAGTTCATTTCTTCTAGTGTGAATTGAACCCACAACCTGTCGCGTGTACAGTCGCAAGCCTATGCCTCATCACAATGGCCTCATTTTTTTCTATTTCTGAAATGTGTTATAATTGTAATTAAAGGATATATGTATGTTAGTTGTTATATTAATAATATATACAAGTAACTGATGTATATTTTAAAAGAAGATATGCTTAAATGCTTTGTGTTATTGTTTTTTACAGTTTCACACTTATCTCGCCTAGCAGGGTAAGCAGAGAGAGCACAGTGTTGAGACTTTCTGTCACTTTCGCTTTCTTTTCTCCAATTGTCATCTACCGCCTGTAATTAAATACACAGCAATTGTTCTATGAGAGAGTTATATATAGTAAATATATATATTTTATTCTTATTGCGCTTAGAAATTGAGATTTTTAAAGCATGTTTCAAGCTGTTTGTTCTAAAAACATTTAATTACGATTCTTAAGACAAAAATTATATAGTTAACGACTTTGCAAGTTAAGTTTTAAATATTATATTAAATCTTTAAAATGAAGAAAGTAAAGAATATCTATAAGAAACGGTTCACATATGTTCATACATGTCATGCTTAAATTTTAAGCACAAAGCCTTACAGTGACAGATAGTGTTGACGCCAGTTGAGGCGCAGGGGCACAAGAGTGTGACTGTAAACGCTATAGATTGTGGGTTCGATTCCCACTCGAGGAAATGAACTATTTAATGTTTTAATTTCTTCGCTCTGGTGTCGAGGCAAAACGCGGCGTTGAGTTCCGCCATTCACCACGAATTGTTTTCAGAAATCAGCGGAAAGTTGGGAATGAAGTGTTTTAACACTAGGCTAACTCAAACACGACTGTTATTGCTGTGACCCCGGGTGAATAAATTATTTCCATTCCTTCGCGCTGGATAAGACAAACCACGCCGCTAATCCGCAATGTCTCGAAAAGTTGCCAGAAAGTGCGGAACAGAGTGTCTTAACTACTACTAGTTATTTGATTTCTTCTACCTTACGAACCTACCTACATTTACCCTGTTAAAAAGCATAATTTAAGCTAAATGTATACATCATCATCATCCTGCCCTCGTCCACTGCCGGACTCTCTAATGGGCTACTGAGTTCGATCTTCAACTCTTCATATCCAACTATCTAAAGAAAAAGGTAAAAGCTAAATTTATATATATAAATATTTATTGCCTACTAGAACATAATATACAAAATCGTGAACAATACGCAGACAAAATAAAATATTCAACACGAAATCGTCACAATAATCTATACGAACTCACACATCATTTCAATAATTCTGACTGACACACAAAAATCACGCCTTTTTGCATAACATTAAAACGTCGGCTCGTTCATTTGTGTGTTACGGGTAATCCCCGGATCGGGGGATGTTCATATTTCTATGTCATTATTAATCGGTATGGCTTTGGAGGTGTTAAGAGACTGATATTTGTTAATTGATTACCGATTAAAAATTGACTTTTATATAACAACAAAAATGTCTAATGATATGTCTGATTGTAAGTGGTAGTTGTGGGTTGAAATATCAGTCGGTAACAGTTTTAATCAACTTCAAAAAAGGAGGTTCTCTGTTTGAATTGTTTGTGTTTGAATCGATTTTGACGGTGTTTTTGTGAAAAGTATTTGTTAGGTTTAGGAAAAGGTGTATTTTTTCAGCCGATTTCATTATGAATAGTTACATGTACTTAAGTACGTACGTTATGAAAACAATATAAAATATTATTTTACTAGGAAATATTTTAAATAATTTGTAAATTAATCAAATTCCATGCGTTCTTTGATCTTTTATATGATAAGGGTTACCTGTTATTATGATTTATTTTTATTTCTTTTCCTTTTCTTTTTTTCATAAATGTAAAGAAGGGTTAAATAAATAAAAAAATAGATAGCAAGCAATGTATCATATAATAATAAATTTTCTTGAAAAGTTTTTGTCATTACTTCACCGAATAAAAATAATGAAATTATATTTTTTAGGATTTTGAATTATTTAACAATTTAATACAAGCAAATGCTTCACAATGATATGATGTCATTATATTTTAGTTTCTTCTAGTTCATTAAATGAAGGATTACAAATAATTTCTTGAATATGTAATAACATTAATTTTGCCGCCGTGGTGCAACGGCACAGAGTCTGACTGTAAGCGCGATGATCGTATCTTCGATTTCCATCCTGGAGTATGAATTATTTTTATTTTTATTTGCCTCACTCTGTAACAAGACAAAGCGCGACGGTGAGTTTCGCCACACAATACGCAATGTCTTGAAAATTAGACGAAAAGTGGAGAATGGTGGGTTTCGTCACCAGATTTCCTCTGCCTACCCGGATATGCAGTATTCAGCGTGAAACGTAGAAATAAATAAATAACATATAATAAATGTACTTTAAAGTAGTGTAAAAAATCAACGAAATTAGAACCTTCATCCTTTAATTTTGGGTTCACGCTACCTATCGCAATAGGCCATCTAACCCAATCGCATGCAATTGTTAGGGCAGGTTAGTTACGGACTGCAGACGAAATAGATGATTCACGAAAATGATCTTTAAACTAAGGTTAGAAAGACACTTTCTTCCAAAACAACAACTACCCACTTGTAGTGGTCAAAGCTACTAAAGTGCAGGTTTGATTTAACTTGCGTAAAAATAAATCTATAGTCACGTCGCATTAATACAACTATTTATAATGATATCAGACAGGTCAAAGATCCCGTAAATGAGAGAAGATCAACGCAAAATGGCCGCCCACATTATGTATATGCATATTTCAGAAAGTGCCTGGCCATTTTGTATATAAATCTTTATATACATAAAATTCGCGGTATTGATCGCGCGTTGATAACGCCTCAGTTGAAATTAATAACAAGCAAATAGTTTATTCTAAACGTCCGTACAAAATACATACATACATACACATACATACACACACATACATTTAGTAATTTGTAAATTGAATTCCTCGCTCGGGTCCTACTAGAGGCAACGCGGGTGGGCATATATATGGGAGTTTTATAATAAACACACAAAATCATTATTTGATGATTCCGAGGTGTACGCGGATGACTGGGATGGCTTGGGAGGCAGGTGGCCTCCCGGGGGCCGCCCACCCCCCGGAGCTGGGGCCGATGCAGCAGCAATGCAACCTTCCGGCATCAGTGTGGCCAGCGAGCCTGATGACGACGCGTGTTTACCACCTACGCAACGCGCAAAAAAACTCACCGCGCAAAAAAAAATATAAAATAAAAATCTCAAAAAAAATAATTTCAAACGGCCTAAAAATACAAAAAAATCGAAAATTTAAAATACCAATATTTTGGTTTAATAAAAATTTCGAAATTACGCGCATGCGTTAGAGTCATCGCTGCCGCCCGCTGACACATTCAAGAGATAGTTTTATGCAATAGACGATATTAAGTTTTTTCACATAATCATCTTAGATTTTAAGTGATTTATTAATCAATAGTATTCAGCAACACTTGAACTTTTGCAATAGATCGGAACACCGGTTTAATTTTCTGTAAACTGTAAACTAGTATTAAGGCAACTGAGAGGCAGTTCAGCTCGGATTCGTTGTAAAAGGGCTAAAAAAAGATCTACAACCATCCGGGAGGAGCAGCTGATTATCGTAAGAAGAAGAAGATCCATGGGAAAACCACGAAAGAAGTCGTGGCTCCATAGATGCAGAAACAACTAAGTTAAATGCGCAAGAAACCTAAAGCAGCCAACATTTTATAGCAAAAGGAAATTTAGGAATAAACAAATAACAACCATCGCCATTTGACGATAAAGAAACACGTTTTTTCGCAATAGAACAAGTTTTACGTTTATATCAACCGTTATTATAAGAAAACAATAGAAAAGAGAATTTAAGAATTTGAGTTTTTTAAGTACATTTAAACAACACTGGTTATTTTTGGAACTTTTCGATTGATTTACTTTGAGTTTTATATACAGACTCTCCATATATATTATAGTGAAAGTAATCTAGTGACTCTGGACCTAAACATAAGGCTAAGTGATATTTGAGACTTTTGGCAAATAAGTTTTGGAAAAGTTTCGACCAATTTCATCAACCAATTCAGATTATAGGGTGATGAAAGCAAATTAAGCAAAAAAAAACTCGTGCCTTAAATTGGCCTTAAATTAATAGTAAAAAGGTAAGATTAAAATTACGCCAAAAAAAATTACAAAAAAAATCTAAATTTTACCTACCTGTTGAAACGACTTCTAGATTTCTTTAATAGTACAAAATTAAAAGTAAATTAAAATTAAGACTTAGTTAAATGTTTTGTTATTTCTATACCTATAACGTTTTATATGAGTACATATATATATCTATAAAATTAAATGGGCTTCAAAATAATTGAGGGCTAAACGTGATAAATAAAGACAATACAAATAAAGATAACTCCGACGTAAAAACCGACGAGTTGGAGACGAAGAGGATCACAGATCTTATAAAAAGGAAACTAATATTTGAAAAGAAGAAAATTCCCAGACTGACAATAAATACCAACAAACCTGACTTCAGGTAAGTTAATAGGTTTAAGTAAACTTTCGTTATCTAGATAGATTTTTGATTGTGTATAAAAATTATAGTTTTTCAGCCAAATGGCATCCACGCTCAATAATTTTGCAGCCATTATGGCTTTATATCTGTCTCTTTTGCTCTCACGGGACTCTTGTATAGCGTCAGTTTCATTTTACATAACATCTACGATAAATTTAATATTTTCAGTAATTTCTATAATTGTAAAGTCACCATCTAATTTAGATTTAAGTTCTTAATTCACGTTTAAATAAGTATCTTAATCGTCGTTAGCATATTTTTTGTCATTATCAATATTTGAAAGGCGTGTCCAAATCTACAAGTTTGACTCAGAAAGTTGTATCAAAATATTGTCTAGCTTTACGTTAGGTGGCACCTCATGCGTATCGAATGCCAAGAATGGCATAGAAACATTCGCCTCTAACTTTCGTTTTCGTCAAGTCAAGTTCAGGTTTTGCCGATGACTCGGGTGGGGTGCAGTGCGCATGCCTAAGTCATCGCAGTCATTGCCCAGCCAAATTATTGATTGCGGGTAGTCGGAAAACTGCAGGAGGAAGGGGGAGCGTCATTTACCAATGTGATAGTTTTCACAACGCTCAATTATGTAGGGTGGGGGGAGGTGGGGGAAAAAATGTATATATCAATATGGCGGATTTCAACGGATTTTGTATTAAATTCTATCGGCCCCGCCTGCGTGTTCGGAATTTATGGACGAGCTTTAGCGGAACATTGATGGGTTTTCATTAAACGGTTTTAAATTTTATATGTACATATATTGTTCTCGTTGATCATCAGGCTTTATATAGTCTGGTCATATAAAATTTATTTAATCATTCTCTACTACATAATACCATCTGCGTAATGGCGGATACTTTATTATTATAAGGACCAATGGTTTTCATCTTGAATGTTTCTTTCTATAATCATTTCTGCTTAACGAATCGACTTACTTGAAGCCTAAGTAAAAACAATATGATGCCTTATACTTTATTATCAAACATTATTAGATGACATCTTTCCTAAGTATAGGGTATTTAAATACCACGTTTGAACGGCGATTGATTAACTGGTTAGGGTTTGTGCAACGCAAAGGGCACTAAACCTATAGATAAATATGTATACTAGGTAACGCTCTAGCCCTAGCGTTAGGGTGTTAATAAACTATATCCCTATATTCTCGACACTCGCATGTGAGTCTGAGTTCTATACCTATAGATGGCAGAATTAGCCCCAGTCTAATACCGGAGGGTGGAGAAACAATAATTTAGCTAAAAATTTAGAAAACTTTGTTTTCTTTCATAAAAGTAGTAGTTTTTAAAGCAAAATATTATAGAAGACACATATACAAAATAAGCGTCTATTAACATTAACTTTTTTAAAGAACTTGCAAATCTTGTCTAAAAATATGTAAATAGCCTTTTTAATTAAAAAAATAGTAATATTATAGTAAGAGATGTTGAAGGCACATAAAAAAAATTGATCAATTCAATTTGTTTTCAAAATCAAAATTAAGATTTCTGGACGCTTTTTGACGACGTACACATAGCGGCTACAGGTTCGATTCAGCTCAAGAGAATATTTATATTTATTTGTTAAATAATACTGAAAACAGAGTGAGTTGACTGAAGACAAAATGTCACCTAATAACTTTTGGCTTCTCAGTTTGCTTAACAAAAGCTTAAAAATAATACCTTAAAGACAAAAAAAAAAATTATTCATTTAGAATAAATAAATTTCTTATTGTCTTATTAATGTAACAGTTTATATACAAAAAAAATATAGAATTAGCTGTTGATTAACGCGGTGGTTCCAAGTTTGATCATATTTATCAAATAAAGAGAAATACAGAGAATATTTAGGTGTATTCTCTTTATCTCTACATACGGCGCGGAACTGAGTTGCGCCATATAACACTGTATACCTTATAAAAATAGAGTAGATACTACAAAGATATGTCAAGACAAAACAACAACAAGATTAAAATTTAAGTTTTACATACAGATCGGAATTGGAAATAAAAAGATATATAAGAAAAACATAATTATCACACTAAGAAAAAAATGCTGAAAATACGTTTCTATTAGCGTTAATATTACAAAAATGAGTCTCATAGAATGGACGGTGCGTGGGCAGTTACTTGTTTTGCTCCATCGGAATGCCTTGTCCGAGTGGTCGCGAAGAATGCGAAGTAAAAACTTAGTGCTAGTTATAATGTATCTGACGGAAATATGCTTGCTCTGTATGCAAAAAATATGTAATTTTATAATATTAGTTTCTTATTAGGTTTACATTTAAATATGCAACATTATACTATTTGCCGCAGGTAGAAAAATAATGAGAACTGAGAGGTGGGAACCTAAAAGGAACTAATATATTGAACTTCCGTTTATAATGATGATAATTACTTAACGTAGTACCTAATGAAAATACATTTTTTTTATCGATTTCAATAGAATAAACGTTGAGTTCCGCCATTCAATCTCAATGCAGCAAAAATGAGAAACGGAATGTTTTAGTCCTAGATTACCTCTGCCTACCATTTTATGTACGAGATACAGCGTGAAGCTTATTAATATATAATTTATGAAGAAAAAGTAATTCATACTTGTATTTAAAATTACATAACAAATACATTTGTACTTGCTATTTGTTATGTAATTTTAAATACTTTAAAAGTATTCAAGACCTAAATTAATAATAATGAAGACTAACCTATGAAAATATAACATTAATTTTAGTAACATTAAATTGCTTACAAATTTAGTTTTTATATCAAATAAATCATTAAAATTAATTAAAATTTATTTATTTAAATTATTCAAATTAAAATTTATTATCATGGCCACTGAATACTCTCAAAATAGTATGTTTTCCTCTAAAGAAATCTAAATTAAACTTGTGTTACTAAGTGGATTGATAATAATTGTATGGTTATGTCAAAATATTATTTGGTAAATATATTCAGATAATATAAAACATGAATTTAAAAGTTTAAAACATGAATTAATCTAATTTATGTAAAGACTTAACTAACTTTTCAAACTGTATCCTGTATACATGTAGAAGAGTAGGCAGTGGGAACGGAGCATCTTATTTCGTTTTTCAATTACATCATTTTCGATTACGAAAAATAAACCTTAATTTAGCTATTTTAAACCCTTATTTAGTGCAAAGTTTTGTAATAATGAGAATAAATTCAATATTAGTATTTATTTTTTTTAAAGGTGAAGTTTTCCACGAGAGGAGTTATAATTGCAACAAGACCGTTATTAATTTTACCGTCGGCAATTGCGATAACTAAAATAAAACGAATTCTTTATTTTCAATGTAATAATACTTTTAATTTTAATTTTTTTTGCACATTGAATAAATATCGAAGAATATTTTTTTTACTTAACACATAGTAGAGCACACTCTCGACGAGACCTCTATTGAACTCGCATCAATTTTCTAACACCATTAAGTGCATACGTTTTTGTGAAAGAAAAATGCGTCTTATTACATTACGATGATGTTTTGCATGCATTTGTGTTGATCGAGTCGACGTGAGCTTCGGTTTCACGGTACAACTTAAACTATTGAACCATTGGGTATTTAATTTACAGATATAAACTAACTGTATTTAGATATATTAAATGTTTTAAATTTTATGATTAGAACATTTCAGGAAGCGAACCCGCACCTACAGATATATGAATATTTATATAATACATCCACGGATCAACGCATAGTCCTAACTGTTTTACTTAATTTTTTTCGCTTTATACTCATTGGCAATTTGTAGAACGTAATTGAGCACCACAAAGAAATTGTGACGCATTTATCTTTAAGAGAGTAAAATAGGGATATAAAGTTAGCACGAAAAATGGTAGTTTATATTTTCTGCCGAATTCTGGAGGTATTGCGTGTTGATTGGCGGAACACAACGCCGCGCTTTACCTCGTTACCAGAGCGAGGAAATCGCACACTTGTGCCCTTGCACCACGACTAGCGAAGAGTAATTATAAGTATAGACTCTTTTATAATTTAAATTTAAACTTTTAGTTTGAAATAGTTTTCATAATTTTTTGGAATACTTGGAATAAACTGTCTCTGAGAAAATTGAAAACCACTAAGACTACGCCGCGAGTTAAAAGCAACTATATTATAAAATAAAATCAACATAGACGATTGAAATGATACAGAATTTAAATCTGCATCTGCTGAACCGTGGTCTGCGAGTTAGAGAGAACTAATAACACTTCCTTATGAGAATAATGTTTAAAATATAATTAAACGTTTTCACAAATTTTATTTTTTATAGATTTTAATAAGATTTCAAATATTAGAAATGATTCATGCTATTGATTGTACCATCAGGAGTAATAATTATATTGTTAGAAATCGGAAGCGGTTAACGTTTTAAAAATAACACTATACAAACGATAGACGATGTGTGTCTATATGTTTCTAAACTATTTGGAAATAGATACTATGTAATTGCAATTGCAATAAGTTTTTTCAAATTCAAATTTATTTAAAATATTCTTTATTCAAATAAACTCTTATAAGCACAAGTCAAATGAACACATAAACAAAAAAAAAAGCTACCACCGGTTCGGAAGGCAGTTCTGCTGAGAAGAGCCGGCAAGAAACTCAACAGTTGCTCTTTTCTAAGTCAATGGTATTATTACATTATCTGGCAGTTATCCTGCATCACATTCAATAGACATCAATTCTATACATGTTTATCTTTTAAATATTCTTGAACAGTGTAATAAGCTTTACTTGTTAGTATTTTTTTAAAGCTATTATAAATTGTGATAGTGGCAAATTTGGAATACACTGCGGAAGTTTATTATATACACGTATACTCAGACCCATAAAAGATTTTTTTACTTTTTGGCGAAAACTTGACGTGACAAGTTTATCTTTGTTTCTCGTTCCTATCGTATGTATATCACTATTTTTACTGTAACACTGTACATTTTGCCGGACACACAGAATATTATAATATACAAATTGTGAAGCAACTGTAATAATACATGCATCTTTAAAAACATCTCGCAGAGAATCTCGAGCTTTTAGGTTATAAATATATCTCACGGCTCTTTTTTGGAGAACCCTCTTTTATACGAGTTCGCTAACAAAATAAAATTATTGTCATTATGTCTGGTAGTCAGAGCGCTGCGTTGAGTTTCACATTCTACACGCACTTTGAAAATTGGGCAGAAACGAAGTGTCTTAACACTAAACACTTTGTCTACTCTGCTATGCTGTTTTTTAATATCGAAATAAAATGTAGATTTGAATAAAAAAAAAATCTTTTCGCGTTATTTATTCGTACTAGAGTAATTTGCGACGGCGGCGGTGGGTCATTTACGCAGCCTGCGGCCAAAGAGCCATAAGTTTAAATAGTAGTGAAAATTATATATACAAATATATTCAAATCTTAATTTCTTTAGGGAAACGATAAATATTTGAGTTTTTCGAATTATATTGATTTGTTTAAACAAATTCATACAATTAAATACGCACATCAATTTTTTGTTTGTTTTTTTTTTGAGTAGGTAATGGAAGCCACTCCGTTCCATAATATATTCCATAATATATTAATTGTAAAACTATTGCTTAAAGGAAAAAATACTAGAAATGACTTGAGCTCTATATGTCAGCAGGCATTCATTAACTAAGTCATGTTAATTATTTTTTGTGATTTATTTAACCAGTTTTTCTACCATTTATAATTACAGCTATACTCGGCGATAAATGTGCTAGGGCACGTTTAGCAAATATAATATATATTTTAATATATAATAGTTCAACAAATTAACATTTTAATTCTTTTTTATTTGAAAATTTACATTATAAAATTCTTTGGACTGGTTTTGGCAATCGACTTTATCGGAATTAGGCTTTCTTTTGTTAAAAATATAAAGCAAAGTGATATATTATTCAGCTCTCTCCTGTCCTGCAATAAAGTGTTAAGAAAAAGAAATGGATAAAAATAAAAAAAATGTATATAAAATAACTAATTACAACTATATGCGTATAAAGGAAAGCGATTAGAAAGTTTTTAATTGAACTTTCACTATTTGACAGGTTTCGGCGTTGTTAGTAAAATGAAGCGTGAGTAAAGCTATGTGAACACTATTGTCCTTCTTCTGAGCATAAACCTAAAACCTTCTTCAGTATGTAATGTATTTATTTGGTAATTTTTTATTTACTGCGATATTATTATATTATATGCGATATTTTATTTATTCATGTACAAAATTTATACAAAAAAGAATAATAAAAAATAAATGCACAACACTATAAGGTACATAATGTATCATGAACTTTAGTACATATTGACAATTTTAATACAAATCGAAGCTACTCAAAATATAATTAAAATATAGATTAGGCACAGGGGTACAGGGTCTAACTGTTAATGATACATTGTGGGATCGGGGAAATAATTTTTTTTAATTTCTACATTCTGGTTTGTTATCAGAGCGTTTAAGCATGGTGTTGGCTCCATCACTCAGCACGCAATGTTTCTAAAAATGAGAGAAAAGTAGGGAACGTAGTGTAAACTTATTGCAAGGTTCCCTCTGTTTACTTTGTTATGCAGAATATAGCATGAATTTAAGAAAAAACAAAAGAATATAGTTCATTACATATAGTATATTTTCTTAATTTTGCATGGTACTCAGACAGAATCTGAATGTATGACAGAACTGAAATAACATTTCGGTTGGTCATAATTAGTTAAATTTACTTGCAATATCAATGATTAGTAGAAGCACCTAAAATTTTATTGTAAACATTTCCTTTCCTAGGAAGAAGTTAAATATCTAATATTCATTTCTTCACTCTGGTGTCGAGGCAATGCGGCGTTGAATTCCGCCACTCATCATGCAATACCTCCAGAATTCGGCGGAAAGTGAGGAGTGGAGTGTCTTAACACTGGGCTTCCTCTGCACTAGCGGGATCTAGCGAAAAGCTGAAATAAAATGTACTGATGTAAAAAGAGATAATAGACGGATCTCGTTCAACTATTAAATCAAAAATATAGAAAAATAAAGAAGTTGAAAAAAATATATTTTAAAAAATACATAATTATAAACTTAAATTTGCTCATTCAATCAGGAACTTTAAAGGTGTCATTGCTAACATTACATTAAAAAATGTGAAGAATTTTAATACGACGACATCTTTAACATTTTTATTTTTTCTTACTTCCGCATTTTTATTTTTTCTTACTTCCGCATGTTATTGTTTACCTAATATTTATCAAATACATCTCCAACTTGAAAATATTCATTAGACATTGTTGAGTCGAACTCATCACACTCTTTTTAAAAGTAAGTAAAATAATTACTAGCCGACTAAACATATATAACATATATGTGAAAAATCCAGGTCAAAATCGAACCTACGACTATCACATATTATGTATAAAAACATAATAATAAATAAACTTTTTCGCAAACTTAGCCCATCCTAATTATACCGCTATGCCAGATTTCTACCGTCCTAGAAACCCACGCGTACAGACAAGCGATTCTTTCTATACGTAAAGCTATATCTAAAATTCATAGTGAAATAAGTATAAGAACTAGCTACGAAAAAACTTATTACCATATAAATAATAACAACCTGAACAATTTTAAGGAAATTAATACTCTATTACAGAAAAATAAGGTATATATTTAGTTTTGTTAATTTGGAAGTTAGGCCTTTTTTGGTGTAAGGAGGAATACGGCAGTACAGGCCAATGCACGATGCATACAACTAATAGTGTTGCGTCTTGCATCGGAATAACGTAGTGGTGTACATTTTTTATATTATATGTAATATTATTTTTTATTACAACTATTTGGTGATACAATAGTATTAATTTATAGGGCTCAATTTGGGTGATATTAATCTAGTATAAATTAGAATGAATTTACTTTATAGTGTGTACTAGATTATGTTATTATAATATACAAGCATTTTAAATATTTCAAATGTAATTAAAATTATAAATATAAAAAAAAAGTTTTTAATTTAATTATCGCTTTAAGCACAGTTCATTTAAGAAAAATAAAATGTTTTATTATTTATATTGAAATTTTAAATTTATTCCAAAAGTATGAAAGAAAAAGCGCTTTAAAAATAACAACGCTAGAGCTAAGCGCTGGCCATTCCTTCCCGATGCCTGTAAACGTTCGATATAGGCTAAAACATATTATTATATGCAAGACGTTTCTTGTACTACGCCAAAACTAGGGTTGCTTGTCGCTTACTTTTTTTTATGTATGTAAACCTTTTTTTTTATTTTACTCGTATTTGCGCTTTTCACTAGAGGCTGTCGTGGCATTGCAACATAGTGACAATTGAAGTATGTATAGTGACGGCTATGAGTTCGATTTCCACTCGGGGAATTAATTATTTAAATTTTCTCGCTCTATTATAAGATTAGGCGCGACATTGAGTTCCGTCACTCAACATACTATGTCACGAGCAATTGGTGGTGTGTGGAATACGACAGGATTTCTCTGTGTAGTGCGATTGTTATATGATACAACAGCTTCAAATTAAATTAAATTAGCTTCACGCTGTATCCCGCACACAGCAGGGTAGGCAGAGGGAACCTAGTGTTAAGACACTCCGTTCCCCACTTTCTGCCGAATTCTGGAGGCATTGCGTGTTGAGTGGCAGAACTCAACGCCGCGCTTAACCTCGACACCAGAGCGAAGAAATGGAAATATAAATTTAAGTAAATATTTCATCTCCTCGAGTGGGGATCGAACCCACAACCAGTCGGTTTTGCAGTCACACCTCGTGCCGCTGCGCCACGACAGGAAAACACATTAAGTAATACACGTCGTAAGCAGAGTGCTAAGTGAATCTTGTATTGACATTCCGTTTTTCCCTTTTCCGTCCTATGAAGAGACATTTTGACTAGCGATGGTTAAAATTGAATACTTAAAAATCCCGTTAAATAATTATAAATAAGTTAGAGTGGGAATCAACAAATCACGGTTATAGTAAGGCCTTTTCCAATTAATATATACCTAACAGTGAAACAAACAGACCTTAGTTCAAACAAAATACATAAAAATTTTATAATGAGCTACCTACAATTTTATAAATATTCTAAAATATACGAACAAAAATATTTGTATTAATATCAAATGAATTTAAAGTTCTTACCTCTAACAGTTATGTATGACACATGACTTGTTCTACTCATCGCTAGGGACTCTGATGGAATATTGAATATTGCTTCAATTAGATCCAGTAGTTCCTGTGATTAAAGCTGTAAGCCAAACAAATTCTACTATAGTTTTATAATATTAGTATAGATTCAACTCTTATTCTTTATTTAAACCGAGACAATTTTAAGTCTATAGATTACATATAACGTCAACTATAAAGGGATACTAAAAAAATATTTCATAATTAAATATAATTTAAGCGTTATTAAAATATGTTAATAAATGTGGAAATGTCTTGAATTGAAGGTTTTACATTAGCTATCCATATATTATATGATAGGTAAATAATTTATTCTATTACATTTTTTTTTTGTTTTGAAAAAATGTTTATTATAACCTATTTGTGTTAATCCTATCTATTCTATATTACCTATCTATTTTAATCAAATTTTTAAGTTTCTATTTATATGTACTTGAGTTAATAAATTATTAAGAAATTTTATTATAATTAGTAGGTACTAATTTAGACATTTTACGTAATAACTTATAATAACGCTCTCTTATAATCTAAAATAGATATTCTAAATCGATATAGATTTTCTAAATTATATAATTTAAAAATAAAAAAATGGATAAATTTCCTTTTATTATTAGAATCGAGATAACAACCATATTTAAAAAAATGTATTGATTCTTTTCCCACTTCTATATAGGCCTCTCTAGTTTCTATAAAATATAAGTAAAAGGAGATGTTGATTGTGCTGTTCTAGTACAGCCCTACGCCCCGCAGGCAAATATGAACGAATGTAAGTTGACTTAGAATAAGTGTGTTCTGCAATCGAGAGTCCGCCAGTGTTAGATCATAATGTGTTGAAAGTGCCTGTGCGCTACAATGCCAACGCACCGGCAAAAAAACCGCCATCTTTAATACAAAATCACATCTCCGTAACAAATAATAGTAAAAAGTGACCAAATTTGTGCAAAATTCAAAGTGAAATTTGTTTAGGGAAATTAAAAAAAATGCAATTACGTAATTAGTGTTCAATATTTTCGCGCGCACCCGCCATATTGGTTTTGGAAATGTAAAAGCATAGACTGTAAAGTTCTTTTTTTTGGTTTTGTGTTCGGACTTTATGGAGGCAAAGGTCAGTTCAGTGTTTTTTTTTTTATTTGGATTTTTATAAGTAAGAAAAAATAAATTATTATTCAAAATCTTAAATTTATTATTATTTTCACACAATTTTAATAAAAATATTAGTGGTGCTACATTTTTTTTCTTTAATGCTTTGGCGCTCTAAAATAGTTTGATTACTTTATTTCAATTCTTTCCTGAATTATTTATAATGCAAATAAATGATTATATCTAAATAAGAAATGAGTAAGATTTTGTATTCTTTATTATTATATTTTTGAAATATTTTTGAAATAAATGAGATAGGGAAATTAGACACGGATGGAATGTAGGTAAAGTATAAAAAATAAATATTTCTTAAGTAATGCTTATAAAAATGCCAAAATCACAGAATATATCAATATATTATATTGTACTAGTATAATATCGTGCCTAAATATGATAAGCACCTGACGCCGAATCTCTAATACGTATCCAAAAATAAGAATTTGTCATTATAATAAACATAGTAAAGAAATACATATTGTCAATGATGCAACGTTGCCTATATTTAAAACGGAATATAAATATTTCAAATTTGCTTATTAGAATTTTATTTGGCTTAAGTTCATACGAGATTGTTACATAAAATTATAAAAAATAATAAAAAAGCGACTTCGGGTAGTAAGTATTCACGCGAAACTCTGTGTTTTTCGTATTTGTACTCCGTTTTCCACTTTTCGAATCATTATGTGTTGAGTGGCGGATCTCAACGCCGTGCATGTGTAATCGCGAACGTGGATCTAACCTAGAACCGTCGCGTTTTACAGTCAGAAGCTGTGCCGCTGCGTCAAAACGATCTTTAAGATTGTTATAATTTTTAACTTAATAAACGTTAAATATTTATAAGCTTTTGCTATAGCAAAAAATTTTTTAAACTTTTTCGCGGTTATAATTGTCTACATTTTTTAAGTGTGAAAAATAATTTAAATTGAAAATATGTATAACCTAACATAAATTATTTTAATAAAAAAAATTGCAAGAAGATTTTTGTTTTAAAACTGTATTTAAAAACTATTATTATTTTAATATGATTAATAATTCAAAGGTTTATTATCTTTTTTTCTGTAAATATATAAAAATATGTATAATTTTTGTGATAATTTCTTTATATTTATCATTTTAATTTGAATAATTGAGGTAGTTGTAGTACTTAAATGATATCTAAAAATAAATTCAAAATTTAATTTAAATTAATAAATTATAGAAATAGGTCGCAAAAGCTTTTGAGCTTAGAGCGTTTCAATCATTGATTGAACTTTCTCCACTAATTAGAACTTGGTAGTAATGTTAACTAACAAACCTACTTTAACGGACATAAACCGATGTATATATTTTTATATTTACCTATAGGATTGACACTATACACTATACAGACCTATACACACTTAAATGTTTTTTTTAAACTCAATTATTTTCCCGGATATAGCAGGATAGACAAAGGATATCCAATGTTAATATATATTGTTTTCCTATTTTCGGCCAATTTTCGAGACATTGCGTATAGAGTGGCGGAACTAAACATCGCGCCTTGTCTTGATTTCGTTACTAGAATAATGTAAGGTCTATATTTTGACAAAACACAGCGTATATACATACAAAATGCCAATTATTATGTTTTTTTGTCGTGTACAATATAAACATCAAGGGATTAAATAAGGAGTAGGTTTTCGACGACAATCAACAAATGTAGACTTAATATTTTTTTTAACAAAATTAATTATTTGATTACTTATTAATAATTATTGTGGCGCAGGGGCAGAAGATTGTGACTGAAACGCGACTGGTTGTGGATTCGATTCTCACTTGAGAGAATGATTTCTAGCAAGAACGCAAAAGCCCGGTTTTGAATTCTGCCACTCAAGACGCAATGCCTCGAAAAAATCGACGGAAAGTAGAGAACGGAATGTCTTAACAATAGTTTCCCTCTGTCTATCCTACTGTATGCGGGATACAGCGTGAAGCTGATTTATCAATAGTGACTTAATATTAGTAATAAAAACGTATATCAAAATTGCTATATAAATATATTATAGATAAGACATCTATCTGAAGAAAATTTTAAATATTTGCACGTACCTTCCGTATTTTGTGCAGAGTCTAGGTCACACTATCCATACTTTATTCTTTAGGTAGTAGTAGCCAACGATTTTAAAGATGCTGGATGACCAACTTATATCTAATTAAATCAAAAAAGCAACTCTTAATTTTTTTTATCCTACTTAGTAAAGGTGAATCTCAGAGATTATTGTCAAGATACTTCGTTCTAGGCTTTCCGTAGCGTTGCATGTAATGACGGAATTCAACACGTATTTTTATATTACCAGAGCGATGAAATGAAACAAAAACATTCCCCCGAGGGGAGATCGAACCTACAACCATCGGTTCTATAATCAGACGATTTCTTAGTCAATTTTTTTAGAATATTTTCTTTAATCGTCGGTTTCCAGGCTTTAATCAATAAAACTGAATGAACGATATTCTATTTGAATGAGATTCTATTTGTGTCAATTTGCATTTTATTAGGCTGATCGTTAATGTAGATGGACAAACAAAATAACAAAGATCAATTACATACATACATACATAAATACATAAGTAGGTATTGCTATCTAGGTCCTATATTAATTAGATAGTTTTAAGCGGTCATTTTAATTGTTTTTTACTAATATTTTTAATTACTGAGAAGGAGTATCTATTTATATTGTGAAAACTACTTTATTACACAAAGTTATTAGTTAAAAAAACTATAAAGTTGCATGTTAGGCACATGTCATGTTTCACTTTTAAGCTTTAAATAATAAACAGATTGTTCTTTAGGTATCCTATAGCTTGAAACTGGAAAATCATTTTTGAAATTAATACATTTGTTATGAGGTCAATCGTGGCGCAGAGGTATAAGTGTAAACGAAATAGGTTGTGGGTTCGAGTCCCATTCGAGGCAATGGCATATTTCATATTTTCAATTCCTTGCTCATTCAACAAGCAATGCCTCCAGAATTCGGCGGAAAGTGGATAGGAAGTGTATTAATGGTAACAGTGTACCTATCTTAACACTTGGTTCCCAGATTCCCTTTGCCCACCCTGCTTTGTTCTTACCTCGCATTTGTAGGATATACACTATACACATCCGTATGTAGTAATGATAAAGAAAAATATATTATGAATCGATGCATATTATGTTTACTATGTAATATAAACGTTCACGTGATATCAAATAAATATTTTTTCAATTTATTCTTTGTTTTTACGATTTCAGCACATTCCTTTTCTCTAATTTTCTTTATTTTTTATATAAATCTGATTAAACTCAATTTCTTTAGAGGATTATACAAAAGCTAGGTAGGTGTTCTAAAAATTATTAAATTATCGTATTACATGCCGTATTACGTAATGTTTTTAAAATTGGACTATATAAGGAGAGCAGAGTGTCTGAACACTACATACTTTGCCTACCGTGCTTTATGCCGTATAAAATACTACCATACAAAGTAATAAAATCGAACTAACAACCATTACGTATACCATAGAAGAATAATTATATCTTCTGCGCCACGACGGCGTCTTTCAAGTACCTACAGTTATAAATAATAGATGGAGAAAAATATTTTACAACAAAAGGATCGGCGCTTAGTTACGTAATGTTATTTAAAGGCAAGGCGTTGTTTTGTACGTACGAAGCATGTATTATCGTGTTGACTGTTCCCATTGTCACTTTACGTAGTAAGGCCGGAGTATATAGAAAAAATATATTATGTTATACTTTAAACATATTATGTAAAAATAACTACGATATATTATATTTGTTGACTTGGCTGTCTGAAGGCGATAGGTACGAGCTTAGACGCTGGAGATTTCTTTTAGCTTCACGCTGTATCCCGCAAATAGCGGGGTAGGCAAAGAGTCCCGCAAATACCAGATAAAAATTAGAATTATTAAATATTTTTATAGCTGCGGTATTAAAATATAATAAAACGTGAAAGTGGATAATTAAAACGAATAAATAATTATTAATTAATAATATTATTTCTACCTTGGATAATTTTGTTAATTAGTTTTCTTATTTTCATTTTCTAATCTATATCTTCGCATTTTTCATTGGCATATAAAAGCAGTTGCATTATAAAAGCATTATAAAAGCAGTGCAGTTGGGTTACGCCTTTAAAAATTAAAGAGTGACAAGGTAGTGTCTTAGATCTACTTCTCTTAAAGTTTGAAGAGTGATCTCCAGAAGATTAGATATTATTGAAATGAGCTTACGTTTAATGCGCCCGCGCAGTAATGTAAGAACTAGCATAGTTTATGCAGAAATTTACATACATTTCAATAAACCGAGCACAAACGCTAATATAAAAAAAATAGCCCAGACTCAAAGATTTTATTTAATAAAAAACTATTAGCTTTTCATACAGTTATAGAACTCTTATGGTTTTCGTACGACGTACTTATCAAAACAATTATATAGTTATTTCTAAAACTAAACGTAACACGCAGACGTAAACTTGTATGGAGACATTATATGTTGAGTGGTAGCCCATTCATCATCTTACTGTACTAGTGCTGTACTAGATACAAAAATACAATTTAATTATATACTTAATAAACATTTCGACTGTAAAATAAAAAAAAATATTTAAAAAAGTCTCTCTCTTCTCCAGTTTTCAAGGTTATATTAAAATTATTCCCTGTGGCGCGCGGTGTTGAGTTCCGCAACCTAACACGCAATATCTCGAAAATAAGACGAAGAGTGAAGTACAGAGTCTCTTAACACTAGCTTCACCTACCCTGCTATATGTAAAAAAAAAAAAATTCATCGAAGAAAAATAAAAAAAAATATTTAAAAAAAGCGCAGAGTCCCTTACTAATTTATCTATTAATATAATAAACGAAAATTTGCGGTTTCTAAATAATATAGGAGATGGTAAATGTATAGAATATTTTAACTAGAATTCTATACTGGATAGTATTATTTATTAGACTTTAATACTCGCCACTTTACCGCAATAACTAGTTAGTATTAGTTTAATTTTATGTTTATATAATAATTATGGTGGAATTATATATTAAAGTTAAATTCGTTATATGTTCTATGCAGAATATAAATGAGATAATCTTGTTTAATGATGTAAATTGCTACATATTTTTATACTAGAAAAAAAATCTGTAATTTTTTTTTATATCAATTACCTATATAGCAGTGTACAGTTAAATTAAGAATATCGTGTAGATATGAGAGAGCACTGTCGTAAGCGTAGTAACAACAAATAGACCGTTGTCCTTCAATGAGTTTTTTTTTTATTTTTTTGTATGATAGTTGACAGAACTAAACGCCGCGCTCAGCCTTTGGCAGATTGGGGTTAAAATGGCTTAAATATACCTAATCATTCCTCAAAATTCAAATTGACAACCGAAAGACATCGAATTAACAACCATCGTGTATCATGACATTTTTTTGATTACCAGTCAGAACATACTCTCCGTTCTTTACTTTCTGTCCGAATTCGAGACATTGGGGAAGAAGAACATAATTGAAATATGACACTTTTTTAAGTTTTTTTTTATGTATTTATTTTATAGCTCTTCTCCTTAACTATAAATTCTTATAACGGTATCACTATAAAATACAAAGTAGGTAAGTCAAAGTTGTTCCGTGGGAAAGATTTTTCCTATAAAATAAGCTTTACAAATCGGGACCAAGCGTTGACAATACTGCAATCCATTTCCAGCGAAGGCTGGAAATCGAATATAAACTAATATTATGAGAAAATGTATTTAATACATTTCCTATGATTTTTTGTTTGTTTAAAGTATATATATATATATATATATATATATATATATATATATATATATATATATATATACATTTTAAATTATTTGATATCCTTTTGGAAGAAATAATAATATATTGATTATAAGGTATATGGCAGAGATAAGATGTTTATCTTATGACAGTTAATTTTATGATTGGTGTCTATGATGGTGGTGATGATGATGGTGAAATTCAGATGTAGATTGATTTGAATACAATATAAAAATATATAGCCAAAAAAAATTAAAAAGCACACTTATCTACAACAAGTGATTCTATAAATGCAATGTTACAAATGCTATAGAATGTGGTCAGAGCTATGTATATGTATATTGTACAAGCCTAAACTCGTATGGCTTACTAGTAGCCTCTGAAAAATCGCAATATTTAAGTCCTAGCTCCATCATCACACTAGCTCGTTGGTACCATAATAAGTATAATTCAGAGATTTCAAATAAATAAAGGCTTTGGTAAATAAGAGGCCACCTCTTTACTTTTACTCATATGTCAGGCAGAGTTCTACGATTTCCGTCTGAATTCAAGACATTGTATGTTCAGCAAAACTAAAACCCACACTATACCAGGGCGGGGTGCCACCGTGGTGCAGTGCCACAAGTGTGTGACTGTAAACGCGACAGCTGTGGTTTCGATTCCCACTCGGGGGAATTATTTCTTATTTTCATGTTTGTGTTTTAGTAGGAAGGCAATGCGCAGCGTTGAGTTCCGCTATTTAACACGCAATGTTTCGATAGGAAAGTGGGAGACGGACTTACTGAACAATAAGTTCGCTCTGCTTAAACTGCTATATGCGGTATGCATGAAGCCCTAAGTGAGGATCGAACCGTTTTATACCAGTCTCTTAAAATAGGTAAATTTTATAAGCCAAATGTATAAATCCAGTCTTACAGTTCAGAGTATAAGATGGTAACAGTACTAGGTCGGACGCCGCGCCGTTTGTTACATTTCAAACGATAAACGATCGAGATTTCCTAAGAGCATTTTAATTAGATGAATAATTCTTACACGGTATACGTATTACTATTCTAAACAAATTTAATGGTGATTCAGTATGTATTGTAGTTGGGACAAAAGTGGCGTAAGATAATATTCCTTTTTATTATCTTTCATCATCTTTTTTCTCCGCTTTCCACTTGGAAGAATAAATCACAACAATATATTCAAATAACGTAACTTATCTTATTTCCACTAACGTATAGATATAGTTAGTTTCAGCATAATAGTGGATTCACCACGAATCAACGTCCCTGATACCGTAACACTCTAACAAACCTCCTAACAGCTTATTTAACAAATTCTCAGAGAAGACAAGAAACACTTCATCATCAAAAAACTATAAATATATGAATATATTAGGAAGATTTTTTCAAATTCAAAAAATAATTTATATTTTCTACTATATAGAATAATCGTAATATCGATTTTGTTATTTTTACAGTTTCATATCGTATGAAAATGTACGACTATATCCCGAGGCCAGTCGTGGCGCAGCGGCAAGTGTGACTGTAAAATCAACGGGTTGTGGGTTCGATCCCCACTCGAGGAGATGAAATATTTACTTAAATCTATATTTCCATTTCTTCACTCTGGTTTCGAGGCAAAGCGCGGCGTTGAGTTTTGCCACTCAGCATGCAATGCCTCCAGAATTCGGCAGAAAGTGGGGAACGAAGTGTCTTAACACTAGGTTCCCACTGCCTACCCTACTGTGTGCGGGATACAGCGTGAAATTATCTATATCCCGAAAAAAAAAACGATAACGATATGTTGAATATACCAATTGTGGAATGACCTGCCTCCTGAGACTTACTGAGAGTGCTACAATTTGAGGGTTTTCATGCCTCGTGTGTGCCTTTACCTACAAGGCTCCTCTGTTGTTGTCATTCTTGCGAGTGTGATCGAAACTGGAACAGTATCCATTAGGGAATGTAGCTACTTCAGATGTTTTCTTATCACTTTTCTATGGAAAAACTATATATTTTTTTAAACATTATGTGTTTGTAATTATATTAACTAATCGCGTATATTTTTAATATTATATATTATAATTTTTCTGATTACAAAACCATAATAATTTTGATAAGTGAATTCTAGATGATCTGATGATTGGATTCTAGAATGCGGCGTTAAGTTCCACGATGATGCACGCAAAAATAGAGATTAGAGAGATAGATCTCTTTACATTTATAAAAAAAATACCATCATAGACTTAACATCGATACTTCTTCGGTTCTATATGAAAATTTATTTCAAAAACACTAGCGCTAGAACAATGCTTTGTTTAGATAATAATTTAACACGTTGCAGGAAAAAGGACAATAGAATAGCGCGTAGTGTTGTTAACTGTTGTAAATAGACATTGCTATCAATAGACTTAGGAAAAATGCACTTTTAACCGACTCCAAAAAAGGAGGTTATCAGTTTGACCTGTAAGAGTAAGTATTTCATTGTAGGACTTGGATAATATTTATGTATGAAGATCAGTTTAGGCTTACAAGCACCTGTGTCAGATTTTATTTATTTTTATTATTATATTAAGTATTTAACTATCTATGTTTTTATGTTTCTCTACATCTTTCTCAGTAACTAAAATTAATATTAAGATTATCTTTTCTTATTTAAATCTGGTTTGTATAATCGTCTCTCTGCTCACTAGGTACAGAAATATTGATTAAGGAAACATTTTTATAACGAAACGTTCTTGTTACCAGAGCAAGAAAGTAAAAATACTTCAATCCCCCAATTGGGAATCGAATCTGTAACTCTCGCATTTATAGTGACGCGCTGTTTCACTGCGTCACGATGGCCTCATGTATATATAAAAAGTAAAAAGCTTATTTTCTTATATAGACTGTAGTTACAAGTCTGTTTGTTTCTGACGGCGCATCACATAAACCAAAACTTGGCGGGCGTGCCAAAAAACATAGAGCACGGTGACTGTGAAGTCTTGATACTGTTAGAGTGAATTAGGTATACCTGTGGTACGTGGGTGCGTATCTTTTTTTATAATATATCTAGAATTTTATTTGATTCAATGTCTTAGTTTTATTTCAATTGTATTTTTAAATTAATAATACATAGTAATAAGCAATTAATATTGTAAATTTTGATTTTTAGTTTTGATTATATTAATATCAAGTTATAGATAAATAACTAAAATAAATAAATATGTATAAATAATTGATTTTACATTTCCCTTTTAAAAATGTGGGAAGTAATAAAGGAAGTGGTGTTCATGACTTAAAGTCTTAACTGGTCGCAGCCATACATAATACATAAGCGTTAACAGTATCAACTACCACTTTAAATACAAATTGAAACACAGTCATGGATTGACGGATCTGAGTCTTAGAAATAATATTAGTTAACTAGGAAAGCTATTCTTGTAATAAATGTCTATGATGTTTTTTATTATTTGTATATGCAGAGCGTATACATTTATTGCTTAATCTTATAAACAATTGCTTAATGTTATTGATTCTATAAATTAAAAAAGGAAAAATTCTGGTTACATTTCTTCATATTTTATGAAATAGTAGAAAAGCTTTTAAGATTTCATCAAAATTAGAACATAAATTAATTTGACAAGACAGGGTTAGGGTTAAATTCATATTCAATATTTTTTTCTTAAACAAGAATTTTTTGAAATTAGTTTAATATGGTCTAATTTTAATAAGATCACATTTAAGTAATAATAACATAACAAAATACAAACACATTAAATATTATAATAAACTTAAAGCATCAAAATCACTCGCACCTTGTAGGACCTGTATAAAAAACAGCATCGTAAAAATAGATGCTTGAAAAATGAGCGGCATATTTAAAGAGAATGACCAATCGGATGCCGCCGTTACATGTGTATGTAGTGTTAGACGTTAGTATTGTATTAGTGTGTTAGAAATTCGGCAACACCATTGGTGAATAGATAACACCTACATTGAATGTATAATTTTTTTCTACGTAATGTTTACTTTCAAGTTTTGGGAAGACGCCATTGCTAAGTAGTGATGTATTAGACTAAATTAAATAGTTGTAAATTTGATTTTTTTCTTGGGGAAATATTAATTTATAACTAAAATTTATAACATCTTGACTACAAACAAATTCTTCGTATAATAATCTGAATAACTTTAGAGTTTTAATAACATTATCATTTTAAAGACATATGTATATTGGAAACTAAAGTTTCAGCGAATTCAATAAAACAACTATTTTGTAGCTATTTTGTCAAACATAATACTTTAATTTATGAACCAATTTCAATAAAATATACACTTAATGTTAAAGGAACTTAGTCAAAATATAACAGCAAAAAGTACATTTAAATCGGTTTAGTCGTTTCTAAAAATATCAGGCACAAACGCATAGTAAAACAGACAAAACTTTTAAAAAACCTTGTATTGAATTGTATTACATTTATAACAGATTTTCTCATAATTACATTTTCTTTGTCCAGACAGCGGATCAGATAGAAATTTTGTTACATAATATTTAGATATCTAGATGTACCTATGTACTTATGTCTTAACTGATTGTCCCATAATAAACCACGTTTTTAAATAGATGAAAATAAAATTACTTCGTATATATGTATTTCGATTATGCATCCCACAAAATATAGGAATTGTATAAAAATAATAACAAATAAGTTGAAGTTCAAGTATGAAGAGTAAACTATATGTAACCAGAAGTTTTTATATATATATTTAAAAATCTTGAATTCTAGTCTCTATATTTACTAAAGTTTAGTAATTTGTATTGTAGTAGGTGAATAAAGGTTAAAGAAAAGAGAGAGAGAGAGAGAGAGAGAGAGAGAGAGAGAGAGTAGTCCGTATTTATTATGAAATTGATTTTGGATCACAATGTTGCTGAAATGCAACGAAGAATTCAAATGTCTCATCTAAAATGTATAATTGGCAAAATATGTATTTTCTTTTGGCACAGATACATATTATAAAAATGCATTGCAAAATAGATGAAATGTTACATCGATATTTATCTCTATATATAAAGCTCTTCCGTTACTGAGTTATTGACAGACAACGCACCTACAGACAAAAAATCAGACATAAAAATTGAATTCCTCTATTTCAAATAAGTTCATACCTGTATCATACTGTTCTATTCTCAATTCTAATCTCTACGTTTCCCACTTTCAGTCAATTTTATGAAATTTTCAAGACGTTGTATGTGTGGCGAAATACAACGCTGCGCTATGTTTTGTTACCAGGGGAAAAAATTAAAATATTTATACCCTGAGTGGGAATCGAACCCACAATCGTCGCGCTTACTGACAGGCACTGTGGCCTCGTATTCTTTGAAACTTTTCATAAAACGTAATATTACTACTACTATTTTATCAAAAGGCGGTCGGATAAAAGTCGATCTGAGCTCGCCTCAAGTGCATCAGAACGAAATCCGGCGTTATTTTTGCAGCAACCTTGAAAATGAATTTTAGTGGATATTTTTGTGATGCACCCATTGCACTTGGCATCGCAGATCTCGCTTTTTGATTATTTATAAAAAGACCGCGATCGCTATGACGTAATCGCGCTGATAAAATACGTTTGGGGGTTCAGAAAGTTGGATATTTACATATATATATTACTTAAATTTATACGGCGTTGAGTTCTGCCACTCAACACGTAATGCCTCCTGGCAGAAAGTCAGGAACGGAGTGTCTTAACACTACGTTCCCTCTGCCTACCCTGCTGTGTGCGGGATGCAGCGTGAAGCTGATTTATTTATTTTATTTCACTTTATATTCTAGAAAAAGTAAACTATATTATTAAATTAAAGTAAACTCCATTATTATATTATAAAATTTATAAAGTAACAAAATTCTATGGTGATTTTATAAAATGTGTAATGTAATTTTTTATCTTACTTTTAGTTTGAATTAGGTAAATATACATAGGAAAATAAGGAATTATGACACATTTTAAAAAATAGTTTCAACGACTTCATTCACTACATTTACTTACTAATATATAAATAAAAACATGACAATATTTAGATAAAATAGTTTAATTAGAGATCTATAGAGCAAAAGTCAAGTAAATCAAGACTAGGGTATTGATACTCGTATTTTTTTTTCTATGGAAAAGACAAGGCAAACGAGCGTGCGGGTCACCTGATGGTAGGTGATCACCGCCGCCTACGACCCCGTGCAACACCAGAGGAGCTGCAGGTGCGTTGCCTGCCTGTAAGGTGGATTGGGCTCCGGAGCCCGGCATTACCTGATGCGAAAAGCAGTGGCATAAAGCCACTACTTCACGCTGGTTTTAAATGCCGGGGGTGGTAAGGATCCGGTCGAGTCTGCCCATGCCTGTTGCCATTGCTGGCGACGTGACTCTACCACTCGTACTTTAGTCGCCTCTTACGACACCACCAGTACCAGGATGATCCTACTCTAGGCCGGAATCACACGGCACAATATAATAATTTCTTATTCTAGTCCAATTCTTTCATATACAACTTTCGACTGTAAATGCAATAGTGTTGGGTTAGACTCCCACTCAGCGAATCAATTATTTTGATTTTCTTCACTTTAGTAACAAAACAAAATGCGGCGTTAAGCTTCGCCACTTCACGTGAAAAATCTCAAAAATTGTGCGGAAAGTAGTGAACGGAGTGTATTAATAATTAAGATAAAAATAAATCCTTTCATTTATGCTGCACATAGCATGTTAACAAAGAAAAACTAATATAAATATCGAGTTATATATCCAAAAATTCTAAAACAAATTATTATCATACAAATAATATTTAGGATCGAGCATATGATGGGTGAGGATGAGTTTCATATATACGTATAAGTATATACCGCAAAAAGATATAATTTTTAACCGACTTAACGCAGGAGGTTCTCAATTCGATTTGTGCGTTTATGTGGAGATTAAGGAACCGATTCATTATTTTTTTTTAAGTTTCACGATATATCCTGCAGAGTGGAACCTACTGTTACACTCCCTTCTGTGCTACTTAAATTCGAAACAAATATATGTCGGTTAGCGTAACCCAACGCCGCATGATAGCGTAATAATTGAAAAAATTCATAATATCTCTCATGAACACAAGATTTAATCTACAATAAACCGAGTCGGCCATGTTCTAGAAAACTCCGCCTAGACGAAATAAAATTTTAAAATAGCATACAGTTTCCTGCGATACGTTTCTCTATACATACATACAGAACGCGTACCAACATGTAAAAATGGCGGTTGTTTCATCCGGCGCAAAATTGTGCATAAAACTGCGCCTGCAACGATCTAAACATCAAAAATAGATTGAGTTAGAGGCGAGGTGCTCACGTGCGGTATGGACTTTTGATAAATTTATGTTTGGTTAGTGCTTTTTGATCTTTCGGTTTTTGGTTTATTTTTGTGTTTTTTGTGGTGGTGACGATTGTTGTGGATTCGATTCTCGTTAAGGAAAATGTATATATTTAAGTAGTATGTATATGTTTTTAGCTTCACGCGGTGTCCCGCACATAGCCCGGTAGGCAGAGGGATGTGCAAGTGCTAAGACACTTTCCCATTAACATATTTCCGTACCATGGCTTAACTAAACCGCACTACCAGAGCAAAGAATTGAAAATGTTTTATTGGAATTTTCTCGAGTAGGAATCGAAATCACAACCTCTTGTGAGACAACTCATGACCATATACAGTAATAGTAAAATTATTTTTTTTTTCAATTATATAATTATATTATACACTTACTTCCATTCAATAAATTATTATAATATTTGTTACATAATTTTACAATAGGATTATATGAATGTGTTAATTAGCGATACAATTAGTACCTAATTATTGAATTTTTATATATTGACGATAAAGGAAAAAACTATTTAATATACTTTTATATGTATCAAGAAATCTAATTTTTTACGTTATCTTTAATTATTCCCGATTAATATTAAATGCTAAAAATGCCAATTAAGAGTTTGCAATTTGTTAATATTTTAAATTTCGCCATTCCATCTTAGAAAAATAATAATAACATCTACGGTTATATTTTTTTAAACCTCTCCTCCAAAAAAAAAATATTTTTAAGTAAAAAAAAAAACAGTTTCAATAAAGCCGAGACATTGCGTGTTGATTGGCGAAACTCAACGCTGCCGCGGTTAATGAATATAACGACTAGGCAAAAAAAGTTCATAATTATTTATTTCTCAACTAATCTATAAAAACAGCAATAAGTTAGAATAACGGGCGATAACAAACATAAAATGTAATGTTAATCCCAGAAATTATAATAAAACTTATAGTGCTAACAGTATTGAAGCCGGTCTTCACTTTCACTTTGCGAGTTCTACATATCTTAGCTATATACTATATATCTAGATTAGATCAATCTTTACTATTTAGTTTTATTTATTTGTGTGACTGTATGTTTCCAGTTTATAAGTATTACGATATTTTAAATTTTATTTACAAAATATAATATTTCTTCTTCATTTCATTATATTATATTATTTCTTCTTCATTCTTCATCTTCTTTCTTTTATACTTTTATTTTGGAATATGTTGTACAATACAATCTTATCACATAGGACATAAACAGATAAACATTTTGCTTTGATCCTTTTTTACCTTTCGCTGTATCCAAAGGAAATCTAGTATCAAGATACTTCGTTCAAAATTTTCTAGCCATTGAGTGTTGAGTAGCGGAACCCAACGCCGCACTTTGTCTTGTGAGGCGACCCTGATTTAGAAACCTAGGACAAAATAAATTTACGTTATATAATTTATTGCTGTGTCCATGAAATAATGAACACTAGGTCTAAGAACGCCAGATTCGCTTCTTTCAGCCAGTCCAAACAAACATCAAGATAGTACCCAGCTCTTTCGAACATTTTACTATGTTTAAAGTAGCCCACGCAACTAGTTTAGAAATAGATGCAAAAATTATTTGTGCATATATGTATGTGTATTACAGTTCATTCGACGAGTCGTGGCTACTCTGAAGTTCGGTGTTCTGCAATTTGTTTACTCGGGAATAAAATAATCGAAAGTAAAAAAAATCTTAATATCAAATCTGCTCCACCATCTGTCGCTAACTTAGCGGCCACGACTCACCGAACTTATCATAATACAATACAAATAATTTTTGCATCGATATTTTATTGGTATATATATACTGAAATCCTACTAATATTATAAATGTGAAAGTTTGTTAGAATGTTTGTTCCATTTTCACGCAAAAACTACTAATCAGATTAAGATAATACTTTACAGTAATATAGTTTATACAGCAGAACAACACAATATACGTCTAGATTTTGTATGAATGACTATAATATAAGAATAAATTTAAGCGGGCGAAGCCGCGTATTGATAGAAACTAATAATAGAAACAATGATATACCATTGTGATTGATTATTTTATTTAATACTAAAAACTGTTTAATGGTGTAATATGATTCATTGCACAGTAATAATAACGTCATTTGATCACATCTGTCATCGGCTGTCGTAATACTGACATACCTTTGGAGGGTGTATGAGGCCAGTCGTGGCGTGGCACAACTCTCAACACGCAATGACTCCAGAATTCGGCGGAAAATAGAGAACGGAGTGCTTTAACTCTAGGTTCCCTACCCTGCCGCTTGCTTGATACAGTGTGAAGCTGAAAAAAAAATGCATTAAATGTAGCACTAAGAATTTGAGCTCGCACCTCTTGGAAACCTTCCAAGGTCCTTTCTGGACGTATTTTCCTTTCCTGTTCCCTTGCTTATTAAGATTAATGATAAAATCGAATTTAAAAAATACTTTTATATATTTACAAGCTGTTATTTAACTAGTCGTGTCAGTTAGAAATTTTGTTAGATTCCCAGTGTCTGATTGAGCTGAAATCTTTCGGATTATGATTTCAGTTCTGATGAGAATAGAATTACATATAATCAATGTTGCTATTAGTCTAAAATCACAGCAAAAAAATGGCGAATTATGAATGTTTGCACGGCCCACCTAGCGTGGGAATCAAAGCTTGATTTGTAAAACACAATACAGGACGAAAAAATATCTAGACAGCTTATTTTTGAAAAGACTATTTTATTTTGATATTTTATAATAGTTGATTTGGAAAAGTGGGATCTGAAAACGTGACCTTTTCAGCTTCAGCTTCAAATTCAACTTTTCCAAGGAAAAAAATTTAGAACACTTAGAAGTTTTCTTAACAAAAAGCAAATTAAAGTTACCTATTTCCTGTTTTAATTAATATCATGGTAATTATGATAATAATTAAAACGAATGTTTCTTACACTTGAAATTATTTAAAAAAAAAAACTTTTTTCTAGTAAAATTTTATTTAATTGATATTGTGTAAATTCCAACTCCAGTGCACTGTATAAGTGCCAATATATTTTATGATTGCTTTGACGCTTTATCCCGCATAATAGACATTCCGTTATCTACTTGCTGTCCAATTATAAGATATTGATTTTTAAATTACGGAACTTAACGCTGCGTTCTGACTTAACAGAATAAATAAATTAAAAAAATCATACGCTGTAAAATAAGTCAATACAATTTCTGTATTCGACTTTCGATTATATAAAAAATACTTTTTATAAATTATAAGCTTGATCTTTAGAATTAGAATTAGAATCGAATACTACAATCGTTGGGCAAGTACTCGTAGTTACCCAAGATTTTTAAAGCTTCACGTTGTATCTCTTAAATAGCAGGGTGAACAAATGGCACCTGGGAATTAAAGGGAATTAAGTATTAAGGCACTTCCGTTCCCCAATTTCCGCTGAATTCTGAAGGCATTGCATGTTGAGTGGTGGAATTCAACGCGCTTTGCCTCGTTACCAAATAGAGAAAATAAAAATATTAAAGATTTTTTTTGCCTCGAATGGTAATCGAACCCTCAACCTGTTGGTTTCATAGTCACAAAAATAGTATTATTTATTAAGTATAAACAACACTCATATATATAGATACTATAACAGTCATTTAAATAATTTAGCAATAATAATAATTATAGTTAGCAAAATTACAAATGTTGCTTTTTGTACCTCAAATGAAACTGAATTTAAGAAAAACACGCAATTACTTCGATATTAGCAACGTTTTATTTCTGTTTTTTTATGTAATTGTTTGACATTTATAGTAAATAACTAGTGATGTTCTTGTGACATAAGCGTGTTTATTGCGACACTTTGAAATAGTGGTGCAAGGTTTATTATAAAAGATATTAAGAATTCGTTTTTTACTTTAAAAAAAATTTGCATTTCAGAAAAGTGATGTTAATTTTTCTTTCTGGTGGCTGACAATAAAAATATAATACAATTGCAACTAATATGTTTATCATATATGTACATACATGTTGAACTGATCATCTCCGTTTTTGAAGTTGGTTAAAAGAAATAATTTTTGCTTAATAACCCTAAAAAAGTGCTAAAAATAATAACATAAAACGGCAGTGCGTGTTAAGTGACGGAGCTCAACGTCGCGCTTTGTCTCGTTACTATTAAATAAGTAATATAGGTAAAATATTAAATAGGTATTTTATTTCCTCGAGTCGGTATCAAAAAAAAACAAGAAAAATTACAGTTAATAATTATATAGATAAGCATATGTCACTGTACACTAAACATAACCATACGTCGCTTCAACGTGCGTATGTTTGAGTGAAAAACATCACAATTTATTCATATTTTATAAGAAAAAAACATTAAATAACAAAACAGAGTACTTCTAACTTAATATAACTTAAACATTTAGAAATCTTTCCTTCAGTTTTATAATTTATTATGTAAAGGTTTTCAAAATCATTTTTTTACATTTGGCATCACTATGTACTTAATCTTTTAATAAATGTTCTTCAATTTCGCTGTCCGTCTTCTGAATGCCTTCATCATTTGTTGTATAAAAAAACGATTAATTTCTGTATAGTATACATAAATTCGTGACGACATTATGTTCTTTACTGTGGCCTATAATATGTATAAAAACTAATAAAAAATATGAAAATTTAGCCTCAAAAACAAAGTGACAATAATACATTTGCCCAAAAGTTGAAAAACTTAAAATAAAGAAAAGCATACGTCACTTTGACGTGCGAAATGTTTTTCATTAAAAAAAACACTGACGAAAGTGGTGCACTTACTAAAGCGATATGGATATATCTAGCTCCGATGGTCAACCGAGTTGGTAGGAACAGCTTATTTAGTGACATAAATGACCATCGAATTATATAAATTTTTCAAATTTAATTTCGTCGATTAGACGTAGGTTATCTATCTAGGGTGAAACATTTACAATAATTAAAAACAACAAAATCTAAACTATTTCCAAGATGGTATTACCACTCGATTTGCAGTAGATAAAGATTGAATTTAAACGGGTCTAAAACATTTACTAGGGCCACCTCTCTGAATTAGCATAACTATTTTTCTATATAGAACTATCTAGTTAGCCTTTTAGAAACAATGTATAGATGTGCTTTAAATCTCGTTTTATCTAAACAAAATGGCGTCTAACGCCTAATAATGCCATTGTCTAAAACCAGTAGAATTTTGGTTGCAAAATTGCGCCCGCGCAGTTGACTCACTCGCAGCTATGTAGGGGGGAGTTTGCAACTGAGAAGCAAATTTAAATCTTATTTCGTTTGATAGTAAAGCATATATTAGTTTGTCAGACAAACTGAAGGCTGCTGCTAGGTTTTACGAAATGTAACATGAGTTTTCGTTTTAAAATCAAGAATTGGTTTAAGAAACTATGTGAGAGGAATATTTAAACATCAAAGGCTCGATCTGACTGCATCCCGTTCTAATTAAGTTGCGTAAGAATACCTACTGTTAGTTACTTGGTATTATTGAATTTGATTTTGGTGATATAAATTGACGGAAATCTATTTTTTTTTTATATAAGATTTATGCTTTGTTACGCAAGTGTTCAATCAATAGATTGTATGATACCACAACACCTGATTAAAACACCACAAATTCTCCTCCACCTTCGGCTTAATTCCGCCATCATTTTTAAAATTGCCATTTCGTTGCGTATAAATCTAAAAATTATTATTTTTTTACTTTCATGCTGTATCCAGCAAATCGCAGGATGAGCAGAGGGAACCTGAAAACCTTGTCATAAGGCATTCCGTTTCCATTAAAATACTTCCGATCCCCACTTTCAATTTTGAAGGCATTGCGTGTTGAGTGGTAGAACTCAACGCCGCGCTTTGACTCCACAGCAGAGCGATAAAATGAAAATAATAAATAATTTATTTCTTTGAGCGGGTATCGAACCTACAACAGATCGTGGGACATATCGTGTTTACAGTCGTACGTTTGTGCCCCTGTGCCACGACTCCCAATTTCCCCCTGTTACCATTCTTCATGCGGGATACGGCGCGAAAATAAGAAGTGATTTGACACATATTTTAACTCGATTTCGAACTGAGTGTAAATAAAAAATATGAAAATATAAGCATAACTAAAAGTCATAAATAATCAAAGCATAAGACTCGTTTCGACATTACAACAAATTACAATATTTTATAGATAATTTAATTATATTATATTTACCTACGTGCGTTTTATCCACTTATTGATATTCAATGAAGCTTATATTCTATTAAATACTGGTATTACGTATTTTTATGATTATCACATTTTTTTAAATTATATAATATATACTTATTTTAAAATCGCAAAAGAAATAGGTTTATGTGGTATTTTGCATTTAGCAGGGTAGACAGAGGGGATCTAGTGTTAAGATACTTCGTTTACCGCTTTCCGCTCATCTTTCAAGACTTGAGTGGTGAAACTCAAAGCCACGCTATGTCTTGTTACCATATGAAATGAAAATTATTCATTCCCTTTAGTGGGAATCGAACCCACATCCATCGTATTTAAAGTCAAACACCGCAGACGTCGCGACGCGACGGTCAAAATAAAATCTCGGTTTTATAATTAAAGTTTGGTTAAGTAAATAGATGATTTCAGTTGTTTCAAAGTATAAGGTTTTCTGCAATAGTAACTATTTTCTTCTCTATATTCTAATAAGTTTAATACTAATATAACATCCGGCGTTAAATTCCTCCACTCAACACGCAATGCATCTAGAATATCTACAACCAGATTACACAAGCAACTAACAAATATAGTTATAATTATATAATATGAAATAAATTAAATTTAACAAAATATTTTGTTATGTACATAGCCATACTAACTATAGGACCATCTGGATGTTATTTTGATAGACATCTTAATTCCCTATCTTTTACTTGCTGTTGGAACTTCTTATGTTAATACCAGCGTTCTCACGGATCCTATACTTCACGCATCGTCACTATCATCAACCTCTTTACTCATGCCCTCCGGGTGGTCCTCATGCTTTTATCGTGACCTCCAGTATTGTCGATACTGTGATCTCGAAGGTTAACCAAAGACTCCCCATATCCCCATATATCTTCCTTTATCTTCCGTATTAGAGAAAAATAATTACACAAAAAAAGTATCTTACAATATTTATTTCAATTGAATACTACTTTAACGAAAACATTGTTACTTTATTTGGTGCAACATTGACGGAATTACACTATTGTTAAAAAAAACAAGTTAAACATATCAATTTATGCGATAAGATCATTTAAAAAACAAACTTTAATTACACTTTCTATAATACTTTAAAAAGTGCAAATACGTCATTGTTGCACCAAATGATATAGATATTTATGTATGAATATCACATAAAAACTCGTAACTCCCTCAAATAATACGTTAAAAGTAAAAACTTAATTGGCATTGTCTTAGTAATTGTGTTACTTTAGAATAGGTAAGGTGATATGTAGAAAAAACAGGTTAGGCAAGGCTGAGCACTGGCCCCAGCGTTATGTTTCTTCTAAACGCATTTTAAATATAGTCCTTATGTCTTGTGCAATACGGGTCATAATGTGATCGTTATACAAGTCAGATTATATATTAATATTTTTATAGAATAACATATTTTCTGATGTTCTTTAAGACTTCTATTAGTGCTAAGTGATTTTGATTTACTTTTTCAACCTTGGTTTTTTTTAAAAGATCTTTAAAATTATCGTCGTTCGTTCGATCTATCGTTTTACTGTTTTGTATAATTTGACAAAGTATTTGGAGGTCTAAATTTATCTACATATTATATCTGTAGATGGATTGCATTAGGTTCCCTCTCTAATAGTAAATTCCCTTTGTTAATAAAATGGTAATACCCCGGTGTGATATATCCCAATGATTGATGATTTCTCGAAATTCCTATGAAAAAAATAAAAAAAAACTTTTAGTACTTCATATAAGCAGAGTTGCGGCCTACAACTAGTAGATTTACATATTATAATAAAACTTAATAACAACTTTATTTTCTTTACAACAAGAAATATAATTTTCCACGTATTGTATAATAAGAAGATAGAGATAAGAAGATAGAGTATGGCTATGTACATAACAATAAGAATATAATTTTCCACGTATTGTAATAGCTTACAAAGTTTCATTAAAATCTGCTTACGATTATTTACAAGAGGTCTATCAGGCAAGTTTTTTTAAATGTATACATCCTTTTTACACTTTAGCTATTAAGTCGAACATCCAATAATAGACGTTTACACCGTGTTCTTATTAATAACCTATCTAGAGATTATCAGTGACTTTTTTATTTGAAATCATTATACTCGAGGAATTGAGGCTTAGGTTTTTTTCTAGTTTCACGCATTATCCCGCAGAGGAGGCAGATAGATAGTGTAATTCCGTTGAATTCGAGTCGTGTGTTAATTGAAGGAACTAAACGCTGTACTGGCAAATCGTAATAATTTACGTGTTATTGGATTATATGGGTAAGTTTTTTTTTATTTTCTCTTTATAGTAATTGTGAAAGGTTAAGAACAATTTGTTTGATTAATTTTTTCTACTATAGCAGTTATGGTTGTGCATTCTCCCACGACATTATTGATTTCATACTATTAGGTACTATATAAGCAGATCACAAGAAATCTTTTTATATAATCAATAATTGAAAAAGAATAAAACCCACTACCATCACGTGTACAGTCAAACATTAATTTAAAAGTAAAAAGTCGTTTATGCAATAAAACAGTACTTGCTTCCGTACAGCAGTAAAACCTATCATTAAAAAATGAGGCACTGTGTTCACACTTTCTATCTAATTTCTGAAACATAACCTATTAAGTGGAGAGGTGGATCTCAACGCCGCGCCTTGTCTAGCGTTGTCTATCGAAAAAGGGAAGTTAATATACTCGTAATTTCAAACCCATACGATTTCAGTCAATCGTTTATATTTTAAAATAAATACAATATATACACATACATATATGTAATTGCGAAAATTATAATGGTTTTGAAGTATCTAGTGATATGTCGATCCTTTTGTGAGGCTATCTAGAGCACTTGACCAATTTTACCGATAGTCAGTTACGTAACATGGGCACTTCTGACTTAAATACTTTAGTAATTTATTGAGTTCTATTAATATTTATAATTGTGGATTAGTAAAGTATGATTGAAGCCATCGTGGTGGAGTGACAGTGTCTGAATGTAAGCGCGGGTTCAATTCTTACTTAGAGGAATGTATTATTTACATTTTATCTGTACGGTTAGCTGACGAAACGCGACGTTAAGCTCCGTCGTTTAAGACGCAATGCCTCGAAAACTGAGCAAAAAGTGAAGAACGGAATTTATTAACACTAGGTTACCTCTGCCTATTCTGCTATATGGCGTTTTCAGAAAGAATAAAAAATTAAATTAATTTTAAAACAAAAATATAAAATTTATTAAAATTATTTTGTAATAGATATCTTAATATTTTTTATTATATTTAGAGATAACGCGTACCTAATTAGGTTCAAAATAGGGTATAGTAAGGAAACATATAAGTTTAGTGTCGTCGTAAAAATTTACGCCAATTTAATACCCCCGCCGGTGATCTGCGCGTTAGTTAAGAAACTGTCTTAAGGGCAGTGCTAGTTTTCTTTCTAAAGATCTGTAATGTTAAAATACTTATTTAGAAAATGTATAAAAATTTGAACGTAGCGGGACTCGAACCTGCGCCTCCAGGAAACCGACCAGGACCTGGTTCTTTCCTAAGTGTGAAATAACACTTTAAAAAAATGTTTTAAAATCTGTAATGTTATTTCTTTTAATTTCATGCCATTAAATAATATATAAAGAAGACATGCAGAGATAACTTAATGTTAAGACACTCCGTTTGTATCGCACCGCCCAATTTTCGAGACTGTGTGTTGAGTGGCGGAACTCAACTCAGCTCAGCTCAACTCAGCGCTCTATCGTATTAGTATCAAAAAATAACATGATATAATGCCTATAGCCTTTTGTGGTCGTTTGAGAATATAAGACAAAAATATTTTTTTCAATTAGAACAAAAAAATCATGATTATATACTAATTTGAAAAGCGCGGGTTTAAATTCGCTATGCGAATTTCGTTTTATATATTAGTACTATCTTTATACGCATTCTAAAAAAAATATTTCTATTTCCCAAGTATGTGGAATGGCATTTTGATAATGTTAAAATGTTAACTAAAACGTACCTTAAGACCTTCTTGCCCTTAAGCAGTTACTATAAACAAGCCGAGAAAAAGGCATCAATTAAAAAGTCTCCGCTAGACCTCTAAATCACTGAACGACGGGTTCATTAGAATATATAAACCCATTTTATACCTTATTAAGTTGTTCATAGGGATGAACTTCCCTTGATACAATTTAAAGTGAATTATATAGGAAGACATCAAGACATTAGAGAAATACAATGTTCTTTGTGAATATTCTTCTTGTATTTTTTTTTCAGCTTCAAAGCTAGCCCTGCATAGTTTAGTAAATAGGAAAAAGCTAGTGTCAAAACATTCCATTCTCTGCATTTCACCCAAATTGCGAGTTGATTCGCGGAGTTTAACACTGCATTTTATTTTATCAGATTTATAAGTAAATAATTTGTTACATTTTACCAGTTTCAGCTAGACTATAATATATAAGAATAGATCAAAAATATGTATACATTTTACAGTATTAAGCTGGCTTTGGCTTAGAAATCATAAGAATAGGTCAAGCCTATTCTGTAACCAGACCATTAATCTCATAACTAACATAAAGAAACTAAAATGGAAATGAATATAAACGGGAACAGCGGCTAACCTAACCTGACCTAAGTTGAGCTTTCTTTTCTTAGTATTAAATGTTGAATATTTGTATATATACTTATACCCATTTTTTAAAGAAGTATAAATAAAAAAACTTAAACGCCTTTATGTCTTTCTCTTATTTATTATAATTCATTGTTCAAGAGTAGAAATCGAACCTACACACCAGACGAGATCCCACTGTTCTGTTACGGCTTAAAATTACTGACTACAACAGTGGAGAACGTAGTGTTTTAACACTAACTGAAAATGTAAAATTTAAGATTTAAAAATGTAAATTTTAAGGCAAAAAAAGTACATAAGCTATAGTTAGAGTAGTTTAGAAAAAAACCACCATGTATAGATAGATTGTAAAAAAGTGTTTCAACGCACATGTGCGCGGGCGCACTTTTTCGTCTTATTTTTCACAGTTCGTTCGCCCGTAGGGTATTCGCGGTCGTTATTACTTTTTTCCTTTCTTTTCATTTCTTTTTTCCTTTTACTTTTAGAGCTTTGTACTAGGCCGCGTGGATGATGGTGTAGTTTAGAATTTTTAAAAGAATTTATAATGTGAGCTTTACAATATTGGTAATTTTTAAAATGAGTATTGAGAAGAAAATTATAAGTAAATGTTTTTTGTCTATGGAAAAATATGAGGCTGACGTGGCTTAGGGAATAGCCGTGCTACTGTGGGCGCGACAGTCGTGGGTTCGATACCCACTGCAGGATATGAGATATATATAATTTTTTCCTTGCTCTTGTAACGAGATAAAGCACAGCGTTAAGTTGCGCCTCTTAACACGCAATGCCTTGAGAATTCGACATAAAGATGGAAACGAAAGTGTTTTAATTGTAACTTAATTGTAAAATAGTATTTATGAACACAATTTTTTAGAGGATTTATATGTAAGTTTCGCCTTTCAATAGAAAGTAATTAGAGGCAGAAAGTGGGGACGGAGTGTCTTAGCACTAGGTAGGTGCGCATGGTCTACCCTGCTATATGCGGGACACAGTGTAAAGCTGAATAAAGATAAATAAAACTAAAATAAGGCGTCTTTAAGTTTATCTAACTAAAAATGACATGAGTTTTTTTTAGTTTTTAGCTTCACGCTGTATATTGCACATAGGGGGTAGGCAAAGGGAGGTTCCCTTTGCCTACCCCCTATGGGAATCTATTATTAAGACACTTTTTCCCCTTTCCCTTCCCCATTAGGACACTTCCGTTTTCTATTTTCCGAATTTTGAAGGTATTGCGTATTGAGTGGCGGAATTTAACACCGCGCTTTGTTTCATTACCAGAGCGAAGAAAATGAAAATTAACAAATATTTAATTTCACACGCTTGTGCTCCTGCCACGACGGTCTGAAGTATAGCTATAGGTAACCAAAATATAAAAAAATTATCACCATAAAATACACTAAAATTTAAGATTTATATAAAAAAGGGCAGACGTGTCTCACAAAGTAACTACTAACTGTAGGTTAAAAGAAAATGTTATACCTTCCAACTGGTTTTGTTTGACACGATATTGAAACAGGATTGCTTTAAAGTCGTGAAATGCATCCTATAATAGAGTTCCGTTATAAAAAATAAAGAAAATTTACCGTATAGCGTAGCAGATGGTTTGTTGATTGGATTTTAAGTAACTGGTTCAAATTTTAAAGAATCTAAATAACATAGAAATGAACAAAACTTTATTATGATTATGTACAATAGCTTTTTTAATCCATCCCTGTTTTATTTTGTAATTTGCTATTAAAACACACACTAAAATAAATATATTTTTTGTAACTAAACAACGCGGCTTTTTTTAAATATTTATTTATCTCATAAAAAACAATATAATAAAAAAAAACATCTAAAATAATCATGTCAAAAAGCTAATGTATGCCTTTTTGATGCTCACATATCGATGTGATAAAAAAAGTATTATTACCTCCACAATATTTCCCCAGAAATTTTCGAGACGTTGGTTTTTGAATGGCGAAACTCAACACCGCACTGCAAATTTCCAATTCCTATTATATAAACCAATATATTTAATGCCTTTGTTAATTGTAATGCTGGATGTGATTAACTTATAAGGAATGTGGTAGGCTTGTATTCCAAATTTAATATAAGCGGTCGTCTAGCTTTGACACCCTCACGAATGCTTGAGATTGACTCTTATGAAAATACTGACTCATATTGTAAGACTGTCATTGAATAGACGGTAAAGTGGCATAACTTGTGTTTTACAAGTATTTTCGTATTTTTTTTTAGGTTCACGCTGTATTCTGTGTATAGCATATGTAGGACGAGTCGAGGGAACCTAGTCTTAGGTTTTGGATTGCCTACGCACCATTTTTGAGACTTTATGTATTGAGTGGCGGACCTCAATGCCCCAATAATAATAATTCGTTTCCCTGAGTAGAAACTGAGCCTTAATTAAATATCGTTTTTTTAAATAAGTTTATATTATGTATATAATATATTATTCGCCACAATAGTTTTTCTGAGTAAATAAAAAAGAAACATATTCAGGTGTACTTTTTTTTTCTTAAACGATATGAATATAAATTGTCATTATTTTACATTATTCTATAATTAGTGCAAAAAAGTAGGTAAAGGTACTTTTTTGCATTTTTTTTCTTATAATTTATTTTTTTAATAAATACAAAATTTCTCATAAATCGGACGGAAAGTGGGGAAGATAATGTCTTAACACTAGTTTCCCTCTGCCTCACTCTGCTACTTGTGGAATACATTGTAAGCCTAAATAAAAAGTTAATCTTAAAACATCTTTAAAAATAAGAGAATTTAAAATAAAAATACCAATGTTCATACTAAAATAAGATTTACATACAAACTAATGTATTATAGCGGCCCAGTCGTGTATAGGCTATTATGTAAAATTAATAGTGTCTAAAGCCTTATCGCAATTATTTCGTAGTTACATACTTTGTTACGTTCTAACTAGTTGCTGTATTAATTGGTTTATAATGATTAATGAAGTGCAAAATAGTATTCTCTCGAATTTTTAAAAGAGAGGGTAGAGAATAGAGATGTTTTACAGTTTTTTTTTTCTTATTTTTTACAGTCTTTAATAATTAGAAGTAAGGAGTTCGATGATTAAAATTAAAATATAATATGAATCCGTCGATAAAGTCCATCATAGTGCAGTTATACAGCGAATGACTATAACGCGACGATTGTTGGTTCGATTCCCACTCGGGGGAAAGATTTATTTCAATTATTACTATTTTCCGGCTCTGGTATCTAATAAAGTGCAGCGTTTAGTTTCGCAACATCACGAAAAAATTTTGAAAAGAAGCGAACATTGGTTTCCCTCTACCTCTTTTGGAAAAAAGCTGAAAAAAAAACTGTTATATATTCGTTAATGGTGTTTAGTGTGTACTATGATTTATAATATAGTTATAGTAAAACCTATTACTTTCTCTACTATTAAAGCTTAATTGCTAGAGCTAAAGCCGTTACACTACAATCCAATTAAGGGAAGTTAAGGGAAGAATATAGGGAAGTGCACTGTGTGTATTCTTACTTCTTTTTTTATATAGTTTTTAGTGTAGTAAAGCTGAAGTGAACGCGATAGTTGTCGGTTCGATCTCATTTAAGGGGCATTATTTAAATTATTATCATTTGAGGCCAGTCGTGGAGCAGCGGCACGAAGTGTGACTGTACAACCAACTGGTGGTGGGTTCGATCCCCACTCGAGGAGATGGAATATTTACTTAAATTTATATTTCCATTTCTTCGCTCTGGTGTCGAGGCTAAGCGCGGCGTCGAGTTCTGCCACTCAACACGCAATGCCTCCAGAATTCGGCAGAAAGTGGGCAACAGAGTGTCTTAATAGTAGGTTCCCTCTGCCTACCCTGCCGTGTGCGGGATATTTTATTATCATTTCAACGCTCCGGTAGACTATATTCGGCACTCGAAAAATGGACGGAAAATGAGAAACAGAGTGCTTCAACATTAAGATCTCCCTGCCTTGCTATGCGGAAAAAAGCTTTAAGCTCCATTTTCGTAATTTTTATATTATATTGTCTTCAAGTAAATATCAAAGTAATTTAGTGATCAATCACTACATTTGCTATCATTGTTTAACATATTTCATTTCTTTATTTAAGCCATACCCATAGTTTTAATACATTTCAATACTAGTTTTTATGACGAATATTTTTAAATTACACAACATAATTTTTTTATAATTTTCTTATAAATAAAATAATAAAAGTTCCCTTAAATATCGTCATTTTAACCACTGCTAGTAATTTTTCACCTGTGAAAGATAAACTTGTCTTAATTAGTCTGCTTCCTCATTAATCTAGGCTTGTGGCCGCCGGTCGGTTAGGTCATTGACGTAAACCCACTTTCTGAAAAGGAGTATTACATTTTATTATTACTGTAATTTGATTTTCGTTTTAATCTTATTAAATGACTATTAATTATTTTCGTGGCGTGGCGGCATAGTGTGTGATTGAATGCGGCGGTTGTGGGTTCGATTTTCATTCGTGGAAATGAATTTATTCAATTTCGTAGTTTAGCTAATAAGAGAAAGCGCAGCGTTAGGTTTCGTCACTCAACACGTCAATGTCTGCAAAAGTGTCTTGGTGGGAGCCTAGTATTCCCTCTGCCTACAATACGGGATACAGCGTGAAGCTAGCTAGGTGTTACTATGTGAAACGTTACCAAATAATGCCTCTTAGTAGAGGTAAGTGAAAAACAAAGTGATTTGACACTTTGCTTCTTGATTTTATTTTGTAGAATTATGTGCTATATTAGCTTTTGCTTTTATATTAAAAAATAAATATTTTTTAAATAAATTATGATTTTCATTTTCATACACATTTTAAATATTATAATTAAAAATTACCTCACATACTAATTACATTTATTGTCAACTTATAATATAATTTCAAAAGTCTAAATCTATTATATAAAGTTTTATCTCACAAACCAGAATAGCCAGAGGGAACCTAGTGTCAATACACTCAAAAGGAACCTGTACATAAACAACACATGACCATATACTTTACCTTACACCAAAAAAAAAGAAAAAAATCAAACCAAAAAATCTAAGTAACTTTTGACGTGGTCTTTTTCCTATCACAAAATTGAAAAAAAAAGTCTAAAGCCTACCATTAAAGCTTGTCTATATAACGGTAACCGTTAGATAGTCCAATTACCATAGGTCCTGTACGCGATATATCTTTTTACGGTGGACTCGATTAGAGAATTCCTTTAGTTTATTAATTGAGTGAGGCAATTAAAACGCCGCATTTAAGCTCTTCCGCGTGATAAAATTTTAAATAATTTACTTTTTTTAATAAGTTTCTTTGCACTTTTTTTATAAGTTTGTGGCACTAGAAAGTTGCTGTAAGAATGTATTTTTACTGGATCGTTATATTTCAATGTTAGTGTATATATTTCAACTTTTCTAGTATTAATCATTCAGGATCCATCCTAACGAGGACATGAAGTCCAAAATGTTATTCTAAAATATTTCAGCTTTTATTGTGATATCAATTTCTGTTAAGTCCTTTAAGGGTCTATGCATATCTCCCATTACCGATATTATATTAAAAACCCTTCATAATAAAAGAAAAAAATCTTAAGCATCAGAATTCGAAGTTTTGTATATTGTCATTCTTTTTCACATCACACAAGGTAAGGGAAAAAATCTGAGTTAAAAAATCATTTTGAGTGACATTGAACCTACAATCATCAATAATGGCACGGAACCCTTTGTGCACGAATCCGACTCGTACTTGGCCGATTTTTATTTTAATACTTCTTAAGAGTTGATAGTGGACCAGGCGAAAGAGGTACTTATGAGAATACCTAGCTACAACGCATCAATGATATTAATCCAGTAAACAAATAAATTAAATACTATTTGTAAACTTTGATCGCATCTCCTTCAATATTTCATAAAATGCAATTAAGATTTTGTTTCACCAAATGATCTATAAGCTCACTCCCTTTATAATAATCACCTTTTCCTATCTTTGCCCATTTATTTATTATTTCACCAATTATTATTCAGTTAAACCTGCGACCACTGTGATTATTCTCTGCTTGAGGCTGCACCACTAAGATGTTGACTGAAAATAAAAAAAATATATATATTTAAAAAAATATGCAAATTCTTTAGTACTGTTTTTGATAATAATAAAATTCTCACCTTTCTCTTAAAAAGGAGCAAATGTTAATTTTTTTTAGCAGAACTGTCTCCTCAGCTTGTGGTAGCTTTATGTTATTTCAACGATTCAACGGTGCAAGCAAAGTTTTCTTTGAATTATAAAAAATAATGTAATATATCCAGAAACAGATAAATGTTTTAGCAATATATTAAAATATTACAAAAGATTTTAGATGAAAGCAGTAATGTGACTGTAGCTGACATCACCGCTATAGGTACATTACTTATAAGAAATTAGAAGATGTTAACAGAAATTAGAGAGCAACTGAATTTAAGGAACAGCTTGCGAAAATATATTTGTATAAAAATTATTTAAAAAAGAGACCGTCATGGCGCTGTTGTGGGTTAATCAGACTTGGGGAAAGGTATTATTTTCGTCGCCTCACTCTACAACGAGATAAAACGCGGCGTTGAGTTCCGCTCAACATGCAATGTCTAGATTATTAAGCGATGCGTGGGAAATGGAGTATTTTAACTCTATTTTCTCTAAACCTATCCCGCTTAAAGTTCTTTAAAAAATAAAGTATTTCAAAAATAAATTACGCCACTTTTAATCCTACCTAAATAATATTACACAAACACACAAAAATACAAATATCAAAACACACCCTAATTGCGCAATAAGCGAAAACGCAGCCAAATTAAAAATACTCACAGGTAAAAATAATTTCTTCACATTTCCTAACCTAACACGTTATAATCAGTCTGTATCCAGTACATTATATTCTAGCCAGGTTATAATATCTAGGCATAGATAGTTTTATCTAGACCCTCACAAAGACACCCTGTTGTACACACACGTGATAACGTATAGCAAATAATACTTGTTGGACATGCAGTTTATTTATAAAATACTGTATTCATAGTCGAGGATCAATTATGTTGTTTTTGTTTGTAATATTTTAATAATTTACTTAATATTTTCTTAGTTGGCCTTTTCTGTTGTTAGGATAGATTTACCCTAAGAACTTAGTCTTGGACACTTGGTTTTACAATTTCCGACACAGCTGTTGTGGGTGCGATTCTCGTTCAGAGAAATTAATCATATAAATAATTTCACTCTGGTAACACACTGCAATGAGTTCTGCCACTCAACACACAAGTTTGAATAGTAGGTTCCCTTTAGGTGCCCTGCCAGAATGCAAAATACAACGAAAATTATAAAAATATTAAAATATAGTGATGATATTCATAATCCTGTCTAATGAATGTACTTGATAGATTAGCAATGTGATTTTTGTAATGTAATAAAATATTTTTTGTCTAATCATATCAGAGGCATTGTATTTTTTTATGTAACAAGTACGGTGTAAGCGAGTAGAAAATTGAATCGGAATTGCTTTTAACTACTCTGAATAGAAAGTAAAATTTTAGAAGATATTTTTAGGTCACAGTCGGTCACACTGTCACAGCGTAAACATGACGATTTGATTCCCATTCATGGGAATGAACCCTTTACATTTTTCCTCCTTAGTAACAAGATAAAGGGTGGCGTTATATCTTAATGTTCAAAATTGAGCGGAAAGCGGAAAACAGAGTGTTATTCTTATCCCACTCTGTTTGAACAGTATGTAGAACTGTAGAAGTGTATAATATTTCTACATTCTACGTTCTCTCTGTTTATCCTGCTAAGTAAATTCAGGATACAAAGTAAAACTATATAATAAATATAATATAATGTGGTATAAATAAATAAATAAACACTATGAATACAGCTTGGAAGCTTTTTTCTGCGCGTCCGGGCGGGGTTATCGCGGAAAAGTTGAGAATTTTTCAAAATTTTATCTGCGTACTGTAGTGCATTACTGATAACGCACACACGCGTTGATAGTGATGTGCATTGCAAATGCAGTCTGTTGACTTGGGTGGTCGCTTAGTCAAAAGTCGAACGATTAATTAAGTTTTCGAGTTTTAGCCAAATATTATATAGTTTTTATTTATGTTTGTATGTTATGTATATTTATTTATGTATGTAGCTAAGATTATTCATGTGCTTGAGTTTAGTTAAACGGTCGATACAAATCGTTTATTTTATTATTGAACTTTTCTGCATTCCGTAATTTTGTGTACGTGGACTTTCGTCTGATGCTTATCTGTCAGTCACTAAGTATCGAAAAATACTGTGTCCTTACACAAATAACTTCTATGAGTCTTTTGTAGTAATTTTACACTAATTTATTTTTGTGCATCAAAAGTTTTTCTGTTTTAATAAGTAACGCTTTTTGTTATCTGTAGTGTGAATAAAAACTTATTGTGAAAGTAAAAAGAAATAAGGTTACGAAAATTTAAAAAAACATTAAAAGTTAACAATAAACTATGAGAAAGTTAACAATAAACTATGAGTACTTACTCATAGTTTATTTTTAATCTTTAATGTTTTTTTTTAAATTTTCGTAACCTAAGTTTGTTCATCGTTGCACATATCAAGCCTATATCACAAACTCACTTTTTGAGTTGATCTTTCTTATATTTTGATTTTTCTTATTTCTTCTTAATTATATGTAATTAAAAAAAATAAAAAATATATATTTAAAAAAAATATCCGCAAAATTATACAGACTACGTTTTAAGACGATGCTATCCCCTCACTAGTGGGCAATAAAGTAGCCCAAGACGAAACACTCTCATTCCTTAAAGACGTATATCAGAACTAACATTAAATTAAATTAAATCATATTAATAAATAAATAAAGTTTAAACTTAATAAGCATATATGAAATTTACAGTTTTTTAGTATCACAAAATAATGTATTTTTCGTTAGAAAAAAGATAATGAGCTGTGTGTTTTAAACGGAAATTTTATAAGTTGTCGTGGCGCGGATCGGTTGTATTTTTCTTTTTTACGGAAAGGTAATTATATAACTTATTTTATTATGTAATTTATAGTGATTTTTTATTCTTTTTTTATGTTTTTTGACAAAATTAATCTAAATTTGAGTGTGATGTGTAGTTTTTGACTAGAAAGGTGTTATTGCGCAGCTTTTTTTTATTGACTTTAGGTATGAAGCATTCTTTATACCATTCGCTTATAATAATTTTAATATCTGTTTACTTTTGAGTTATTTTTGAATATTTTGGACCTTGATAATTTTTTTCATGTTTTTTTTTTGTTTTTTTGTGATATGTTGTTAGCTTTTTTCACCAATTCTGTACCACTATCTAAGACTATTCTAACATGATTATGATAAACACAGGTATAAGAAAAATATAATAAAATTTTATTCTAATTAGAACCCCTCTTTTGAACCATTATCCAAAATTTCCAATAAGATTTTTTTATATCTTTAGTTCAACTATTCTTCGCCAGATGTCACCGTGGCAAGGTTTTTAATTCTCTTATCAATTATTATTTTATTTTAATATTGAATGTGTACATTATAAAGATAATGAGGTTTTATAATCTTTTGTATGTAAATTGCTGATATACATTTTAAACATGATTGTGAAATATTATATGGAATAGTTTATTCAATTTATTATAATATATTTAAAAATCTTTAATATTTTTTTTAAATATGATATTTTTAATGTATTATTTTCTTAGGGATAAAGTAAACATCAACTAAGTTGAACTTTTTAAAAAAATATTGACGAAAGATCTGAGGTCGCCTACTCGGGGGAAATAATTACGTCCTCGCTCTAGTAATAAGACAAGACAGCGTAAAGGTAAAAAAAACAAACAATAGTCCAGTAACCTTTAAAGAAGTACCAATAACCAGGTTCTGGGTCCATCATCACCCCAGCTTGTTGATACCATAATATTATATTGCATAAGTTATATCTAGCTATGTCACATAAGCTATAGCTGCCGCGGTTCATGAGAATACAATTTTTACAAGTATTTCACATTCAGATTCTAAAATTTTATTATAATACATAAAATAATCAACTTCGCGGTTTTTTACATATAACGAAGTAGGCAGAAAAAGTTTAATATAAAGAATCTCCGTCTCCCACTTCCGCTGAATTTTCGGAACTCAATACCACTTTTTGTCAATAAAACGGGAAAATAAAAATAATATACAAATGATCCATCCTCCGAATGGAGTTTGGATATACGACCACAACGACTAGTTAATTAATATATTACAAATTATAAATGTTATTCCTTTTTACACCACTAAAAATATATAAATTGATAATTTTTAACAAAAAAAAAATATGACAAAACACTACATCTATTCACAACACCACTACAGTCTACTAGTATTAAATTAAACCGAACATAAATTACATACTAAATTATGCAGTGTTAACATCGTTTAAAAGGCTATAATCTTAAATAATTTGTTGGCTGAACGGCACAATTGTCACAAAAAACCTCACCCCACGTCCAAACGTGAATGGAATAAAAAAAACCTATATAAAAAAAAAGAAACTAGGGCGGCACGAGCCAATTAAGTCGACCTTTTTTTTTGAAGTACACTTTTTTTTCTTTTTCCATTGGTCGAGCTAATGTTAGGGCGGTTTTACATGTCAGCTACTTTTTTCTAAGCAAATGTGTTAAGATTAACAATCGTGAGTTTTTTTTTTCTTTTTTCTTCTTTTTTTTTAAAAACGGCGGTGGGCTTTGACACGCAATATTTGGACAGGGTGCTTTTTTCCCCATTCCTTTTTTTATTTGTAAACGTTTTTGAATTCTGTTTAACGGTCGATTTGAGAGGGACGTTTTTTTTTGCTTACCCTTTCGTTTTTACTTTTGAATGAATTTCAATCATCTACTTTTATAGTATTACAAATGTTTTATTAAGTGTATGTTTAAACAATGTATCATACATTCGTTTTTATATTTTTTTGAAGTCAAGAATATTTGTTTTTGAGCTCAATTTCTGTGTAACCATGTATTTTAAAATTAATAAATATATTAAAAATTACTTAATTCGCGGCCGGTCGTGGCGCAGCGGCACGNTTAAGCGCGGCGTTGAGTTCTGCCCCTCAACACGCAATGCCTCCAGAATTCGGCAGAAAGTGGGGAACGGAGTGTCTTAACACTAGGTACCCTCTGCCTACCCTGCTGTGTGCGGGATACAGCGTGAAGCTGATTTGATTTATTTAAAAATTACAGACCTGCGACCTTTGCTCTTAAAAAAAGATTAAAAAAGAAGTAAATAAATATCACTTGAAACAGTTTTATGTTAAAAATATAATTTTTTTATTTAATTTTATATAGTGAGAAAGAAATAAATGAAAATAATTTGTATATCGATATAGGTATTTTGTAGGTAAATTAAAAATTCCGTTTGCCGGATATCGATCCCGCGGCCCGTTCAACGTAAACAGTGTAGGTATCACTTGTCACGGAATTGTACCATCAATAATGTTTTACGTTGCCCGGTTGTTGGTTAGTGAGGAGATGGCTTTTGTTTTAAGTTATATAATAGACTAGTCGTCGCCTGCAACTTTGGGTGGACTTTAAGATGTATGGAACGTAATGGAAATTCCGTTTTTTCCGTTACCGTAAAAAAATTGAGATTCGAGATGTCTTCTCCTAGTACACATCTACAATTCCTAACTCACCTACATTCGAAATTAAAATCTTCTAAGTTCAGAAGATTCGTCTGTGTCACGTCTTATAGTCACCTAGCAATGGAAGATTTTTAAAATTCTGTTATGGAATTTCTAAATATGTGTGTTCGTATGAATAATTCTATTAATATATAGCTAGATTTTTGACGTTTCATTTGTAGCTACTACATTATTTATTTTATAATAGGAACGTAATTTAAAAAAGTTTTTAATCTGTTTATTCATAAATAACAACAAACATATTTTTTATTTCAAAACAAACTTTTTAAACATTCTAACAAAGTACAATAAATATTCATAATTTTATAAGAGACACAGCGTATGGACTGTAAACTCTATAGTCAAGAGTTCGATTCCCACTCGTTAGAATGAAATATTTTCATTTTCTCGCTCTGGTAATACGACAAAATATGGCGTTGAGTTCCGCCACCTCCGAAATCCTATAAAATATTAAAAAAGCTATGTCCATACACTGAATTCTACAACCCCACTCGTTTCTTCCAAAAATGATTAAAAATAGGTCGCGGTGCGTGATCGCGCCGCCATTAGCCCTCTTACTAATAACTTTTTAGTTTCCCTTCTGTGTTTTAATTTATTCTATTTTATTAATTTTATATAGATTGTTATATAGTTTTAACCTTTTTTTTCATTTTTCTCTATGCAGTAGAGAAAAAGTAAAATATTTTAAAACACTACAAAACAAAAATATAATGTATTACTATATATCGTAACACATAGTAAGTAAGTAAGCATGTTATTCATTCAAGTCACTTCACAATGAATATTTCATTAAGTAAATTAATGATAGCTTCGGAAATAGATTTAAAAAAAATTCTATAATTTTTTTATTATATATATTTTTTTAGCAATAACTTAATAATTGCTTAATTATTGTATCGAGCGTCGCGCAGACAGTCGTGGTTCAAGGAAACAGGCGACTGTAAAAGTAACAGATTGTGGATTCGATTCTCATTCGAGAAAATGTGTACATTTGATAGCATAAGTAATCATTTTTCCCCACATATATAATGATAGGCAGAGAACCAGGGAACTTTCTGTTAAGACACTACGAGGAAATGAAAATATGACCTAAATATTTCATTTACTCGAAAGGGAATCGAACCCACAATCACACACTTGTGCCCCTGTGCCACAACTGGCCTCAATAATAATATTTAGAAAAATTGCGTAAATCACAATACTAAAAACATTACAGTAAAATATTACAACAACAAAACAAAACAATTATACACATTATCTTAATCTAAGATAAGTTCTCACGTTGGCAAAAACTTCAAATTTCATTGCAACAAGCATCTTTTATCTTTTATCTGTTCTCAGGGAGACAATGACGTTTCAGACAATACCGGAAATAACCGGTTTGCGGAAGAACAAAAAAAAAAAACAAAAAGCTCCTCTAAAGATATTTGATATCATTTGCATAAGGGTCAAATGACTGCATTATTTATTCCGGAACTGATTCAATGAAAGGAGGAAGCTTAAATGTTACTTTTTCTATTGTTTTTTGCGAGCTTTTCTATGAATGATACGAAAGCGAACTTGAAAGCTCAAATTAATGGATATTTTTGTATGGGAATAGTTGATGTAGTGATATAATTATTGTGTTAAACGGAAGTTAATGTTGAATTACGACTTGTTTTTTTGTTTTTAGTCTTCCTCCGAATATATTGTAGGCAAGGTACCTATAGATTTGTCACTCATGTGAATTTGATTCTTGCTCTGGTTACGAGATAAAGCGACTAACACGTCTTAACACTAGGTATCCTCTGCCTACCATGTTATATGCGAGGTACAGCGTGAAGCTAAAACATTGTTTTTTTTTAATTTAAATTACTGAGGTTTAAATATACGTAGGTACACATGAACAAAGGAAATATTAACCAAAAAATCATAAATGAAATTCATTTCGAGTAATATTTTATCTAACTCCTAATTTTAAAAAAATATATAATGCTTAAGTATTTTTCTTTCCTAAGTGTGGAATAACACTTTGAAAATGTTTAAAAAATATATAATGTTCAATTGTTTGGGTTCCGTACTCAAAAGGTAAAACTGGACCCTATAAGATAATACTCCACTGTCTGCAGGTCCGTCTGTTACCATGTTGTATCTCATGACACATGATATTAAAACTGAAAGGTTGAAATTTTCATAGATATTTCTGTTATATCAACAAATACTAAAAAACAGAGACGTTAGACGAGACAGAGACGACGTTATCGATAATGGTATGGAACCCTTCTTACGCAAGTCAGACTTGCACTTGGGTTTTTTATCTTATATATAATTTATACGAAATACTGAATCTAGAGACATCGATATTTTCTCCACCTCTATACCAATTTGATATACATACTATTTGTATTTAATAAATTTAAAAAAATACAATAAAAATATAAATTACTTCAATTTAAATTAGTAATAAAATTTACTTAAATAAATTATACAGAATTTTATTACACCATGATTAAAAAATATGGAAAATCTGCCCTGTAAAACCCAATATGAGCTATTACATTTTTTTTAATTTGCTTACTTGCTATTGATTCACGCTGTATCCCTCACATATATCGTAGACAGGAGGAACCTAATGTTAAGACACTCCGTCCCCTACGCACCACAGAAAATATCGAGGTTTTTCAATTCAATTTAAATTAGTAATAAAATTTACTTAAATAAATTATACAGCATTTTATTACACCATGTAATCAGCAATCGATATCTAGCTTGAACAAATCTTAAATGTTAGTAGTTTACCTACTTTTAAGTATTTATGGGCTACAAAGGTCACAGCCACTGTGTCATGTTTAAAAACTGATACGATTGCGAAGTGTGAGAAAAATATTACGCTAAAATTTGTAAAGAATTATATTATTCTGTAGGCATAGGTTTTGTCTATCGACGTGTAGTGGAACCGTACCTGGATGGAAACGCGATTGTGGGTTCGATCCCCCCGAGGGAATGATTGCACGGAGTGTGCCCGAAATTGGGAATATTATCTTTGCCTATCCCACTATGCAGGAAACACAGCAAATCTACATTGATATTTACTTAATAGGTTTTCAATAATTAACAGTCAATAATTTATCAGTTGAGTCGTGGCACAGGCACAAGCCTGCGGCTATAAATGCGACGATTGTGAGTTTGATTCCCACTGAGGGGAATGAAACTCTTAATATTTTCATTTGCTAGTTCATAAATATTCAAACCTCAACTCAACAATAATTAATTTGCTTGTGCGTAAAGATCTAAACCTCAGTAATTTAAATAAAAATGTTACATGCTTTAGCTTCACGTTGTATCCCGCATATCCGCAGCAGGGTAGGTAAATGGTATCTTAACACTAGATAGTGTTAAGACACCATTTCCCATTTTTGCTTTGAAGACTGCAAAAATTTGGTAGAAAGTTGAGAACGGAATTATCTAAATGATGACCAAAGTGTCTAACACTAGGTTTCCAAATATAGATTCAAGATAATGATCGAACTGTAAACTGTAGATATAGGTACTTTCTATGCAAATAAAGTTAAAAATAGTATAAAAAAAATATCAACTACTTGTCATTTTCCTTATTTTATACATAATATATGACACCTCCAGAAATGCATGGATATCGTATCACAAAAACTAGTAAACTGATATTAATGAAACTTAGATTTTTCCGTAAGTTGGAACCCTTAAAGAAGATCAACTCGAAATGACTTTTAGTTTCGGATAAATTTGTGGGCAGACGTACTTTTACTATCATATTATAAATAAATACACACTTACGATAATTAGCTTACCTGCTTAAAAACATTAGTAATTCAATTTCAATCTCCATTTTTTTCCATTTCGACATTTTTCCATTTTTGAAATACTACTCCAAATTAGCAGACAAATCTTTTCACGTTATCTAAACAAAAGTTTATACGTGTTCTCAAAAAGTAAACATACATTTTGATTACCCCAATCGAGGCTCGAACCTGTGACTAACAGCGAGCACAAATTCACATTTACAGCTACCCTTCAAAGCTATAACGAAGAAGGCCGAACTTTATGTGACCGGATATTGCTTTACTTCGCTCGTCTGTCCGTGTTTTATTTCTTAATATCATAAACTAATAACAGATGGTCAGCTACATGAAGGGTTAGAACGAAATGTATTTTTTTTTATAATAATAATTATTATTATTGACGTTTCTTTTTAATATTAATTTAAGACAAACTTTGTATGTATGGTAAATTTTGTATTCTTGTGGATTAAAGTACTTACTTATTTATTTTTTATTTGAATCCGGAAAAAAATAATTAAATTTATTTTTTTAAATATATTTTTTTTATATATTTTTTAAAATTTATTTTATTTACTTTATTACTCATGTGGTGCAACAATGACGTAATTACATTTTTTAAAAGTTAAATATGTCAATGTATGTAAAGAGACTATTCACAAAATTTCATCGCATCTCCTGGAATATTTCAAAACGATATAAACGTCATTGTTGCACTAAATGAGCGATATTATGTTTTATTTTTATTTATTTATTTTATCTTCTCGCACTATCCTGCACATAGCAGGGAAGTCAGAGATAAGCTGGGGACCTAGTTAAGATGCTCTAATTTCGTTAAGACACTTATGTCCCCCATTTTTCGCCAAATTCTGGAGGCATTGCGTGTTGAGGCTTGGCTTCTCGACCAGAGCCAAAAAATGAAAACATCTGATGTTTGATATCAGCGACTGGGAATCCAACCTACAACCTGTTAACTATCAGCACATTTTTTTTAACAATAAATTTGTACATGTAACTCAAAAAATATGTTTATTTTTTAAGTTGAAATTTTTATCTTTTCTTTCTATTTTTTATTCATATACAAAAAAAAAACGAACTTTAGGTTCTAATAGAAGTTGCAATGGTTTGCGTCAAAGAAAGGGTTGATTCATCTATCTAAAAAGGGTTGCGATTTAGATAAGAACCATTGCTGTTCGTTATTTTCATAACTTCAGGTTCTTATCGAGATTCTTGGTTCTAATATTAGCGAAATATTTGGATTGATTAAAAGAATAAAGAAGAAAGATATTTTATATATGTTTCTAGCTTAAATATTACTATTTTACACAAGTTTTTTTGTATATTATTTGTGAATTGCATTTTGGAGGTTTTGTTAGCCTTTATACAATAGAATATATTATTTTCGATAGCATTATTTCAAATAAAAACCAAGTTTCAGATAAAAATATATTTGCAAATAATATTATATATTTCTAAAACGTTAATTTATTTACTGTAACATATTTTTTTTATACCTATAAAAGAACACTAAATTATTTTTGATAACCTTTAATTCATACTCAAACCCCTAAACTTAGATCAAAACCCTTAAGTTTCGATAGAAACCCAACAATTAATCTTAAACTAATGGTGATTCTTTTCTAAGATTTTCATAAAAAAAAACATTATAAGAAGAAAATATTACCACGGTAATAATCTCTCATATTATCCTATAGGCAAGTAGATATTAACTAGTGTATTGAACTAATCATTATTATTAAAAAAAAAAAGAAACAAAAAATATATTACTATGGTAATAATCGGTAATCATGATCATTTCCGTTTCATATATTACTTCTATAGTATAAGTACCTACGATACTTAGTGTCGTCTTGTCTACTAGAACAATCGTGTTTACGGACCGTAAAAAAAAACACTCCCATACATTACGGCCACGCCTGTCATTATGTATGTATTAATGTTATCATTTGTACATCACTGGCGGCTGGCCGTGACTCCGCCTGCGTCATTAAAAATCATTATAAATGAATAAATTTGTATAGAATGAAAATAGTATGAGATTTGTCTTTTTACATTTTTCACAATAAGATTAAGATAAAACGTTTAACTGTAAGCGCGATGGTTGTGAATACGATTCCTACTCGGTAGAATAAATTATTTTCGTTTTAAGCGCGGTGTTAAGTTCCGCCAATCAACAAGCATTTCTCAAAAATTAGGCACAACAATGTTTTTGCCTAATTACTTTCTTTAGAAATAAGGATCATTAAAACAATATTTAAAATTTATAAGTATTTTATTAAAACTTTCATATATTATAAAATAACAACGTTATATCATATTTAATTTCTTTTCTTTTAACAATTAGTATTAAATAAGATAATATATCCCAAAAATAATTAAATAAAATAAAATTACTTTTTATTCAATTAATATAAAATTACTATTTATAGTAAAACTAATCAGATTTCTTAGTACTATCGTAGACGTTTTCGTAGCGGGCTACGCCATCTGTCGTGGGGTAGCGATGAGAAAAGTTTGTGCATGAGAAATTTTCTTTGACGACCACTTAGATAGTAAAAAGAATACTTCAGTCAATCACAAAAAATATATACGGTTAGTCGGAGAAAATAATTGTTCCCATGTCATTATAGTACAGTGTAGTAGTAATAGTACCTTGTGCTACTGAGTATTTTTACATTAATCTTGTTATACAACATACATTTACAAATGTTACTCGATCCCTAAAGCTTAAAATTCAAAGCACAGTAGGTGTAATCTTAAAAAGTTCCCAAGTTTAGGTAAAAATGAAATAAAAACTCAGCAATTAGAGGCCGTTGGCCAAATCCCACGCGAAGCTCCGCCTGAACAGGAAAAAAATTCAATAGTAAAGTAGGCGGCACGGAAAGAAATAATAAAAACTGCGAATAAAACGGCGCTATACAAAACCCCTCGGAAAGAGCGAGACAGAGCAATAAGAAAAAAATCAGAAAGAACCCATTCTTTTCTATTTCCTCCCTCACTAATAGCGGCTTAGAAAAAATAGCGGTGTCCGTCCTTCTCTAACGCGGGCGGCGCGAGGGCGCCGGGCGGCGGGCGGGCGCGCGCGGGGCGCCGCCGGGCGCCCCGGCCGATAGTTGCGGTCCCGTGCGAGGTCCGAGCGGGCACGGCGGGTGCCGCCGCTGTCTTTTCCTTGACCGGACACATTTTTCCGCGGAAAAAACGCGGGGCGCGTGCGCCTCGTGGCGGGGCGCGTGCGGGCGCGCGACGCCGGAGGGGATGTTCTTGGCGGCGTCTAAGGCGGCGGGGGCGGCGCCGCGTCTTGCTAGTTGGAGCGGCGTCTTCGCCCGACGCGCGCGTCCGCCCCGCCCCGCAAGAAAGCGTCGCGGCGCTCAAGTTTTCCACCAAGAAGTTAGTCGTCGCCCGCCCGCGCCTCGAGGAGGTCCGCTTCCGCTTTCCCGACCCTCGCGGCTGACTCGCGAGTACTGACCGCCGAGCTCTTTGCAGGTCCGCGCGGCGACCGTCGCATGAATTCCTTGTGACGATACGCCCGAAGCTGGAATTAATGTTGAAGTACTTCAATGAGAACATATCCCTAGCGCTCCAGGAGAGGTACAGGGACCTCCATGAGTATCGGAAGACGGAAGTAGAGGACTCACCGCGGGAGGCAAAAGTACCAAAAATAGCGGAGGAAGGCGAGGCGGTCGGCGGCGAGGGCGCATTCGAGCCGGGCGCCGCGCCGCCGTACCCGCGACTCCTGGAGCCGCCCAAGGAGGAGGAGAACTTCGTGGCCAGCTGGCTGCACAACTCCTTCAAGATGACTGCGGCAGAGGGCAACGAGGCAGCTGCTGGAGGCAGTGCCTTGGACCTTCGCGCTGCACCTCTGTCCTTACACATACCGACCTTGCAAACGGAGGCCCAGAGGTTCAAGATGCAGGACTTTTGGAACAGAAGCCGTCCTGAGTCTCCTCTGCAGGAGCAAGTCGAGAACACCCAGCCAGGACCGGCGCCTCCAACTCCTCAGCCACCCGCCACTCCTGATCACAAGATGTTGGCAGAAAAGCTGGTCAATGAAATTCAGGTTAGTAACTTTTTTTAATTAAATTAGGGAGTGTTATTCAATTAGAAATATTAGACAAGAAGATAAAGTTTAAATATTTATTTTTATTTTTATATAATATTTTTATATTTTGTTAATGTTTATAAATGTAACAACAAAAACAGTGAAATATGTTGAAATAAAAACATTATTTTAGGAAATGAAATATACAAATTATAAAATATGAGTTAGATCGTCTTACGCGGTCCGCCGGCAACCTTACAAGTTGAAACGCAAAAATGTAAATAGGAATATTTAGACCTTTAAAAATAAAATTTTGAAAATAACGAAAAAAAAAACATTTTTTTTAATTAATATGTTTAGTTAAAGTTCCGTATATATCACTCTAATTTCTATAATAATTCGTTACAACACTATCCGTTGCACTTTTCTAATCACACAAACTAATAAAAATTTTAATAAACATATAAGAATAATTTAATAATTTAACGCGTACGTGTTTCTTCACCAAAATATATCGATAGACTGACCTCAGAGGTCTAAAAACTCGTTTCGAATTTGAATGATCGCTACTTCCTTAAAAAAAAGACAAGACGCAACAGCAACATATTGTAAAGCTTTTGTTAAGAAAGGGTTAAGGGCCGTCATACATATTATTAAATCGTTTTTGTCCTTCTGTCGCATCCGGCCCCACAAAGGATATGTAAAATTTACTGATTATATTAATAAGTGATAATTTTATTAACTCGATAACATTATTTGATATTTCTTCAAAATCACCACTTTTTTTGTACTAAAATAATATGTTTGTGTTTTTGACAGTTGGCTAATATTTGTTTAATATGTTTTTGACAAACGTAGCGAGCTACACAGCCTAAATAAAAAAATAAATAATGCTACAACATTTAAAGTTTCAAATTATAATTTGAAAAATTTCAAATTGTCATTTATTTTCAAAACGGAAGTTAAATGCAAAGCTGTGCATAGCATGTATTTTAAAATTAAAATTTGTGAACTGAAACAAAAATTACTTTTTAAATTAGTTTCATATTCGTTCAAGGTAAGCATTTGTTAAGTTCCCACGGCTCGGATTAGGGGCTCATTGTAATTTTATTTTTTCAAATTTTTTTAAGTCGCTTTGTTTCACGAAAGGGGTGATGACAGTTATTTGTTACTGTGAATCTGTTCCAATTTTTTTTTGTTTTAGCATTGTTTGCTTGTAAACCGGTTCTCGATATTCAGATTTCGCATTCATAATAGTTTTTATAGTAAATTAAGATTTAACGGTTCGACGCGGACCAGTTGAACTTTTGTGGTTAGTTTTTTTGGAATAACGGTTAATTAAAATTTGCTTTATGCATATTTTTACGCTCCTCGTGTGTCAGTTGGAGTGTTTGCTAACAAAATATAAGTGATATTTATGAAGTGTTGTGTTATATATTAGAAATTTAAACCTGTGATTTAGAATATTATTGGCATGATTTTTAATGGTTACGTTCTCATACTCTGCCAAAATAGTGAATAGAAAAATCTTGGTGTTAGGAAGATTATGTTACCACGATGTTTGTGGATTCAATTCTCACCTGATGTAATGTTTTAATTTCAAATATTTTCGTTTCTCATTCTATTGGTTGGTGGTGGTTAAGTTCAGCCAATACATAAACAGTTTTAAAAATAGAAGTACTCTTTACCTTTCATGATAACGTAACGTAACGTAACGGAAAACGTGAAAATTACAAAATTTAGAACTTACTTAGTTATATTTTCTCTTTTAGAACTTACTTAGTTCTCTGATAGACAAAGCGCTGTATTAAACGCCGCCACTCAAATTATGAGATTTAGAAATTTGGGCGGAAAGTATTAAGCGGAGCGTCTTAACGATAACTTCTCTCCGCCTACCCTGTCATACGGGAAAAGCGTGAAGTTGCAAACAACATCATTTATTATTATTATTATTTTTATTACGAAATATAAATAAAATTAGTATATTTAATATAATAATATTTTTCCATTTCCACCGGATGCAGCAACAACAGTCACCGTCAGCGGACTCCACGATGAGCGAGAGGAGCCTCGTGCCATTCGCACTGGTAAATTTACTATCGTCAATCAATAAAGTTGATGTAAATAATATTTTTCATATCTTTATCTTGTGTATGGATTTTTTTTGAGTGAATTTTTGGCTTTTTTGGATTTTAAAGTAGTTTTGTGATTTTTTTATATTTGAAAGTGTTATTTACATGCTAAGTTTTTTATAGTAAATAGTGAAATGACATTTTTTTTTGTTTCGTCAGTCAACGCACATAGAATTTCTTATATTTTCAGTTATAAAGTATTTTCCCTTTTTTTTGTTATAGTAAGCTTTGAGCATTTTTGTATTTTAAAATAGTTTTGGGATTTCCTTTTTTTAAGTTAATTTTTTGAATCAATGGAGGAATATCAATTAGAATATACGCAAGATCAAGTTTCGGCACGAATGAAATCTCGCTACATACCATTTACAATACAATATTATTATTATTATTTTATTTGCATTAACATATTAATGTTTATTTGTAAATTATTTTTCGCATGCATTTTTATTTATGCTTTCCGCATACAACATGTGAGCGCACGCGCATACCTGCATGCATGTGCATGTTGTCATGTTAGACGTTGTTTACGTCAAAATATCATAACAATTGTATCGATATTCATTGTGATGCCTAACGGATACGGCTTAGACTAAATAGAATCATATTACAAACAAAAACATTTTAATTATTTTATTTTGAATTAGCACTGAATGTTATATTTTTCAATTATTTTGATGAAAGTTGATGTAAGTTGAAGTTACAAGTAATAATTATTTTATTATGTAAATTTGTATTGCAATTTTGTATTGTTATTGTACCTAAAATATATAGGTATTAATAGAGATTTCTCTTACATTTTACTACTATTTACAGATATTTTTATATAGATATAACAATAATAATAATAAAACTTATTGCTACAGCCACAACAATCGCCGTCCGGGGAAGCCCCGCTGGGCGACCGCAACGTGCTGCCCTTCGCATTGGTAAATTTCCTGAATAGCCTCAATATTGATGTAATTATTTATCTTCTTTTCTTATCTACAACACTGCGCTTGGAAATTCATTCGAAAAAAAAAAATAATTAACTTACTTATATTCTTAATACGATGAATATATAATAATAAAGAAAGAAATTATTCAATATAAAACTGGAAGCTAATACAAATAAGAATATATTATCATAGTAGTTTTTTTATGCGGCTTCGCCTGCATGGCAAAATGTAAATAAGTCAGAGTCGTTTACAACATGTGTCATCCTATTTACACCGAGATGATTAGTTATTAAGATATAGCTTTGCCCGATAAATGGACTATCCAGTACAAAAAGAAAATACTAAATTCATATGATTAGTTCATGAGATTATAGAGTTCAACAAAACAAACTATATAGGTAATATTAGTATAAAAGCTTATTTTCGTGATAAAAGGTCAAAAACCCATAAAAACTTTTTGATAGAAAATTCCTTCACGTCAATTTAGCAATTGAATTTAATGAAAAGAACCCACATGTCACTACTTAAACTGTAGAATAGAAGTCGTCGATCGTTTATTATGATTTTTATCTTAAACTAACCTTCGACCGTGGCTTTGTTTGGATTTTTCAAAGTTTTAATACAATATTTTATTTTTTATACACTTTAAAAAACTTTACGCTTTAGTTCAAATCGAACAATGAGAAGAGAAAACATAATTTCAGATATTTCGTTTTTCACTTTCAATACGATATTGAGATATTGCGTGTTTTGTGGCGGAATCCAACGCTGCGTTTTGTCTTTTTAAAGCGATGAAAAGAACTGTCTACTCTTCCATATACCGGATTTAACGTCATTTATAAAAATTCTAATTAATAATTTAAAATAACAAATAAACACGTCACAAGAAAATACATTATGTACAGAGTATAAGTTGGACGTCAGAGCTGTATATTAGTAATAATTAATTATTTTTATAGATATCCTTAGAAACAAACTTGTCGAGTAATTATAATGTGCAATAATAACTTAAGTTTTTTTCCTGTAAGTACTTTATGATTTTTTTTTATATTCGATTCGCGCTGTATTCCGCCTATAGAGGAAACGTAGAAGAAACGTAGTGTTAGGACACTGCTATTTAATGTCCGCCCAATTTTCAAGACATTGCCTGTTGAGTAGCGGAACTCAACGCCGCGTTTTATATTGATACTAAAGCGAGGAAATAGAATTAATTAATTTCCCCGTACTAGGATCTAACTGAAAGTAACGTAACGTCAATATATATTCAATACAGATATCGTTTTATTGTATGCGATAGAAAACCAATCGGTTGTTAAACTATTATGGTTTCTATTTTCATCTAATTTAAAAATTAAAATCCTTGCATAATAAGAAACGTAAGTTAACGCCGCGTTCTTTTACTAGAATTAACAAGATCATGAGAAAAAATGCGACAAATTTCAATACACAACCATCGTTTTATATGATGTATCTATCAACTGCGTATATATTTTATAGTATATATTTATTATTTATTCAAACACTTATTAACCGGTTAATAAAAATCGTTTCTAAAGGTCATTTGGAATGATAGTGCTAATCGCGTAAGAACATCGCTAAATAAAATTATAAGCATATCTAGTATTTAATATACATTAAGAAAAATGTAAGCCACGCTTGAGGTGGAGGTACTGGGTTCGATAAAAAAAATCACTCGTATTACCGCATAGCAGGACAGACAGTGGGAATCTGTTTACACTCTGTTCCCCACCTTCCGCACAAATATCGAGACATGTCGAGTTGAGTGGCGGGACTCCACGCCGCGTTCTGTCTATTACTTTAAACCGTTTCTTTCTTAACTAAAAATTAGTAATAATATAGTAAATATTGAAAGAAAGTCAAGGGCGACAACTAGTGCTCATAAAAATAATTCTATAACATATAAAATTTACCTTCATAATATAGATTTTAACTTGCGATTGACCTAAAACCGCGTAATTACGTGCCTTGTTACTTCTTTTAATAACTTAAATGTAGAGACTATCATAGATAAAATTCTTTGTTGACTCGTAATTGATTCTTTATTATTTATATTTAAATACACTTCTACATATATGTATATGGCTGTTAAAAGATTTAAGTATTTATACTTAAAGTGATAATTTCGCGGCTCAGATAGATAAGGCGCGGCGTTAAGTTCCGAAATGAAACACGCAATGTTTTTAATATTTGGAGATGGAGTATCTTAACACTATTCTTTCTGTATGGTACTTAGTGTGCGGGCAAAAGCGTATAGCTGATAAAAAATCTTTGTACAGAATATANAGCATGAGGACCCCCCGAAGGGCATGTATGAAGAGGTTGATGACAGTGGACGAGGCGAAAGAGGTATGTAGAGACCGTAGCGTTTGGCGCTCCGTTCTCTCTGACTACCCCGCAAGGGATAAAGCGTGAAGCTAAGTTAAGTTAAGTTAAGTTAACTTACTATGCGGGAAAAAGCGATTAAAAATCTTTATACAGAATATATGTAAGCAAAAATTAATAGGGAATATCAGGTTTTTTTGGTGAATAAAGTAAAACTAGAAAGAAGACATTATATTAAATATTTATTTTAAACAAAAATCGTAATCGAAATAAAATGGTAGGTATGTTAAATATATAGGTATATGTTATAGAAATAATATTTCTTGTATTTTAGGTAGGCATACATTTCGAATGAATTTCCGCAATTTTCCTTTGCTTTTTACAATGAGCTTTATCTTCATAATGATGTCTTATTTTTTAAAATTGTTTAATTTAATTACTAATTAAATAAATCACATAATTCGCTCATTTAGTGTAACAATGACGTAATTGCACTCTTTTTTTCTTAAACATCTAACTAAAGTAAACAAAAACAGTTTTTTTAGAGGTCAATGATCGCGAAAATAGTCATTATATAAACTTAGATTGGATCTCCTGTAATATTTTGTAGAGTGCAAATATGTTGTTGTTGCACCAAATAAGCAATATATATAAACATTTACAACGATTGATGACAATGGATGAGGTGAAAGAGGTATGCAGGGACCGTAGACTTTGGCGCTCCGCTCTCCCTAATTACCCTGACTGACTACTAGGGATAAAGCGTGAAGTGAAAAAAAATAATAGTTTCATATAAAAAAAATAATCAGCTCCACGCTGTATCCCGCACACAGCAGGGTAGGCAGAGGGAACCTAGTGTTAAGACACTCCGTTCCCTACTTTCTGCCGAATTCTGGAGGCATTGCGTGTTGAGTGGCAGCTCCTCGAGTGGGTATCGAACCTACAACCATTCGGTTTTACAGTCACACCTCGTGCCGCTGCGCTACGATTGGCCTCAAGTATAGTTTCATATAAAGAAATATAAGACAAACACCTTACATCTTAAACAGATTGTGCTTCTATAGATAAAGCTCATTGTATAATATTTTTCTGGCAACTTTAAAGCTCTTGTAGTGTGTCTTGGCGCTTACTTTTACTATCTTTTTCTATTTTATTCTTCTTTCTAACACTATTTTGTAAAATTAGTTTATATCTATATTTTTATGATGTTTGTATAAGTTGGATTTGAAATATCCAAACACTCGTAAGTATTATTATTAATCACTAGTCGATTTGTTATTTTGAAAATTTATCCTAATGTCATATTAAATCATCCAATTTTCAACAAACTAATGTGCTTAATCGAGATTGAGAACCTAGATTCAGCAATTTCTCTTTTGTATAAACGAACAGAAATCGATTCTTATTTATAAATAAAAATAATAAAGCTTACGTAACAAAGTATCCTTCAAAGACCCCTACCAAGATTATTATAGTCATAAGAATTTAATTATGAAATTAATTCATCTTAAAACTTCCTAAGTTGTGTTCGTTATAACAATACAAAAAAGAAAATAGTGACGCGTCACTACGTTCTTCTACGATGTTTAAAATATAATTTTTATTCTAATTTCTTGTTTTTTCCTATTAATTTAGCAACAAGCGCGGTCCGGTCAGAGCATAAGTGAGCGGACGCTAGAAGAATGCTGGTCGACACTACAGCGAGTGAGTTGGCACCTGTTTCAATGCGTATTGTTATCTTCCAAAAGTAGGGGACGTGCGGCGGCAGCTCTGATATTGACGTGTTCAATGAAATTTATTTCTAGAATTTCTTTGAGAATACATATTTTTATTATAAGAATAAGATATAAGAAATTGGATTTAATCGGAAATTCGTTAGTACTTCTTTTTTCAACTTCCGTCATTCAGAGCAGCTAAAACATAGCCTCTAATCATATGGGGGTATTGGTTTTAACCAATCACTCTTTAGTGTTAAGAATTTGAAATATTTCGCTTTTTGGTTTCATAAATACGTACTATAATGAAAATACCTTATTATACAAAATAAACAAAATATAAAAAAAGAAACAAAAAAAATTTAATCTTTGTATCTATCAAGCCAAAAGGGTGAAAAAAAAGGTATTTTTTCGCAGCAACTATAAAATATCTAGCAATATCAATCTTGAATACATTAAAACAGTTTCGCATAGAATCGATCAAGATATAAAAAGGCAATGGGCACGATAAAGCGCCTTGGGGTGTGCTAACAATTTATTTGTATCGAGATTTCGCTCTTTTTCTTTTTTCGCGCCATCTGCTCCAAAGGTGGTTGTGTCCAGGAAGTAAGTGTACTTACACAGCATATGTATTATACTGAATTATTGCCGTGAAAATAAAATTGAACCAAACTGTTGCAAAACGAAGATTTTGAGAGTTTCACACTTTAGGTTTTTTTTTCGTTTGGCTTCACGTTGTTTCCCGCATATATATTTACGTAGCTAGGTAGGTATAGGGTATCGAACCTAGTATTAAGATACACTCGACAGGACACTCGAAAGACTGTACGCTCAATTTACGAGTCATTGCGTGTTGAGTGACGGAACTCAACGCCGCGCTTTTTCTTGATACCAGAGCGAGGAAACGAAAATAATTAGTTCCTTCAAATGGGAATCGAAACCACAACCGTCGCGCTTACAATAAGGCAGGTAGAAGAAAGTGGTGGTTATTATGTATTCTATGAAATTCTTACTGCTTCTTACTATTGCTACCCATTGGTACAGAAAAGGTACCTGGTACCTGAGCGGAGTGTCTTAATACTAGATTTCCTTTATATATCCTGTTACGTGTGGAGTCTAATTTCTAATATTTAATTTCTTTCTGTATATAAAACTAAAAAAAAACTGGACCTTCCCATCACCTACATTTAAACCACAATACCACATATCACATCCCACGTACACTCCGCAAAGGAAGCAGACACTAAAATAAATAACTTTTTCGTTGGTCACAAAAACAAACGCCTAAAATCTAAATAACAGCCTATCGTGCTGTAAACAGGTGAAAAACGTAACGTCATGCATGCATTGTAGATAGTGATACTTCGCTGGCGGAAACCGTCCGGTGTACGACAGTTCTTTTAGCCGTAAATGTGAGACGTTTGGATTTAAGAACAGAACGCGGGTGTCGTGGTTAGGTTACGCGAAGGTTGTTGGTTCAGTGCTGGTTTGGTTATTTTTTGTGGTGATTAGGTTTTGATAATTATAAATTGTTAAACAAAACAAAGCTTCACGCTTCTCCAATCATACTAGAGTAGACACAAGGAACCTAGTGTTAAAACACTCCATTCCCTATTTTCCTCCCGAATGCTATACATTGTGTATTGGCTAACGGATCTCAACGCCGCATTTTATCTACCACAGCCGCGANATATATATATATATATATATATATATATATATACATCATGCAAAAATATTCAAAGTAACGACAAACAGCTCCATTCATTTTTTGTTTCCAACAAGAGGTCGGTGTGTCGAAAAAATCCACATTTGCATGTCGATCAGATGAATTTATCGTTATTGCTTCGAGATTTATTAGGGCGGTATACCGAAAAAATCTTATGAGAATCACCGCGTATACGATTTGAAATTCAAATTTTCAATTGTTTTTCGTTTAAATTGAGACAATTTTGATGTCCGTCGCAAGCGACGTGTGTTTAGCCTTTTTACTTGCATTTCTTCTCAACAGAAGAGAAAAAAGAAATTTAAGATTTTTATTATCAGTGTATGTACAAGTGAATATGTCTATGTATTTCATCAACAGCTTTAAGTTTTTTTTTCAGAATAGTAGAGAGAGATAGCCGGTTTCTTAGCTAGACTCTCCGTTTTATTTAATGAATTTGAATTTTGAATTTTCGTTTTATTTAACGAGTTGAATGGTGGAACTAAGCGCTACCCCAAGTCTTGACAGATCAGCAATTCTATAGGCAATAGTCTTAATATTTAAATAAGAAAAAAAATAGTTATTTTCAAAAGAACGAAAGATTCACTGAAAACATTTCCAAATTTTACCAGTGGTAAATATGAATTTTCACACTTTAAAAAAAAACTATATAAAACTCAAAATTGGCCTTTTATAAATATACAAAATCCGAAAAAAATAAAAAAAAAACTTTACAATTTTTTTTACTAACTAACCACCCAATATTATAATTTTGTTAACTTCATACATACTCTTACACATACATACATACAAACAAACATTCTCACCACGCAGTATATTATCTTCGATACATTTTTCGAAATGCAATAGTAAATCAATTGACTTTACTTTTTTGAGCGGCGTCTCTCTTATAAATATTGTTTTAAAAATGTTTTTAATGATGTATGAGATGAAAGCGTTCGTTTCGAATTGTCTTTTTATGTCACTGGGAATATATTGTTATTCGATTGTTTCTGCTTATTATTTTTTGCTTCACGCTGTATCCCGCGTATAGCAGGATAGACAGAGTGAAGCTTGTGTTAAGATTTGATACCTTACGTATTGAGTGGCGGAATTGAACGTCGCGTTTTATCTTGTTACTATAGTGAGGAAATGCTACTGTAGTGAGGAATTCGGCAGAAAGTGGGGAACAGAGTGTCTTAACACTAGGTTCCCTCTGCCTACCCTGCAGTGTGCGGGATATAGCGTGAAGCTGATTTATTTTTTTCACATAGTGAGAATTGAGCTTACAACCTTCTCGTTTACAGTTAGAAGCAGTCCCGCCGCGCCTCGACTTATTATAATAAAAAATAAAATAGTCGAATCTTGTTAAAGAAAGGAGCGGTTGTGAAAATCTTTCGAAAGCTATTAACTTTAAGAGCGGGTCGTCATTATAGCACTTTTTCTCGTCGCGGACGATTTTTCCACCCTTGGACACTTTTCATAATTACCACCCCGCCTCTTACAAGATGTTATAGTCGAGGTCGCTTAAGAATACAATTATATTTAACCCTTTGCTTTTTTAAAATGAACATTTTTCATGATACGGTTTCTAAAAATTAAATATAAATTTACGCATATAGTAGAGTTCGCAGATTGAACATAATATAAAGATACTCCGTTCTCCCAATTTTAAGACGCCTAAAAAGTGTATAATAAAAGATATATTCAATTAAATTGTAATATAGATTTATTATATTCTAAATATAAGTATTTACTCCAGAATGGAATCCACACTCTCCATATCCATCGTCATTTCAAAATCTTTCACAAAAACCATATTACTTTTCAAAATAGTAACAACAAATATATTAAACTATTATTATATATTGAGGACAGTCGTGGCGCAGGGACACAAAGTATGACTGTGAAATCGACTGGTTGTGGGTTCGATCCCCACTCGAGGAGATGAAATATTTACTTAAATTTATATTTCCATTTCTTCGCTCTGGTGTCTAGGACAAGTGCGGCGTTGAGTTCTACCACTCAACACGGGAACAGAGTGTCTTCACACTAGGTTCCCTTTGCCTACCCTGCAGTGTGCGGGATACAGCGTGAAGCTGATTTATTTATTTAAAAATATTAAAGAAAATACCTATTATAAACTAAAATATAGAGCAATTCAAGTTTTTTCCATAGAAAAAAATTAACGCGATAACAGTTTTACATAGAACCGAGTTATCTTATTTTTTTGCAACGTCATAACTCACGCCGTGGAAGACGGTTTTTTGGTGAAACTTGAAAATTTATTTTGCAATTAGCGGTGAAACACTCTTAACTTGTCGAGACATTATTAGAAAACTTTCTTATGGCTCGTAAAAATTCGCTTTTTTCAGACACCTGCTCTTTACTTAATTTTATTTGCACTTAAAATATTAATTATTATATGTATATTTTCTTTAACACATAATAATGTGTTAAAGAAAATATATATAAATTTTTTATTATAAGATGTTTAAGTAGAAAATAAGCGATCCATCACTGTAAACGATAGTTGTGGGTTCAACTTCTATTTTTGGGGGCATATTTATATTTATAAGCATAGGCAGAGGGACCTAGTGTGCAGTTACTCTGTTATCCACTTTTAGCACAATTTTCGAGCCCTTATCCTGCTACTGTGCTATACGCCGTATGCGGGATATATGTAGAATGAAGTTAAACAACCGGACAACCGCGAGTCGAGCTTACACATCGAGAGTTCCGTACATATATTGAAGGTTTTCTAAAATTCAAGCTTAGCTTAACCAGGACCATTTCATGTGATGTTTCACTTAAACTAGCCGCTCAATACCACATTGTGCTCCCTTTTAAAGCTATTATTATTTAAAATTTTATCACAAATATATAGTTTTCAAATTTCTTAATTGTCGTAAATGCTAGCTGCCAAATTTCATAATTCTAAGTCGATTAGAAGTACACTATTAATTATAATATATCCTTTTTTTAAGTAAATGTAGAAATACTATTTTTTCAGAAACTTATGGAACCGTAAATTTGAGAATATGGCTTGAATTTCAACTCGATATCTCCAAGCGTTCCTGAGATATAGGCTATTGACAGATAGACAGACAGACAACAAAGTGATCCTATAAGGGTTCCTTTTTTTCTTATAAGTTAGAGTACCCTAAAAATATGATCTCGATTTGAATAATAAAGTGTGGCGTTAAGCTCCGCCACCCAGCAATCTCCAACAGAAAGAAGGTTGAATCCTCTCTTGGTTCTCTTAAAAGCTATTTATAAAACGAAATATATTTTTTTTATTTTGTTTCTCACATAAAACTTAAGAAATTTATAAAACTCGTTAACTTCTAAACAGGCAATAATGTAACCATTTAAAATGACACAAACATTACTAATTGGTGGAAAAATGTCCCTCGAGACGTATTCAATGAAAAAGTGGAAAAAATTTGATTTAAATGACGCGCGATGCAATTTTGATACTCGCTCTCATATTTTTATTTATGAATGATGTATTTATATATTTTTAGCGATAATATAATTGTCATAAAATGATATTTTTTATATACATATATTATTTTAATATATTGTATTAAATGTTTTTTTTTCTTTTTTTAAATTATGCTATGGACGGGACACAGCGTAAAGTAAACTAGAATTAAAAACAGTAATGACAAGTTTCATTAAAACACTAAGTCTTGAAAATACTGTAGAAAACGTTTGTACGTGCAAAATAAATATTTCATCATGTCGACTTTAGCTTTACAATCATTGCGTTAAACAAACAGTCATATTAAGTTAGCAGCAGTTTAATAGTAGTTTTATTTATTTATGTCTTGTTTTTTTATATTTAGGTTTAAAATATGGTTTTTGATTTATAAAATAGAATAACTACACAAATAACATAAATAATAAAGGTATTTTTTTTTAATGTTTGCGTATTTTTGCATCAAAATGCGGGCAAAATAAGACAGTGGCCTTCACTGTTTACTTAAAATATTAAGCAAACTACGGATAAAAATGTTAATAATATTAATTATTACTACTACATATACAATTTCTAACATTAGGTTTTCTCTATTTAACCTTGCGGCGAGATACAGCGTGAAAAAGCAAAAAAAAAACATAAATTACCAGTATCAAAACACTTAGCATCTCACAACAGTACTAATGGTCCGTGCGCTTAAAAAAGACGACGAGAGATAAAAATTAGTTGAAATTAAAACAGGCTAACGAACGCCATTCTGTTTCTTGCCGTACCTAATTTCTTATATTTCCAAAAATGAGCATTTTCCTTCGCAAACGTGAATTTGCTTTAATTGCACCAGCGGCCCCTGTTACTTGGTATTGCTTTCCATATATTTTAATAGTTTTTTTATAGTTAAGATACTGTTTTATCACGTTCACGCTGTATCCCACATATTTGAATGTTAGACAGTCATAATATTTCAATTCCAAAATTATGAAATGCGGAAATCAAATCTAAAATTATGAAATACGGAGGATGATTTATATTTATATTATAACATTTCATTTAAAGGTATTCATGAAATATCTACATCATAAAAAAAATCATATAAAACCATTTTTTTTTAATTCAATGTTGCCAACATCGTGACATATTACATCCAAGTTCAACTTTGCTGTTGCTATAATAACAAGCTATTATTTACAACCTAATTTCAGACATTTACCGCTCCGTTGAACCCTAAGTAAGACCTAAGTGTAGCTTTTTATCGACGACCATTGAAGATGTCGTTACGTTTAGATTGTTGTTAACTCATTTCATGGTTTCACTGTGCAGTTAATTACACTATATTTAAAAATAACAATATTTTTTTTTAAGTTTGGCTCAGACTGTAAACGCAACGGTTGCGAGTTTGATTCCCACGAAAGCAAGTTTTAAATTTTTACATTCTGGTTACAAGATAAAGAACGGTGTTGAGTTTCGTCACCTTAATACGTAGAGAAAGTAAAAAAAAACGAAGTGGCTTTATACTAGTTCTCTCTACTGTACCTAATAATCAGAAACTTATTTAGTTATAAAAAAGCTTGACAGGGCTAAAGCTCATCGAAGTTATTTCCTGTTGCCACAATAAATGACAGAAAATCTTATTAAGAGTACTTCTTAGTTATATATTTCTATTTATTTAGATAGAAGTAACATATCATACTTTTCTTTTTATTTTTACTTTGCTTGCTATTCAGTGCAACCATAATTTAACGTTGATCTTTGTAAACGCAGATCAGAAAACGCAGCATTTGAAACTGAACCCACTACCTCCCAAACTCTTCTATTTATATGCAACTGTAAATATTATAAAATACATTACTTCTATTATAACGCAGACCACCTAGAAGTAAGCATAAAAAATGTCAAGAGTATCGCGAATAAGGAGTTGTAAAAACGGTACGGAAAAAAACATCGGTGAGATGGCGGTGAAAAACTGCAATAGTGCCTTCTCCCTCGAGATATCGTGGTAGAGTCGACTTGATACATTCCTTATTGTTTTAATATAATATTTTGAAGTTTTTAAGTGTATTTATTACTTTATTTCTTTTTTTTTTTATTAAATTTGTCAAATATTAATAGAATTATGTTTATCTAGCTGTACCTAATTATTACTTAAATATTGTGGGCTAGAAACTATTAACAGTTCGGTCACTCCATTTTTTATTAATTTTATTAGTTTTTTGTTCTCCTGGCTATTACGTGTTGTATAAGATACAACGCTGCGCATAAACATATACATTAATTCTTTAAGTTGAATTCGAACCGATACTGACCCGCCTATCTCGTCTACAATTAATCAAACATAGCGCCTTTTATCACTCGATTATTTATAAAACCGCTTAATTATGTACAATTAGAACGAAATACCGTAATTATAATAACAATCCAATTAAACAAACTCTTGCAGCAAAGTCTCTTTTAAATCTATTTATTTAAAATATATTCTTTTTTCTCTCAAAATTCCCGTCACTTTTGATTCTACACATCTCTATCTAATAAACAGCTTCATAAGTTCACCAAAAGTTACACTGATCAAGATCGTCCATCCTTGCGAGCCTCACTAAGGAACCAAGTATAATAAAAAAGTTACCATCCACGCATAAGTGCACTACGTACTAACTATAGTACTACACGCCTACAGGCGAACGGCGCTCCGCGGATTTTTTGCCTGACATTTGAAAAATACTATTTGACGATAACAGACATATTGTCTGTTTGCTAGAATTGCATTTTTTTTGTGTTTTATTGCATTTTTTTTTTTGTAGATTATTCTTGCTTTTTTTTGTGGACTCTTGCAAAGTTTTTTGGATATTTTTTCTGTATAGTGAGTGACTTGAAGTGTGAAATGTCTCTATGTAGAGCTATATTGATATATCGATGCAGGTAAATAATTATTTATCACAAAGTGTTTATTTTTTTTTATTGTTATCCTTAGACGTGTTTATTTATATGTTGTATTATAGTTATTATTTTATTATATATAACTTTGTAATATTTAGCTCAAACTATATATTATTAGTTGTATTATATATTTTTGTTTTCATATAAAAACTTAACTTATTAAATCTTAATAATAAAATTAATGGAAAACTTATTAAATCGTTAGTTTATTTAAAAAATATATTTTTTAAATAATATTATCGGCTATAGTTAAGTTTAACACGCGGTTAGGGAAAGTAACCTAACAAACTCATATAAGTTCACCGCGTTAAATGCCATAATGTGACATTTACATTTTGTTCTAATTAGAAATGCGTATAAATATAAATATAGTTATAATATAAAAATATATAATATATAGACCCAACGTGGCGCAGCACAGTGTTTAACCGCAAACGCAACAGTTAAGTGTTTGATTCCCACCCAGGGGAAATGAATAATTTTCACTTTTTTACACTGGCAACAAGCCAAAGAGAGTGGTGTTAAAATAATTGAAATGATGTCTTAGCACTAGGTTTCTATTAATCTTCCTACCCTACTCATAGTAATGCGAGAAAGGAGTTAAAAATAAAATAAAACTATATAATATAAGTGTCTATAAAATAATATAAATGTTTTTTTTTATAATAATAGATTGATTATTTAATTGTCTTTTTGTTTTCTTTATATCATAATTAATATCTAATAATAACTGTCAATAACATTGAAAAGTAAATTCAAATAAAATATTTAAAAAAAATTAAAGTTGTGTTTAAAAGATTTTTTTATGAATTTCTTTTCGCGGCTTCACTTTTAGCTATTACAAATATTTGATAAAAAAAATAGTAAAAATAACACTTTTAATACATAACAATATATTATTATTATTTTTATTTTTTACTAAGTTTTAAATTGTAATAACATGTTACAATATAGCGTTAATAGTTCAAGCTTTTTCCCACAAAGCAGGTACAGAAATCTAGTGCTAACACTGTATTTGCCACGCACCGTCTATTATTTGAGACATTGCGTGTTAATTGGCGGAACTCAACGCCGTGCTTTGTCTACCCGAAGAAAAAATTGAAAATAATTAATTGTTCTCCCGAGTGGGAATCGAACCGACGGTCTCATTCTGCCAACATTATTACGCATTATTTAATCATATTATTCAATCATAGTATATACTCATATGAGAACTTGTTTATTTTTATCGTCTTCCTGCTATAACAATAAGTACAATAGTTTGAATTTTATCAATTTTATTATTTTTTTGTTAATTAAGCCGAGTGCTTTGCGGTCGATGTCTAACTCAAAAATTAGTTTTCCTGTTTTGATGCTTATTAAAGATGTATAAACATGTATTTTATTTATATTATAACAAACGAATAAGTATTATTTATTTAAAAAAAAATTATAATTTTATTATTTCTTAATAACGAAAGAATTTTTTTTTAGAATATGTATAAAAAATTGATAGTAACGGGACTCGAACTGTGCCTCTAGGAGAGCCAAGACAAAGCGCTTGGACGGTTCACTAAGCCATATACCCAAACTGCGTCGAAATTCTTAAACGCTTGTTACAACTTATTTATGTTATTATTTAATCATAATAATTTAAAATTTATAGTTTGTTTATATAATAAATGAAATATATCTTTCGATCGATCATTTCAAACAAGTATGAAAAAAAATTAATTAATAATTATTTAATAGAAGGAACCTAGTGTTAAGACATTACGTTCACCAGTTCCCGCCTGATTGAACGACATCACTTTTTAAGTGACGGAACTCAACCCCGCAATTGGTGATGCTAAATATTTCCTATAATATGAATAAATGCTATCTAAAATACTATAATACGCAACATGCGTGCCAATTGAAAGTGTTATATAATAATTTCATTATATTTTATAATATTATACCTATAGTATATTGAATATATATTTTGCTAATACAACACATTACCCCATATTACGCAGTTGAGGCGTACAGGCGTATCTGATCAAGATAATGGTTAAAAATCTCAATGAGCAATTTACTTGTGACCTAATACAGATTTTACACTAGTATTACTCAAAGCACGGCGTTTAGTACGAATGTTACAAATTGTTTACAATATAATTTTATAGCTTTACCCTGTACCCATATAGCAGAGTTGTCAAAGGGTACCTGGGAACCTAGTGTTAAGACAATTCCATTTCTCACTTTACGCCGAATTGACTGGCGCGATGTGATTGGTGCAACTCAATGTCGCGTTTTGCCTCGATACCAAAGCGAAGAAATGATAAGAATAAATATTTGACTCACTCGAGTGGGAATTGAACTCACTACCGTTTACAGACGCGCGCTTGTGCCGTTGTGCAGCATCCCCTTATAATATATTTAACAGGTCGTTCTGGTGCAGTGTTTGATTCTAAGTACGATAGTTATATGTTCGATTTATATTTATTTTCCCATTTTATAATAATGTGTAGAATTCTGCTTTGAATTCCACATATATAATTCGCAAATGTCTGGAAATTAAACAGAAAGTGGAGAGCGGAGTGTCTTGATACTAGGTTCATTCTTCAACCATGCTATTATACTAAATACAGCCTGAAGCTGAAAAAAATATTCTTAATACGTTAAAAATATTTATAATCAAGGACATTTATTTTATAAAATTCTTCGTTATAAACGTTTATATCAAAGTTACTGCGCAGTTCATCCCGATAAAAATACTTCTTTTGTCCATCCTAACGTCAAGGTTCTCAGTTATTCTGAGGCAGATTTTATTTAAAATGTACCTTTTAAGAATTTTATACAATTTTTTATGGAAAAAAATACAATTGCACAATTAGTTTAGTAAAAATACTAGAATTTATATATTTATAAAATCATTTTAATCAATACTTAGTAAGTCTTTAATATCTTCCAATAAAAAAAAATACACCCAATAATAAGTGTCAAATGAAAAAAAAATTACGTAAACAAAATGCAATATAAATATATTTCATATAGAATTCTTTAAACATAGCTCAATTTATTTATATTAAAATATTATTAAAAAAAACAAAGCATAACTTCATAACATGACGTGTTAGTTCATAATTATTAAAAAAAAAATGTATAAAAAAGTACATTACGTAACACAGACGTTGTCGTAGGTCAAGACGCACGCACACATACACGCAGGATCAACGTACGCGAACGGTATCGTTTTGCAAATATAAATTTTTAGCTATAGCATAGTAATTCAATTCTATAGCTGTCTCTTTCTAATTAGAGCATTAAAATGCTTATTAAGTATACTTGGAAGGTATTTATTTTCAAAATGATGTCGATTTTGGTATTTTTGTTTGAGGTGTCGAATTTCGTCATAATGTCGTTATATGCGATATACAATGAATAACGCATTAATGTACGACCTAAATTAAAAGTTAGCGTCAAATTATTGTCAACAAATATTTTTATTTACAAAAAAATTGAAAAAAAATTAAAGAAATACACGTTAAAAACGAATATAACGCAAAAGCTTGCGCCTAAAAAGAGAAACAATATTTCTTCCGTTTGTCTAAACTCGTTCGGCGCACGCGCCGGTTATACTAGTGTGTGTAGCGACCGTGTACGTATACTGAATACATGAATGTGTTCATGTGTGTGTGTGCTAGTGTGCGTGATGCGTAGCTCTTGTCTTAGGTTAGGGAGGTGATCGACCTCTCGTTTCGCAGACTCCCATTATTTTTATTATGGCAACACGTGGTATGGACCATGTATTTTATTACGTATTCATCCTTTCGTTTTAAGTTAAAATTGTGGATTTATATTGGACAATTTGATAAAAATAGTAATTAGCTAGATTTACAAGATATAAAAAAATAAGTTTATAATAAAAAAAAATTATGATATTTTTAAAGACACTATTTTCGGAGATTACACTCATCAGATCGTATTTAATACTTACACATTGATATTATTCACAAAATAAAGAAAAAAAAAGAAAGCTAAATAAATATTCATATTGTATCATAAACAAAAGTTTGTTTTAAGTATTAATTAATAAATTTACATACAATTCCTTATACAGGGTATTGTTTTAAAAGGAATAACTTTAAAAACCATTTCGTACGTACATTGTGCGGTAATCCATTGAAAAATGCGAGTTTCGAGACTTGATCGTGACCTGCGCTTATGTATAGTGTATGAGGTATTTGAAATTGTAATTGAGTTTTTGTATAACCCATACATACATTTGGGAGGATGTGAGATATTTAACAGTTAAACTAAAACTTAACTGAACTAAATTTAGACTAATTTAAATAACTCTAACCTATAAAAAACGTAGAAAGCTTAGGAAAGGAAGTTATTACATACTAGTCGTTGCTTGGACTGTAAGTATAATGAAAAATCCCAGTTTTTCTCATTTTGCTAAAAAAATGATTTTGGAATGCCCCCTAGTGCCCAATTTCAACTTTTAAGTTTTACCTTCTCGTTGTCTATCAACTATGAACATTGAGTTTGACCATATTAAAAAGTCACTTAAAAAGTCATATTAATGCTACATAATAAATACATCATATATTTTTTTGTAAGAGGCAATATTTTTAACCATTTTTTTAGCTTTACGCTGTATTCCACACATATCACTGGGGAGTGTTACGACACTAGGTCCCCATTAATATACAATCGTTCCCCATACATTTGCCTATACGTTAAAATGTCCACATTTTATAACCTCTCTTACATAAATCAAAAAATAATAACAAACAAGCCTTCCTCTCTAAAAAACTCCATACAATGTTACATAAATATAATTTATTACACAATAAAGAATATATAGACCAAGAAGGTCTTAAAACGCAGGGCTAACGCTCAGGGCTCTTGATAACAACAACAAAGATATCAGTAGGTAGGGCAATGCACTTTCGGACACTTCATTTTTATATACATTTACTTTATAGCTATAAAATGTTATTTTGTAGGTGTGTATGTATGTATGTATGTCTGTCTTAGTTGTGTAGATGAAACGTGCTGAGGTATCTCTTAGAGGTTGAATGTTGTTATTCAAATCGAGATTTAGACAGCTTGATAATTAGTGAACACCACGACAGGCCAGTCGTGGCACAGGGGCACAAAGAGTGATTGGGATTGGATTCCCAGTCGAGGAAATGAAATATTTCCATTTCTTGGCTCTGGTGTCGAGGCAAAGCGCGGTGTTGAATTCCGCCACTCAACACGCAATGCCTCCAGAATTTGACGGTAAATGGGGAACGGAGTGTCCTAACACTAGATTCCCTCTGCCTACTCTGCTGTGTGCGGGATACAGCGTGATGCTAATTTGATAATTAATGCTACGGTACAATTTTGTTTCTGCATGATGTCCCCCATGAGTGGGCAGAGGAAACCTAGTGTTACGACACTCCACTGCTCATTTTCCGTTTGGTATTATTAACAGAACTAGGATGACAAGAATTTATTTCCCCAAAGGGGAAACGAACCTGCGACCGTCGCGCTTATTGTCAGACGTGCCACTGCCGTTCAGAATTAAGCCGATGAAAATAACTTTGACAATAATTATATTAATTTATCCTAGTCCGTTATTAAAACCCGCTTCTTTCATTTTTATATACAAATTAATAATTAAATAATAATATGTGTTAATATTGAAATATCATGACTTTATAAGTAGCTTGCGTAAATATATATAGACTAAAAACATTCTGAAAAAATAGCATTATTTTATAATAACTTATTAAATAATAATAGTAATAATATAAAATAACATATCATATTTAAGTACAATAAAAAAACATTATTTATCACGAAAAAAGGATACAATTCAAGCAAAGCACTTAAAAAATTCTAGGCACATCCCATTTCTCTAATAAACATTATAAGGCATTACATCATCGCATGCCTAGCTTAATTATCACAAGAGAATATAACTCTTATTACAAAGTAGTAGTAACCAAAATCGATTCAATGTTTTTTTTAATTAATAGTATACCTTTGTGGCTCTACGTTCGCGGATATTGCCAATTCTCAACTATTCGTAAATATTGTATATAATTATGGATCTTATTTTTAAAGTAATAAGTATTATTTTAGTTTCTTCCAATTATTGACTTAGTTGTACTGCAATTGATGTACATTTTACGTTATACTTGTTAGGCAATGCCATTAAGTGCTTGTTTTTATGGAAGTTGGTTGATATGTTTGAATTTACTTATAAATTGAATTTATTTTGTTATAAAAAATATAATTTTAAACTTTTTATTAAGTAATTTTATGTTGGTATTATTTATATACTTTTTTAAGTTATTTTTTATTAGCATATACTTATATTTTAAATTCCATATGAGAAATGGGTCGTGGCGGGATACAAACCTGCACCTCTTACGATACTCCTATACGTTTTTGTGTTGTTTACAGTTAGAGTTTCTAATTTTCGGCCCATATTTATAAGCGTAGAAGTTGTCCAAGTGTAAGATCGATCAGAAGATGTCGTTTACATTTATAGATCTTATCTTTTATTGAATGAAAACGGCATCTCAAAAGTATAGATTTATGTGGTCGTCGATTTATGATATATACAACCACTCATCAACAATACATCTAAATTTAGAACAATATTTTTTTCTAATTTTAAATAGGTAGAATACCTATAGTACTTGAAAAAAATGCTATATTTTATGAAAAAAGCATTTCCTTTAAAAAAATACAGTTTCTTATAACATATTGTATGTATGGACATCCATGTTGTCGATGTATGAGTAACTCAATGTATGTTAGTGTGAGTGCTATCGCGGAAAGAAATGAGGTTATCTGAATGCGATGTCATTGTTTATATGTGTATGTATGTGTGATACGTTTTAAAACACACACGCACACATGTGCACTTTAAAAATATCTCTATATGGACACTTGTTTTTTATTGTAGTGTACCGAAAAAATATAATTTTGAGTTCAAATTTGGTAATGATCTTAGCGATTAGCATTTAGTTAGTTTGCTTTTTTTATATGGGCCAAATTAAAATATTTTAAAATTACAACACTGGTAAGAAGTCAGTGGGAATCGAATCCACAACCATTTTCCTTGCACTTTATCTACTTCAAATTCGTTGAATTAAAAAAAAGTATAATAATACAACTATGTTAAAAACAATTTAATATAATTTACAATTAAAAATTTCAGTAGAAATTTTCGAAAATTTTATATATAAAATATTTGAAAAAATACCTACTCATGCGAATACACTTACATACATTTATATTATGTATATAAATAAAAATTACAAGCGCATTTAAAATTATTGTGATAGGTCAGTATTCATAATATACTTTTGTTATTGCCTTTTTGTAAAGTATAATAGCACTATAACTGTCAATGTGATAAGATCAAGGAAAAAGGAGATAAAATTGTCATAAAAAACGTAAAGATTTCTTTTAAATAAATAAAAAATCTTTTATATAATGTTTTTTTCTTTTAAAAATTAAAATTATTCAGTATTAAATACATAATTATAGATACGTTATTATAGATATACAAAGAACAAGCAAAAAGTAAAATACGTCGTTGAGTTTCGACAATTAACTCGCAACGTCTCGAATATTGCATAATTTTGCCTGAAAGAGAACGGAGTGTCTTAACACTAGGTTTCCTCTGTCTATCCTACAATGTGTTAGTTTTAGATATCAAGGGAATCAACCCAACTCTTAACAAGAAAAAAGCTCAAAATATTTTAAATATATTAAAAAAATATAACATTTTCAATCAATTTTAAATATTCAAACACGTTTCTTTATAAAACTCACACAATGATATTCACACGAACGTACGTACTTTCACACATAGTTGTCGTAGGTCAGTGATGCGCGCACTTTTTAGTGCTGTCAATGACTTCAACACAATATATTTGTAACGTATTACATGTTATGTGTAGTATTTGGTGTATGTAATCTCGCTGTATTCAGCACTCAGCTGGGTAGGCAGAGGGAACCTAGTGTTAAGACACTCTGTTCCCCATTTCCCGCCAAATTCTGTAGGCATTGCGTGTTGATTGGAGGAGTTTAACGCAGCGCTTTGCCTCGACAGTAGAGCAATGAAATGAAAATATTAAATATTTTTTTTCCTGAAGTGGGAATCGAACTTACAACCTGTCGCGTTTACTGTCACACTTTGTGCTTTTGTGCCACGACTGGCAAAGTGTATTACAGTAATAATTATTTATATTTATGTATTTACTGTAATTATTATATATTTATTATGTATTTATACATCCATTTTGCTTCTTAAACATACAAAGAAATTGTTTACAGCTTTTATATAATTACAGTATTTTATTAAATTAACTTTGTGGACAATCGATTCCATTGTAAACCACTTACGTATGTATGTATAAATACATATCATCTCTATAAAGGCCTATAAAAAATCGATTTTCTCATTCACATAGTATATCGATTATACATACATATTACTTATATACATATATATCGATTATACAGCCAATAAAATCTACAACTATTGAATAGTTGACCAATTAAAACCATAATTTGTACGTCTGGCATAATTCTGTGAAACTACGCTGTCAGTGGAATAAAAGCATAATAGTTAGAGCTTTATAATTAAAAATGAACTTAATTTCTTTATGTTAAAGTTGTTATTTGATTGGATATGGAATTTATGGTATGTAGCACACTATGGTTGAGGTCTAAGAATATAGAAGTACAGAAATGGCAGATGTCAGCTTTACACTGTATCGCGCATATTATAGCGTTCCCTGTTTCTAATTTTCCTTCCAATTTTTGAAACATTGCATTTTATGTTGCGGAACTCAACGCCGTGCCTTCTATTTGACCATATATTTTAAAATTACCAGCAATCGCAGATAATGCGGTGTGTTTTTTCAAAATGTTTTGTAGCAAGTACCTACGTATTTAAGTTTAGTTTCTATATTTTTGACTTTAGAATATTTATCTTTTGTACTTAAATCAAATGTACTATAAGTAACTCAAAACAGTTACACTAGACCACACTAGAGATAAAGAAAGAAATAGACACTAAAAAAATTACAAACTACATTGTTTTTAACATAGAAAAACACAATCACAGAAATGCCACTTCCACCAAAAACATTCTAAGAGTAGGAAGTACAAAATCTCGTGGGCGTACAATCGAGATAGTTATTATCTTAACAGCGATCTGACCAGACTGTGTCTGTCTCGCTCGCACACAGCATAACCTACATACCTGGAATGAAATGGAGCATTTGTTTAATGTTTTTCATTTTATAGTTTAAATCAAGTCTAGAATTTTTTTAGGTTCACGCTGTATACTGCTCGTGGCAGAGCGGAGGGAACCTGGCAACCTGGTGTTAAAACTCTTTATTCCCCATTAAGACATTTCCGTTTCCTATTTTCTACCAAATTGTTCAATGGCGGAACTTAACACCACGGTCTGCCAGAACGAGGAAATGAAAATATTTAATATTTTGTCTTGCCTGCTTGGGAATCGCACCTATAACCGTCGCGCTTACAGTTTGAACCAACCTGAACGCTGCACCTTATCTTAATCGACTGAACAAATCAAAATATTTTAAATTCTTTTACGCAAGTGGGAATCAAACCCATAACCACAATTGTGTTCACATAAACATTATCCCACTGAATGAAGAAGGCGTCGTATAAGTATTAAAAACATTTTTTATATTATATATAAAAGTACTGTTTACTTTCTTAACCGAGGCCGCTTTAACAATACGAGTTTAATATATGACTAATGTAGCCTTGAACCGATAAAGAAAAAATATTTTTTCCCCACTTAAAACTGTGTGTCATAAAATATAATAAGAAATGTTTTTATTAAGATTGCTTTGTATGTGTTGACGTGATTGCGGCATAAGTGAAAAGTGCTTTATCCACGAGGGTAGTAGGTATGATTCCCACTCGGGGGAATGGTTAGATATATCATCGTTGCTCACCTCCACCATATGACTGCTGACTGGAAATATGACAACTGTGGGTTCAACTCTAACTTGAAGTATTAATTATTTTCATTTCTCTCTCGTAACTGGACAAAGCGCGATGTAGTGTTCCGCCATTTAACACTCGGAAAACGGAGCTACCTCCGCATAACCCGCTTTATATGTTATACACCGTAAAATTTTAAAAAAAGACATTTCACATTCCATACAAAACAAACCAACACAAACAAATGAAAAAACCACGATAATACCCCACTAGAGACTAGGCCCATGCGGTTTAGTCGTCAATAAATAAACATATGATATAGGTAGCCACTACACTTACAGGCACAGGTGTCAAAGTTACAATTAACAAGTTATCACTTCCCGTCCACCCTGCAATTTAGTTATTACAACTGGTTATTTGGAAAAAGGGGGTAAAAAAACTATAGTTTGTTATTAAAATTGATATAATCGTATTTCGTTCGTAGTGTAGGTAGTAGGTAGGAAGGTAGGTATGTTTTGGTGATTTTGATTTAATTTTATTTATTGTATGGGATTTTGAAATTGGATTAATTTACTATATTGAATTATGGTTGGATGATAAATTCTAAATTTTACATGTTAATTATAACAATAGGACTTAAAGAGCAGTGATTCTTGTTTATTACCTTTGCCTTATTGCTATCAAAGATATTTTAGCGTTAAGACTCTCCGTTCTCCATTTCAAGCGTTATATCAAGACTACGTGTGGCCAGACCCAACTGGCTAGAGTGAGAAAAAGGAAAATAATATAAATTTTATAAATTTTCCAAGCATATTATTTTCACTAAGCAACAAAAGCTTAAATTTTCATTGCTTTTCTTAATTTTTACTGTATTTAAATGAAATTAAAAATTATATGCTATGCTTCAATAACGTTCCTTTGTGGGCTAAGGCGTACAGATTGACAGATTCCTATCAGCTCGGTTCAAGTCTTCATGTTGCATAGTAATGAAATTCATGTGCTCATCTAAATTTCTTAATATAAAACATAGAAATATATTTATTAAAATTTATTTTTAAATCAAAAAATATTATTACAAATAAAAATAAATAATTAAAAACAAAAAAAAAAACACTGTTCAAACCATGTTTTTATATGTTTTGCTTAAAACAGCTAATTCAACAAAAAAATAACATAAAATAATCACATTTTCCAAAGAAAAAAATAGAGCTTATTTTAATAAAAAAATGTATTTGTTTATGCCTTATGTCGTAACAAACAAATAATATACAAGAAAAACACACTTATAATACATACACATTTTATCTTTCTTACACTCGTTATCACTCAACGCCGACAACAAAAGCCCAGTTACTTTTTTATATCGAGCTTGGCTCCCATTCAGATTATATATACCTGACCTGATGACTGTGAACGCATTTTTCTGAACTTGACTTACTTTCTTATAATGTTTATTTATAAATAAGCTTTTAAATCGTGGCTTTTATTTCAGTTTGTTTGTTTTATTGATTAATATGGAGTTTAGGAGTTAAAGTATACGTATGTACGTACATATATTAGTTATATGTTAGAAATATACTCCTATAACATATATACAACTTCTTATACGGTACGGTTGATAATGTTTCTGTATTCTTAAGTTATCCAATATTTTAGTAAGTATTCTAAAAAATTGGGTTAAATGTAACATAGTTTTGCCGGTCTTGACAAACGGCGTTAAGCTCCGTCAACCAGCATAAAAATCTATTATGACAAAAAAAATATTTATTATTATATAAAAACGTCAAACAGAACAACAGCATCACTTATCACCACGCAATATATTCAAAACATACATTGCAAATACATAAAAAAAGCTCAAAACCCAGCATTATATCGACAAATACAAAAAGTTACTTAAACAATTGGCTAACTAAATATTTCTTATTTGCACATTAATGAGTATCATGATTAAATATATATAAAAAGTCGTGTAGTCGTATGTATGTAAATTACATTTTCTTTGCCTGTACAAGTAGCCTGTAAGCGCTTATTACCTTGACACACTGTCGACTTGTATCAATTTTTTGTTTGAATTGCTTATGTGTGGACTAACTTCTTAACTTGGCTTCGCTTACAACGTTTTTTTTTATTTATAGATTTAAAGTTTTTTAAATTTATGTTTAGAATAACTTTGTTTAAAAGTTTAGTATCAGACTAAATATATAAAATATAATAAAAAAACACGATTTAATAAATAGGTTGTTGTGTTTAAGAATTTCAATTTTAATAAATTTAAGTTCAACCACCTAGTTTTGTCTATAAAATAGGTATAAAAATTAAGTATTAGTTACTAACGCTTTATTAATATCCTTTAAATAATATTAACATAACATTTTTACCTTATTGAGTAGAAAAATGAAATAACATGTAAAAATAACTTAAAGCTTGAGGTCATTGTGGCGCAATGATTACAGCGTATGACTATTAACGTGACGGTTGTGGATACGATTCCATCTCGGGTAGATGATTTTTTTAATTTTAATTTTTTTTTCTTGGTAACAACACAAATCGCGGCGTTGAGTTCCACACAATATCTCGATGAGTGGGAAACGGAGTGTCTTAGCGCTAGGTTCCCAGCTATATGCGAGATGCAGCATGAGACAAAAAACAAATAAAATTATAAAAATTATAATTTATTCCAAAAACTGAAATGAATTCAAGCTATCATGACAAAAATCTTGTTAAAAATCGCATCGGGAAGGGTTGTCTTACTAATAGAGACTTAATGCCTCCGCCGGAACGGTTTACGTAGAAATTATGGAGTGTACATTTTTCATGGGGTTTTTTACGTCAATTTTTTATGTCGCCCATTACGGTGGGTGGTGGGGGATTTTACTGTAATGTTTTAAGTATAACGTGATTAATTAATGATATTAGCTGTGTATTTTCAAGGAAAAATAGGAAAAAAATGATTGAGTTTAATAATTGTAATACATTTTTTTAAGTGGTAGAAGGTTTATTTCACTTGGATATATACGTAGATTTCGGCGTTAGGTTCCACCAACTAATACGCAGTGTTTCTTAGTCGGTATTTCCTTGAGTACGAATCGAACCCACTACCATAATCCAGACTTAGAAGCTGTCCCACAACACCACGATACCCTCAAATCGGTTTTTAATGCAACATTGTGCTTAATTTTTATATATAAATATATATAATAAGGTAATTTGTGGTCTATTGTGTAATTAAACAAATTAAATATAGAGCTATTGTTTTAAATAAAATATACGGAATGAGAACAATTATCAGGAAACATATACAAATAGAAACAAGTAATATAGCTGGAATATACTTTTTTAACGCTTCTTCTATTTTTTATCTTATTACTAACAAGATTTTTTACGCTTCACGTTTTAACTCGCGTATAACAGGGTAAGCAGAGAGAGCCTAATGTCAAAACACTCCGTCCTCAATTAAATTAAAAAAAAATCAAACATGAGCGAGCTGAGTGGCGAAACTCTACGCCACGCTTCGTTTTACCACAGCGGGGAAATCAAGATAATTTATCTTAAGTGCGAATCGAACTCACAATCATCGCTTTTACAGTCAAACGCTCTAATACTGCGCATCGTCAACTTTTATAAAAGAATTGTAATAATTAATGTTAATTTAATCAAATCTAAATCATTATCATTTTATCTCACACTGTTTCCCGGAAATCAAATCTTAGACCTTATAGCGTATCAAAATCATAAATTCTTTGCAATTTCTTCGTTGCGTGATCAAAACCTCTAGTTCCACTTTCTAACACGCGTGAAAGGGCTACACTGCCAGCCATGTTGAAGGCACTCCACTTATATTTGAATAACGGAATATTTTCAATATGTTTGAGTCTTAGAGGTACTGTAAAATTAATAGATTTTACAAAAAAATACTACAATATTTTACATAAATATTATAGTATGTAAAAGATTTTTTTGTAAATAACAAGTAAGCTTTTAAAAAAATATATATTTATTCTACAATATAAATATAAAAATAAACTTTATTTCATTTTGTTTGTATTTTTATTACTTTTTACTGACTTTTTAAATATAGCCTAAAATCATACAATAAAAAAAGTATTAGCCTTAATTTTGTTAAGGAAAAATTCGACAGTTTACTTGTATAATCAAAATTATAATTTTAATAATTATTTTAATATATAATCATTTTAATTAACTAAAAATTCTTGTTTTTTTCCTCTTACAATTATAATAATAAGTCCAACGAAATTTGTTATATAAACAATATAATACTAATAATTTTTGATATCAGTAAGCTTTGTTTTTAAACTCTTTATAAATTTTCTTATTTTTTCTGTATTTAAAACATAACATCTATATAAATAACTATATTATAATTTTTAATAAATGACGTATTAAAATAATATAATAAATAAATCACCACCGTGTCTTTTCCTGTTGTCTGCTGAAAAATACTCCAGCTTATTGCAGGAAGACGATAATGTTAATATGTTAAAAATATTTTATGTAAAACAATTTATTAAATGTTTACGACACATTTTCCTTAAAGTATATTAAAATAGCATTGACATTATGTTTTGAGACGTCCTCGAAGTATGAACGCGTTTTTTCAAAGTAACATAATGCATTGTGATTTGTGGAGTTTAAATAAATTTGAAAATGCGCCGTTTTTTCAGCAGGTAAATTATTTTTTTTTATTTTATGTATTTTTTTTATTTTATGTTTGTGTTATAAAGCTAACAATTCTTGCTAAAATAAGTAGAGCAAAGACAAATCTGTGCACCCGTTTAGCTACAACTGCAATGTGTCTCGCCACGTGTTATAAATAAATTTAAAAAAATACATTAAAATAAATAAACGCCGTTATAGCGCAATGGAGCAGCATCTGACTGTAAATGCGATGGGTATAGGTTAAATTTGTACACGGGAAAATAAAAAAAAAACATTAAATATAAGCTCACTCACTAATTCTTCTCGATTATACGACAAAACCTTAAATAAAATCCCCCATGTTTTTTTAGTAAATTCACTTAATAAATATACCCTATAGATATTATACCATATAATACAAATATTTATCACACAATCAATATAATGATAACATATCGTACTTCCAATATGTATATATAAATATATTGGTGTATACATATTCTCGGCCTACATTGTACGTTTGCGTGTCTAAAGTCGTTTCTTTGCAATCGCATAGAAGTAAGGCTTCGATAAATATACCTATATTATATATAACTCAGATATAGAAGATTAGTTATTCGTTAACGACAATTGCTATTTTCTGTTATTAATTTATATGATAGTTTATGGAAATTATTAATATAAACTAATTATTTTGTTTTATACCTAGTGATTTCGGTGATTTTTTTTTATCTTTAAAATAAACAAAATGTGTCTATAAATTGAGTTTTACTAAAATCTTCTATAGAATAAAAGCCATGTTATATAAAAATTATAATTATTTTTTGTTCTTAGTTGCTATGTTATCCTAACACTTACCAGAACACTCGTCGTCATTAATTATGATATTACAATAAAAAATATATATTCAATGAAAATTGTTTTTAAAATACACTATGAACGTACCCGCATTAAATATTTAATATTTTAAAATAAATTAAATATTTAAAAACAAAAAGAAACTGTTAATTGACTATTTTTTAAGAAAGAGGTAACGTTACCAGCTTGTAACAGTAGCTTCACGCTTTTTCCTGCATAGATTGAACAGAAGGATCTAGTATCCTAGTAGTGTTAAGACACTACATTTTCTAAGATGAGTTAATGGCGGAACAACGCCGCGATCAATCAACATTTTTTTTCTTCACTTTTTATTAAAATTTAAGACATTCCAATGAAACATATGACATTAAAACAAGAATTACATATGAAAAGTATATCAAAACGCTCGCGAGTTCTGTACCGACGATAAATAATTTTAAGTCCCTATAATTCCGCCTTATCTGGGGCCCTGGAAGGCAATTTCTTTGCCATAGCTAAATTATAGCAGTCCGCGTGAAACTTAACACTGTAGGTACGTAATGTGGCTTACACACGAAGTTATGATAGTTTTTATATGATATATTCAGTTTAAGTCTTATTTGAAATGCAATTTTTGATTAAACTTTTTATTGTGTTTGAAATAAATAGATTTATTGTTTACAGTTTTAATTTTAGTTTATTTTTAGAGTTTAGAATCTCTTCTTTATATGATCTTATTGGTCATAGATATAGATCTCCGCCTCTCAATACGGAATTTCTAAAATTGGGTGAATGTGGTGATCGAAGTGTCTTAACACCAGTTTCCCTATTCTTTTTTTTTGCTCTTTGAAAAAAAAATACGGCTTTGATTGATATTGTCTTTTAGAAATTAGTAAGTAATGTAATATATATAATTTTTATGGTTTCTGCGAAAAATACCAATTTTCTTTTATACTTTAAGTCATATTAATATAAAGTTTTAGAACTTATTCTATTCTTGAAAGCTTCAATAAATTCTTCCAAACTTATAAAAAATTAAAAGTTTTTTTAAGGAGAATTTAGCTTAGTTACCTAGTGACTGTAATTTATTATAAATGTTTAATTTTTTTTTCAATATTAGCCTACAATCTTTCCGTACAGACACCAAAAACTACAACAACAAGGATTTACATAATTTATATTTTTGCCTATCATTCAAAAAAGTATATGTATATTATAATGTGATAAGAACGAGTCTCCGTCATTCCCTGTCCACGAAAGAACTACTATACTTTGTTTCTTCAACATAAAAAATGGTCTATGCCACAAATTAAATCTTTCCTCTCAAAACAAAACGAACCCACAACTATATCTTAACCTAAAAACAAACCTCCATAACCAAAATAAAGCCACCTTCAACTTCCAGATCTTCATGCACAAGAACGCAATGCAGATGCACGCAAGAGAACTGCAGCGAGGGTTGGGAGGTGAAGTCAAGCCACACCAGTGTCAGCAATGCTTGAAGTCATTCAGCTCCAATCATCAACTAGTACAACATATTAGGGTGCACACTGGGGAAAAACCATACAAATGCTCTTATTGTGATAGACGATTCAAGCAATTAAGTCATGTTCAGCAACACACAAGGCTACATACTGGTGAGTCAATTTGCTTATTTCTTTTATTTTTCACTTTTATTATGAGAATCTTATTTCTGACTATATATCAGATTACCATATAAGCTCTATCTTATTTAAAGATTTTGTTCAATTTGGCTCTAAAAAATAACAATAAGCTTAAGCGGACAAAGCCATAGGCGGTCGCTTGTATGCAAAAAATATTAAATATATACAAATTATAAAAAAAATATATTGCAAACTTTATTTCTATTTACACTTTTTTATTAATGTAAATCGTGTAAATTTTTGGTTTTGTAATAAGTTTCGTATAAATGGCCATAAATTAAAAACGAAGTATCTTAACAATAGATTTTCTCTTCCTATCCTATATGCGAGATAGTACTAAATAATAACGATTTAGTAACTAATTTCTCCGTTTTTCCATCTTTTTTATTTTTGTACATATTAGATAGGATTTAAAGAATCCAATTTGTTGCGTGATTTAAAGCAATCAGTGTATCAGTTTCTATAAATAACAATATTATGCATAATAATTTTATTTCCTTAAGTAGATTAATTTTCCTAATGTACAATTATTTAAATTATAGTAATCTAATTAATTATTTTAAAATATAAATTTTAATACTATTTGAATACGAGTATACTGACTATGTAAAGTTCCTAAAAAGTCGAAAGAGAACAAAGAACTGAGTCACTATCTTCTCATTTCTGCCCTAATAAAATTATCTTAACTCGCTATATTATTCAAATAATGACTATTTTAAAACAAACTTAAAAGCTTGAACCGAGTTAATCAAGTATATTTAGCTTAACACATTTTTGCCAATCTCATATTTCGAACACCTCGCTAATAGTCCGTAGTCCAAAATTAAAGATCAAATGATAACTAATCTATACTATTACAAAATAAATAAATCTTGAACTAAACAAACATAAATCCAACAAACCATTTAAAGATTTCACAATATCCAAAGTAAAACGTTAAACCTAGAACAAATAAACAAAATTTATTAAAACGCATGTTCCCTGACATGGATGTATGTATGTATATTCGAATACTGATGTATACAGCATACGGGATGTGTCTTCCAAATTTAACTCGAGCCATTATAAAGCAGAATGCATCGAGATGCAATTTTGTGTGCAAAAATATGCGTTGGGATTTATTTTGTGACAGACAGATGGAATAATGTGAGGCCGTGCGACTGGGTCTGGCTGTACGCGGTGGTTGTGAGTTCGATGTCCATTTGGAGGAATTAATTTTTATTGCACTGCTCCGATAAAGCGAAGTGGCATTCAGTTGCACTACTCATCGCGTTATATCTCGAGTTCTGGTGGACAGTAGAGAACAGTGTATTTGACACTAGGTTCTCTTTGTGACAGTGTGAATTTAAAACAGATACGCATAATGAAACATCACTCTTTTTTAGGCAACTATTTGGTTTGAAAGCAAATAGACTTATAAAAAGTATATATTTTTTATAGTAACAGTTAGAAAACGATTACATATAAACGACTTGTACGTCTCTAGAGAAGCTTACCATTCCGTTTCACAATGTAAAATATAATATCATGTTTTATCATACATTCAACATAAAAAGACAGAAAAACAACACCAATATCTAACTACTACTAACATATAATACTACTAATATCATACACATTTATAATCAAATCTAACAAAAAGTACCAAAAACATCACAAATCTACATCACAAAATCTAAAATTAAAATGGAGTTTCCGTTTTAATAGTGGACTTATAAAATACCTAGCATCCAACTCGTTATGCCGCCCATACTCGCATTTGAACGAACACACGCAAAAACAAAACGTAGAACAACTTTTATAATTAAAACTAAGTTCCACCAGTATTACCACCATTGGACGGCATTTCCGTGAAAAAAATTCACACCGTATAAGTGAAAAGCGGGAAAAAAAATTATCCAATCGTCGGCATTCGCCTCGCCGTAGGCGGCCAATCACGGCGCTTCACGTTTCCGTATATTCTACGTGTTAAGAAAAAATTTACGTTTCTTTTTTCTTTTCACGGTTTCGCTTTTCTGGTTGGCCAATGGCGGAGTTGTGTGTTTAATTGGACTTGTATTGTTCGTTTTATGTTCTATTTCAATGTATATAACGAAAATTGTTGTAATTTTTTTTTATTATTGGTTATTGTAGTAATAAATGTGGAATTCGTGTTTTGTATGCAAATTATTATGTGAAACGTTGCCTGTTTAAAGTAATTATTTTTTGTTTATATGAATTTAATTATGAAATAAAAATGATGAGGCCAGTCGTGGCGCAGCGGCACGAGGTGTGACTGTTAAACCGACTGGTTGTGGGTTCGATCCCCACTCGAGGAGATGAAATATTTACTTAAATTTATATTTCTATTTCTTCGCTCTGGTGTCGAGGTTAAGCGCGGCGTTGAGTTCTGCCACTCAACACGCAATGCCTCCAGAATTTGGCAGAAAGTGGGGAACGGAGTGTCTTTGACTAGGTTCCCTCTGCCTACCCTGCTGTGTGCGGGATACAGCGTGAAGCTGATTTTTTTAAATTATTATATGTATATAGATTAAAGTATTTTATTTTAAGTTTCTGGATTAGCCATTAAAAATTAAGAACATATTAACTGTCTTTATATATTCCACGATCTACACTAACAAACTATTAAGACTACGAAAAATCACCTAACTTTGTAAAAAAAAAACATCTTCTAATTCTCATTACCACAACATAACATCAACTAAAATATGATAATCAATACTGCGAAACAACACTAAATGATTAATACAAACAGACTACTTATACAAAACACGTCTAATTTTCCCACGTTTTTTTTTTATTTTTTATCAAAACCTACTAATTACTCGCCGACGGTCGATGGATGGTTGGACTTAATGACTTTTTTAATTGTGGTAATTACACGCTGTCCGCGACGAGTCGAGTGTGAATTTCATATTTAACATGTTGACTTATGTTGCTTAAGTGACAGTTGATTGTTGATTTGAATCGATTTTTTTTTTGTTGTTTTGTTTTGCTTTGTTGGTGTATATCGATATTGATTTTGGTTATTTATGAAGATGAAGAGATGAAATATTTACTTAAAATTTATATTTCCATTTCTTCGCTCTGGTGTCGAGGAGAAGCGCGGCATTGAGTTCTGCCACTCAACACGCAATGCCTCCAGAATTCGGCAGAAAGTGGGGAACGTAGTGTCTTAACACTAGGTTCCCTCTGCCTGCCCTGCTGTGTTCGGGATACAGCGTGACGCTGATTTGATTTATATTTTAAATGTCGATTATTTTATGATGTTTTTTTTATTATATTTATTCGATTTATATTTTGTGTTTTTTTTATTTTAACTTTAAATTACCATTTTCAATGCTGGTTTTCACCTAAAACGTCAAATCTAAAAATATAATAAAGTAAACAACGACAACTAAAAAACAAATAATAGGTACAGAAGTCGCTTAATGAATTCAATTAGTATAATTACAAGAACATTTGCAAAACATTTTTTTTTCCCACTGAATGGGGGACGAGCAAAAAGACTTTCTTTGGCGTTTCTTCGATTTCGCATAACAATAGGGCAAAAACGTGAAAGCTTCACTTTACTTTATATCTTATGTTTTATGTAATGTTTTAAAAGTACTCGCAACTTAGTACGAATGGCCTGTTGAAATAATTTATTCAAGATGCAAATGAATGAAATGTGAAACTTAAAATGTATTAATATTGAGTTATTTATTAGGTGATTTATATAATATACCTTCAGTATATTGTAGATATATGTATGTTTAATAAGTATAAGTATTGGAAATATGTTTATAGAAATAGTTCGAAACAATAAGTTTTATTTCTCCATTCTGTTAGAGTAAGCGATGTCCTGAAAAACGGACGGCAACTTTGAAACCGGACGTCTTAATACTATATTCCCTTTGTTTATCCAGCTTGCGGAAAAAATCGGGAAGCTGCTTTTAAAATAATTATAATTAAAAAATATTAATACGGCACGAAGTGTGACAGTAAAACCGTCTGGTTGTGGGTTCGATCCCCACTCGAGGAGATGAAATATTTACTTAAATTTATATTCCCATTTCTTCGCAATGGTATCGAGGTAAAGCGCGGCGTTGAGTTCTGCCACTCAACACGCAATGCCTCCAGAAGTCTTAACACTACATTCCGTCTACCTACCCTGCTGTGTGCGGGATACAGCGTGGAGCTGATTTTTTTTTTATTTATTGCTTTATAATTGATTCACTTTTTGAAGTCTGTTACAAGATCTTGCTTATACAATTAAATTCAAATACATAAAACTAATGGTTTTCTTTCAATTTAAGTATAAATAGTAGTATTTCTGGATAAAAAAGCGCAGGTGGCCAGCAGCTCGGATCTTACGCTCGGGAGCGCGAAAACTCAATATCAAACTGTAAAGTCGAGCCGAGGTGGAACTGACAAGAGCGAGTTTCTTATCAATTATACGATTACTCATTATATATGTATAATATTGTATAACACTTTTTATATTCTATCTTTATATAATATTAAACAAAGTCACTTGCCACTGATGTATGCTTCATTTAAAATGACTACAATGGTAGGGTAATTCAATAGCAAAGCATAAAAAATAGCCTCGTCGAGTGTTAAGAAATTGTTACTAGCTATCGTTGCGGGTTCGATTCCCATCCTGGGGACTGATTATATTTAAATCATTTTCCTTTCTCCGCTCTGGTAGACCAAACGCAGTGTTGGGGGTGCGTAAGAAACAAGATTTCTTTACACTAGGTCCATCTATCTAAAGTGAAATTTAAAATACTTTACATAGTTAGAAAGTCTCTATTCATATGTTATTTAGAAAATATTTCCAATCCAAGGCGTTCATTAAGTGTTAATTATATATAGGTATTGGGACCATTGACATTTAAACTTACATTCAAGCTAAAAATGGTGTATTATAATATTCTACTATATTTGTATAAAAGGTATTATATTCCACTGTATTTAGTAATATTTTAATCTTATTTCTAACTTTATACTAACCTTTAAAAAAATGATTTACCTAAATATATAGACAATAATAAATGTATACACAATATGAATTGATAAAATCTAATGTAATGCAACTTGCGCTTACTTCATAAGACATTAAATAACTCGGTACAACTTATTATATAAAATAATTTGCACTGTCTAAACCAGAAAATTATAAATGTAATATTTTCCTATATTCTAACAATTTTTCATAGATGTTGTACAATTTTTTAGAACTATAAAAAACATTTTCTTTTATATTTTCCTAGAAAATGTCAATATCCTCTCTATCTCGTAGGGAACCCCAAAAATCGTCGCCAGCCAACAAAGACACGCTGTCCGAGTGGAAAGTATTTTACTAATTTACAGAGTTCCATCCCTTTTGTAACTGTTCAGAAGTTTTTTTATTAACATTTTCTGATATCACTTTTCATTCTTTGCCGGTGATTTAAAGGTTAAAAAAGTTCAACAAGCTTAAATTAAAATTTAATTTCAACATCAGGCGGTCGTGGTGCAGTGGGTCAGTATCGAATAGTAACATAATGGTTGTAAGTTCGATATCTACATAAGAAATAAATTATTTTCATTTCGCCGCTCTATGATAAAAGATAGCGCGACGCTAGGCTACGTTACACCGCACAATTTCCGAAACATTAAATATTGAGTAGCAGAGTTTAACGCCACGATTTGCCTTGCTACCATAAAATCTAGCCATAAAAAGTAATACATTCCCTCGAACAAATCGAACCCATAACCGTCACTCACATCCACCACAACCAAAAAAAAAACCGTAAATTCCAATAAAATTATAATAATAACTTAATAAACTTACATAAATTAACATTATACAGCTTTAAGCTCCATATTTATAGTGGTGTGCTTTCGGGGTGTACCGTCAACTACAACTAACAAGTAGTGTGGGGAAAATCAATAGTCATTGCGTCGCGATGACGCTGACCCGTGGAGCTCGACACGCTTATAGTGCCTTTAAATGTATTAATCGTACAGACGTTTTCATTTTTTTGTAAGTATGTTGTATGAGTTGTACGGGTTGTATGGTTTTTTGTTTGTTTTTGACAAACATCGAGTTCTTTTTTTATGTTTTTAGTATTGAATGCGATGATTTTTCCCGACTGCTAAGGAAGGTTTATATAATTACTGATATTGTTTAAAGAAAACGATTAAATATTATTAATATAATTATTATTAGTATTTTTAACGAGGCCATCATGGCGCAGTAGCTCAGTGTCTCACTATAAGAGCTGTTGTTTTGGATTCGATTTCCCCTCGGGATAATGAATTATTTTCATTTTATCACTCTGGTAGGAAGACAAAATGCGATGTTGAGTTTGGCCATTCGATCAGCAACATCTCGAATGTAGGGCAATACGTGGGCAACGGAGTGTCTTAACACTAAGTACCCTTTACCTACCCTGGTGTACGTGAGATACAACGTGAGGGCAAAAACTATATTTTATGCTCATATTTTTTATATATTATACAATTCCATTTTCTTTACTGGGCTATTATTATTGTACTTAATTATACACCTTCGTTGGCGCTTATCTACAATATTAATGCATTTTTACTTATAATTATGTAGAAGCTGGCTTAAAATCGATTTTAATGCGATTTTTAGATTTATTTTCTGCCCCTCTTATTGTTTTGTATCTGACCTAAGCCGATTCGATAAAACTATGATTATTAGAGGATACTTTTTAACATTTTTTAAGAATTTTTCCCCGTTTCAATATTAATCAATACCTAACTTAAATATTTATTAATTATTTTTTTTCCATTCCATTCCATTAATATCCATTCTTCTTCTTCTCTTAACACTAAGTTCCCTGTGCCTATCCTGCCGTGTGCGGGATACAGCGTGAAGCTGATTATTTTTTTTTATTCTTACTTTACCTTACTTTTATAATCATACAATTTTTAAATACACAGACAAAGCCGAATCAAGTCGCTTGTCCGACACACCACAACATAATATTATATTTAGCAAGTAACCAGCAAAATTACTAAATATTAAAATGATATACATATATATGTATATATACACAACAATATGTATGTGTGTACGTGCGTATATTACCCACGAAGCGCTCACCACATTGCGGCTTATCCATTTCCTCTAAATTAAACTAAACTACTATACAATAAATGTTAATACATTAGTTCGATTTTGTTTAGCCTAATTAGATAGGATTTAGTATTTGTGTTATTAATATATTATAGATATATATTTTAGTTGCTATTCGTAAATTCACAAAGCGGAATGCCTAATATGGTAATTTTGTATGTATTGTTAGTTGTATTGCATACTGTTTGTTTAAAATGGTTGGGAAGATTAAATGAATTGTGGAGTTAGGCCTCTTTTTGTGACTCATACTGGAAAGTATATTTTATCTCTCAATCAATAATATAACGAAGCAAAGCGCGGCGTTGAGCTCCGTTACTCAACGAAAATGGAGATAGGTTTTAAAACTAAGTTACCTACCCTGCTGTGAGCGGGATTTAGCGTGAATCTGATTTATGAAACTATTTCGTTACTGATTGATTGATTGATTGATTTGTTTAGAAAGTTTAAATTCAGCTTGTCATCTGTTCAAATCTAATTTCACCAGATTAAGGTTTTATATAATGGCTACCTGGCTACTTCATTTTCCTAAATTTTATCTTATCTTACTTATTTAGAAAACGTATAAAAATTTGAACGCAGCGGGACTCTAACCCGCGCCTCCTGGAAACCTTCCAGGAGGCGCGGGTTCGAGTCCCGCTGCGTTCAAATTTTTATACGTTTTCTAAATAAGTATTTTTCTTTCCTAAGTGTGGAATAACACTTTAAAAATGTTAAAAAAATATTTATCTTATCTTTTTAATGTTATAAATGTGAAAGTTTTTGAGGATAGATAGATATTTATTCATCTTTAAAGCAAAAACTACGGAATGCATTTTAATGAAGTCCAGTCCAGGGTTACAATTTATATACAGATTTTGTATAATATGGCTATAATATGACAATAAATTTAAGCGGGCGAAGCCGCGGGCGGATCGCTAGTATTTAATAAGTATTTAACATATTAGGTAGAATTCATAACCTACCCCACTTTTTTCATTTACTAATGTTCAAAAGTGAGGGGATGATGAGTCCCAAAGGATTGCGGTAACTTGAGCACATAATCCATCTTATCGTTTTCAAAAATTTTAATGGAAAAACTCGTGGCAGGACGAAATCCGGCCACAGGGGATGCAAATTTTCTTTCTTACTTAATTGATGCTATTCTTCTAATGCATATAACTACAGTAAAAAATGAATAGGTACTTTCTCTAATCTATATATCTATATTAAAATCTTCCGTTACTGACAGACAGACAATGGACGAACGAAAGTAATGAACTTAAAAAATCGAAATTTTTCGTGTTTGGGTTGGTTGGGGATTACGTTGCCCATAGCGCGGCGGTAAGTTGCGCCACTGAACACGTACTGCCTCGGAAATTAAACGGATAGTGGGAAAACGTAGTGTCTTAACACTAGGTTCTCGCTGTCACCACTACTGTTCCGGAAATGGCATCAAGTTACTTTTTTATCTTTTGAAATATATTTTTTATTAATTTATTTCTTTATCTCTACCCCTTTTATTATTAATGTTGACCAAATTATAAAATTTCGAAATGTATACAAAAAAGTTTAGTAAAAACGGGTTTATTTTAACTTAGTTCTGTCAGTAGTATACACGTGGGAGCGCCGACGTCGGTTGTAACAGTTTGAAAATTCCACGGAAACTTTTTACCGTCGAAAAACCATTGTGAACTTATTTTAGAGTTTTATTGAGTTTTGAGGCTGGCTTTTTGCATTTCGTATTTATTGGAATAATATTATATTTAACTGTAACTGCCTTTCTATTCCTAGCGGGGTAGCTAAAGAGAACGGAGCGTCAAACGCTACGGTCTCTATATACCTCTTTCGCCTCGTCCACTGTCATTTACCTCGTCATACATGCCCTTCAGGAAGTCCTTGTGCTTTTTACGCGACTTTTCTGCAATAACGTCGATATCGTGTTTTTCGAAAGTCAATCTGAGTCTCCTCTGCCCCTCTTATCATGGCACCTTTTCTTCTTCTTTCATGGCTATGCTTTTCTTCTTCTTCTTCTCAATTCGTCATCCTCCAGAGTAGATACCTGCCATTCCGGGTATCTCTCTAGCTAATTAAGCTAATAAATCTAAAAAAAACTCTTTTAAACCTGTTTACATTATGAAAAAACATAAAATTTCACATTAAAATAAATTCAAAATATGTTTCTCGAAATGGAAAGTAAAAACAAATAAGGCCCAATGGAAGCGTAATTTCTATGATTGGTCCAACTTCGGGGGCCCCCGGTTATCTTTTTGTCATTTTTTTTGTTCACTGCGTCTTTATTCCACCCTTCAGAAAAGACAGGTCGGCTGTACAATGACCAGTCTCGATACTTGGGGTTTTTTTTTAAATAATTTATTAAAGAATTTTAATTCTTTCTCTCATTAATGAATGTTTTTGTTTTTCTGTATTTGTTTACTACTATGTATATATCTAATAAGCATTTTTCAATACATTTATCAAAAGTAAATGAATAACAAAACCAATCAACAAAACTAACGTATTTACTAAAAATTATAAAAAAAAACCTTTATAATGATATATTTTTCAATAAAATCTATAATGATATCAGCAAAACGATATTAATAATATATAATGTGGAACGCAATTGGCAAAGACTTATAGCTAATATGCCGTATCAGCTTAATCATAGTTTTAAATGATCTCTCCGCAGTAAAACCGCGTTCATTTATTATATAAAATAACGGTACGCCTATTACCGCATATAGGTATTTAATCAATCTAGTATAATGTTTCTAGTTCACCTTTGATAGGAAACTGAGGTCAAAGTAGGTTACTTCTTTTTTTTTATTACTTTTTTATACTGGGCTGTTGATTCTATGAGAAAAAAAGGTGAAATTATTATATGTATATTAAAAATATCTTCTATCTGACACTCTGTTTTCGCTTTTTGGCCAATTATGTGTTATAGTTTATAAGTAGATATATACTTATTAAATGAGAATAATTTAACTAATCCATTTTTATTTTTCATATATATATAATTTGAAATGAATCAGCTAAAATTACATACTATTTATTGACATAATGACGCAATACAACATTATAAATTTAACGCACATTAAAAATATGTAGCGAATCGAATTTAAACTACGGAGATTCTTCTTACTATATAATTAAAAAATCTGTATTTTAAATGAGTCATGAGTTTTATACGATTATATTTTCTTAACACAATAATGGCTATATCATACAAGATAGAAAATAAAAAAGAGAATGTATTGCCATATAATATTCCATACAAAATGTAATTCTAATTTCGTCGGTCTACCATTTAAGCACTAAAATGAAAAAAAAAACGTAAGTAATTAGCAAGACAAAACACGGAGTTGTAAATTTGTTTTATTTTTTAATTTTATTATAGCAATCAAAAAACAATATAACAAATATTTATTACTATGGTGGCCAGTCGTGGTGCAGGGGCACAAACATGTGACTGTAAACGTTACTGGTTGTGGATTCGATTCCCACTCGAGGAAATGAAATATTATCTTTTTTAATTTCTTTACTCTGGTGTTGAGGCAAAACGCGCAAATTGAGTTCCGCCACTCAACATGCCTTTAGAATTTGGCGGAAAGTAAAGAGCGCAGTGTCTTAACACTGGGCTACCTTAGCCTATCCTGCTACGCGCGAGATACAGCGTGATACAGCTGAAAAAGAAAAAAATATATATTTACAATATCAAAACATCACGCACACAGTACAAAAGAGCCTATTTGCAAAAGGCGAAATGGAAAAAAGGTTCCGCGTGATCGGCCTTTATTTGATTTCACCGTGTTTGCGTACAAATTAGCGACGGCGCTGTTACGTTACGTTTTTATCTTGTCTTGTCGTTTTGCTTTGGGAAACCTTGTAAAAGAGAAAATTAAGGAAATTTTGTTTTAAAATAAATTTGTTGTTATACAATTACGATTATGGTTTTTTTCTTTTTGTGTTTCACATTTTAGCCCGCGTATAGTAGAGTAGAAACAACCTAGTGTCAAGACACTTTGTCCTCTACTTTACGTAGAATATGCATCACACGTTGAGGTCCAGAACTCGACACCGCGCTTTTCTACAAAGGAAATTAAAAAGAAATTTGCGAAGGAAATAAAAATGCTTCCGAGAAATGATCGAACCCACAATCATCGCATACAGTTAAACACCGTCTCACGGTTTTTATGTACAGTATATTTTTTGGCTATCAAGAGACTTATATTTTTTGAATTTGAACCAACGACCATCGCTATTATAGCTATATATTGACATTTACATTATGTTTATATGAACTATATAAATAATATTCCCATAAAACACAAATCGATTTAAATTTTTCATTTAACATTGTTAAAACAAAATCGAATCAAAAAAATATAATTCTAATACAATTTGCAAGCTATTATACCAATCTTTTTAAAAACTTATATTATTTGAAGCTTTTTTGTAATTGAAGTTTATTTTTTTTAGCAAAAAGTATTGAATCCCAAGTCGTAACCCTTGCTTTTTAAGAAGGTAACGATATTCGCCCGAGTTATCTTTTAATTAACTCTAAGTGTTTTTCTTGAGAGTAAAAATTTTACTTTCAATAACAGTTTCAGTTATTACTTTTTGATTAAGATTTTTTATATTACTTTATATCATATAATATATAAGTAATTGCTAGAATATTTGTCGTTGTTGGATATCTAAATAATATTTTTATAAGTTGTGGGTTCAATTGTTAGTCAAGAGAATTAATTATTTTTATTTACAAATTATTATTTTTTGTTGAGATCGGGTGGTGAGTGGGTTCCCTTTGCCTACCCAATAATAGGGTAGGTATGCGGGACAAAGCGTAAGCTACAAAAAAAGTCATCTTAGAATTTAGACACTTGATTCTCTATATTTTCCATATACATATTACACGCATCATAATGTTAATCACGCATTTCAATTTTATTTGTATTATTGTTTTGTAATTATTCTAAACTATGACGATATAACAGGATAAACAAAATCCGATCAATCTTTTAAAGAAGTTGCAGATTCAAATCCTACATTCAATCATTCAATTCTAATACTAATAATTTCTATAGCTATATTTTTTATATCTAAAAAGGGGTCCCACCACATATATATCCATACTAACTGCATATAACAGTACAATCAATATGAAGAACACTCAAACAGCAATAGAAATAGACCCCTCGGGCCGCAGATGTCGCCGAGATTTAGGCAAAATGAGCTTTCGCCTAATTTATTTTTTGTCGCCTTCTTTTCCTCGTGTAAATATTGACGTTGAACGCTTGGTTCTTGTGGACTTTCTTTTTATGACATGTACTTTTTTTTTAAATAAAATATTTTTTTCGGTTTTCACTAACTTATCTCTGCTTACCTCGTTTGATACAAGAAATTGCATCTTCTATCTGAAATCCAATCTTCTAACTGAAAAGAAAAAACCATTTATAATGATCAACCCTAGCACTGCGATTTGTCTGGCTAGATTGGCATGATTAAATTACTTTAAGCTTTTATTATTTTAAAACATTTATTTTTTTATTTATCTGAAACGTTTCGTTATGTAGTGTAGGGTAGGAAGAGGGAACCTAGTGTTGAGACACTCCGTATTATTAGCGAAGATTGACGGTGTTAACCTCCGACCTTTATCTTGTTATCAGATCGAGGAAAAGCAAAATAGCTTTCCCAAATATATATATTCTTGTGGCATTTTACTTAAAATGAAAAATAAAAGTCGTATCCCATTATTGCGAAATTTGACAGACTCACTTGTACCTACCTAAGAGTTTTTTCGGCGGAACCGGACGTTCGGCTCGGCGATTAGGAAATTATATTGGGGGTGGAATTTCTTCTTTTTCTCAAGGTGTCGGGAGCGATTGGTTATTAAATCGGACTTACGACTTCACCCTCGTCTTAATTGTCTACGCACATTTTTTTAATTTTGGTTCCATTTTGAATTTAGTCTTTTATTTTATTATACGTATTACAAAAGTATTGTAAAATAAATAAAATTAATATTTGAATATTTGACCTTAACTGTGACAGAAAAAGGAAAAAACGTTCATTCATTTGTAAAAGCAGTGAATAATAGAAAGTGTTGGATATTTAGCTAACTTCGAATACCTATACAAACTTAACAATAAAGATTACAATTAAACTAGTTAATATTAATCTTAGATATAATACAAAATATCCTCCTATAAACCAATTGTTTAGAAACACAACAGATGGTCAAATACGAACTATTGTATCAAAGAATATTAACGTAATCTCCTTAATAATATTAAACACAAGACAACTATACTTCTACAAAAGAAAGCAAATGTAACAAAAAACCAGCTAATTAGAACAAAACAAGTAGAACAATTTAATCTGAAAAACAATGGAGTCGAAGAGAACAACAAAAAAATGAGAACAGTCGGCGTCTCTTTTATAATGTTATAAGAATAATTAATTGTAGATATTAATTATATAGTGTTTTGTTCTTATTCTTGATACAACCCTTTACGCCATATGGAAGGGTTGAGCTTTTTAGCGTTGTTATGACTTTTGGTTTGATCAAAGCTTAATTTTTTAAAATATATTTTTAATTATTCTTTTAGATTACAGCATGGTTTTTTTTATTTATAAGTGAAAAAACTATTTTCCTCTTTACTATGTTCTTTTAAATATGTTCTAATATATTTTATTGGTAATATATACACTTATTCGATATATTCAATTGTTAACTTTAACTCAATTTTAAATGGTTTTTGTTTCTTTTATGTTTTGATTAAAAAATAACAAAATAAAAAAATAAAAAAATAAAAAAATAACAAATTAAACATATACATAATAAAAATGGCACAAATAAGAAAAATCTTATAAAACACCAAGATATAAACGAGACGTAACCAATAGACTATGCACACATTGCACAGCTTATGTCATTATAAATCGAAAACAATAGATAAAAAATACATTCTAGAAGGCCTCGTGTTCAAATGCATATTGCAGTAAACCTGTTTTTCCGTTGCAATATTGTTTCTCGCGTCACACCACCGATTGTAATGTAAAACTACGATTTGCCACACTCAGGGAAGTAAGAAAGAAGATTTTTGTTCCATACAAATTCTTATGGTTTACAAATTAGTGTTGTGGCACAATTGTATTGACTTCCGTGTGTTTTTAAATATTGTTTAAGCTTGAAATAAAAAAAAACTTCAAAGCCTATTGGAAATAGCTTATTTTTTTGTATTTATAAAATAACACAATGGATATATAAATATTAGTACCGTAAACCTTCATTGATACATTTTTAATTTTAGCCCAAATGTATAAACGCATAAATCCGATTCAACAAAAACTGACAACATATGGTGCAATGGTAAAATTCGTTTCGCTCAATAAAATCCTGTTTTAATGGAATCTACCAAAAAAACACCGGAAGTGACCCATCAATATTGGTGTAGTGATTTTTTACCGGATCTCGGCAACATCTGAGCGCAACAGGTGCTTTGCGTGAGATAAATTCTGCTTACGATAAAAATAACTTTACTTTAAAAATGTACTTTATGCATATATGATTTAAATAATCTTGGGTTCGTTCGCTCATAGTTTGATTATAAGATTTTTTATGAAATTATTAAGCGGTTTTATCGCTTAGGATTTTATTTAGATCGAGTTATATGGTCTACTTTTTATTAAAAAAATATATTAAGAATCACATCTTTTTTAAACATTTTTAAAGTGTTATTCCACACCACATTCTTTCCTAAGAAAAATACTTATTTAGAAAACGTATAAAAATTTGAACGCAGCGGGACCTGAACCCGCGCCTCCTGGAAACCGACTAGGTGGAACCCGCCTGGTCGGTTTCCAGGAGGCGCGGGTTCGAGTCCCGCTGCGTTCAAATTTTTATACGTTTTCTAAATAAGTATGTAAGAATCACATCTTTTGTTAAATACGAGTACATTGCGCGTTAAACGGGACTCAACGCCGCACTCAATCCAACCAAACCGTGGAAATGACAATACTTACGATATTAATTTGATATCGAACCTACTACCACGAGAAATTTTTCCACAGCGCATCAGAGGTGTTAGATTACAAAACAATATTAAAAAAACGCCTTAACTGATAGAACATGCAAACTTTTAAACTCATTCCGCATTTTTTATTCCCAACTTGCTACTTGAGTCGACTGAAGCTCTTTAATTAACTAAGAATGGCGTTGCGTGATTTTTTTTCTACTCAGTTTTTTTTTTAATTTAATTACTACCGTAGAAAAGACAATGGGAATAATGTGTTCAGCCATTACAAAATTTTGTTATGACATGCAAATTTTTTACCTTTTGTTTAAGTTTTTAAAAGGTAAGTTTGTTTGAGATTATTCGGGCGAAAGTTTTAAATTAAATTTGGTTTTGTTTCTTTTAATTTTGCTCTCATAATTATAATATTAATAGTATTTTTTTTATTATATAATTATTATAAATAGGCCTATATTTTTAATTGAATATTATTTTATGTAAATCTTATAATATATAAATTAAAAAAATTAAATTAAATTAGCTTCACGCTGTATCCCGCACACAGCAGGGTAGGCAGAGGGAACCTAGTGTTAAGACACTCCGTTCCCCACTTTCTGCCGAATTCTGGAGGCATTGCGTGTTGAGTGGCAGAACTCAACGCCGCGCTTAACCTCGACACCAGAGCGAAGAAATGGAAATATAAATTTAAGTAAATATTTCATCTCCTCGAGTGGGGATCGAACCCACAACCAGTCGGTTTTGCAGTCACACCTCGTGCCGCTGCGCCACGACCGGCCTCAATAATATATAACTTTAACTAAATATCACAATATGCCTAAACGTACGTAGCAGGTTCATTTCCATATCAGAAATCAAAATAATATTTTTTAAATAACAGTTAACCGTATAATATATGGGAACACGTTAAAATTGCACTATTATATTATTATAGGCATCAAAAGTTGCATCAGTGGAGCTAACGGTGCTGTGCAATACCGCATAGGTACAACTGGTTTTCTTACATGCACCCACACTTCATATGCGATAGCTGCTACAATAGAAAATATCCTTGTTTAAATATTAAATATGACTTGTTTATTCGTTTTGTTCGTTAGAATTGAATTGTGTTTTTTTAAGCTTCACGCTGTATCCCGTTTAGTAGAATAGGCAGTGGGAATCTAGTGTTAGAATACTCTGTTCTCCACTTTCTGTCCAATTTTCGAGACTTCCAGTCAACGCCGCGCGTTATCTTGTTACCAGAGCGAGGAAATGAGAACAATTCATAGCCCCAAAGTAGAACTCGAACCTTCAACTACTGTCGCGTTTACAGTCAGTATGTACTACTATGTCCTCATTTTGTAATCATCAAAGCAATAAATTAAATCTTGTTTGAGTTTAAATTGATGATTTTTTTAAAATTGTACGTAGTTATTATATTCACATTTTAACTTCGTATAAGTTATTAGTTTTTCGTCTTCGTATAAGTTAGTCGAGACAAAGCGCGGCATTAAGTTCTGCCACTTAACACGCAATGCCACCAGAATTCGGCAGAAAGTGAGGAACGGAGTGTCTTAACACTAGGTTCTCTCTGCCTACCCTGCTGTGTGCTGTATACACCGTGAAGCTAATTCAAGGTTGTATATAGGTAGGACCAAATAGATTCGACATGGTTTATATATTTGAAATAACCGTTTAATTTAAATCAGGATATATAAAATAAAAGTTAAATGCTTTAAAATAGAACTATTATATTTCACATGATTTAGACATGTATTTAATATAACAGTTCCATAAATACAGTACTTATAGTGAAGTTATTTAGTTTTCATTGCGTGCGGGCCTTTTTGACCCGCAACACGGAAGGGTTACGTTGTTTATCGTCTACACTGGGCCCCAGTCGATTGCTAGACACACCTTAATTAAAACTGTGATTTGTATCAAATAACTGGTATTGGTAAATTATAGGTGTAATGAAACAAAATTATATTCTTGTTTTTAAGAGATATTTGATGATTATTTTACATAAGGCGAAGTTTGGTTTGGCTTTGATTTTGTATTTAATCTTTTTTTTTTCATTGTAAGTAGAATTTTGTAATATATCGTTTTAATTTTTTTAATAATAATTAATATAATAAAAGGTTTTTTGTTTCTAATATAGTATAAAACATAGATTTTTAACATTATATTTCCTCTGCCTACCCTTATGTATGTAGAATCTATATTCCACGTTGTAATTAAAAATATATTGTAAACTTTCAAACTACGGTTTCCTTTTATCTCTGACAAATTAAAAAAACACAATTACACCAAAAAATATCATATAAAAAAGAATTCTCAACCAACCTTAAAGTGTATCTTGAACCCTCCCGAACAAAAACAAGTCAAGTTTTTTCACTTAATTTAAACTCAAAAGATACTCGAGATAATTGCTCTCTGCTTTCTCGATGGCGGATAAATCGAACCCATTTGTGAAAGCAATTTTCCCCATTTTCCCTATTTTTTGGCATTCTTCGCGGCCATTGTGAGCAAAGAATCGGTGATTAAAATTCAATTTTGGGACAATCAATGGTATAAGATGCAGTGCATTCTAATTGGATGAATAATTATGGATGTTTTAAAATTCGTATTTTATTTCGGTGATTTTTGAGGAACCCTAATTTTGATTTTTGTTAAATGATTTGTATATAACTATATTGTGGGTATAATAATGTACGTACTATATTTTGATATAAACTATTAATTCTTGTTGTTACTATACATAACTGATATCGTACTAAAATAGATAGGTATATTAATTTATGTATATCATTATTTTTAGTAAATAAATAAATAAAATATGTGTATTGTAGGTATATACTTTTCCTCTTTCTGAATCTGAAGGTTGTATTTTAGGAATCCTAGTATAGTGTTAAGACACTTCGTAATCCACTTTCATCCTAATTTTCACAGTATGTTAATTGACGGAACACAACGCCGCGCTTTAAACAAAATATTCAATTTAGAATTCGAATACCTTCACAACACACACTTCCCATCTAAACCACAAGCGTATAAAATTGAACAACATAAAACAAAAAAAAAACTAGCAAAATTATAAAGGCCCAACCAAACACCAGTCATCAATCAAATAACAACCGTTCACACGTCGATGGACAAAAAAGTTACCAAAACGAAGTTCGGACAATACGATGCCCTTCCTTGTTTATACCTGTAATATAAAATAATAGCACTAATATTAGCATAATAATAGTGTACTTCTATAGTTTCGGGGTTATTGGCTAACGGGCAGCTGCAGGCCATTTTTTTTCTAAGGCCATTGTCCACCGGAATTTATGCATCGATGCATTCAGAGGTCACCCTTTTTTGGATTGCATCTTCGGACGAAACAATAGATAAAATTAAACCCTTCAACTATAACTTTGAATTGAAATATGAATAATACTTTGTATTATTATTATTATTATTTTTACTATTTTAATTTCTGTCGAGTATGGAGTCTTAAATTATTATTAAATTTAAAAAAACCATGACAAGTACAAAAATATTCGTATTTTGTAAAATTGTAAGAAATAAGGTCTTTAATAATTTTTATCTAGAAAATCTAAAATTAGTATAATAAAAAACTCTGATTATTTAAACAATTCCTATTTAAAATTACAAATTATTTCATTCATTTAAACACGAATGTCAAATAAATTCGACAATTGGTGTACCGGACCCTTCTGCTACAAAAAACAACAGGTAATCAAAGGGTTATGAGTAACAGTTGTAATGGATGAAGAACATAGGGTCGATTCAGAATGGAGGATTTATATTAATATTGTGTTACACTTTTTTGGTCTATAACGGAAGTATTTATTATTTGTTTTAAATCATCATGTGGACCCGATTATTACTTTTAAAGTTGACCTGTCAAGCGCACGTTTTATTAGAAACTTGCTTGAACATTGTTTCTTTGAAGTTTGATTCTTCTATACTTCTATACTAAGAAGCAAATTAATAGTATATAAAAAAAGTTAAATATCGTTCACGTATATTGACCGATGTATTCCGCAACTAAAAAGTTGATTCAAATATTATATTACATCTAAATAGTTCTCTAAATATTTTATAATAATAATAATTGATACTTTATACACATATGTACATATTTTCATACAAATGACATATATCTTACATACATACTTATATCTTACATTATTTCATTTAAAACCTTAAACTCTCACAACTTGAAAAACAGTTTTAAAATATTTCAAAAAGCTTTTAAATATAAATCATGAAAAGTGTCTGCAACTTGAATTCTCTCAACGAATCGAGTCGAGTTAAATTTTTAAATCTCTGTAAGATGCAGCTTTCGGTATCTTTTTCTTCTTTTAGAAAATGTCTCGGGCGATGAATAAAAATAATTGTAGAAGTGACGCCGGCAACCTCTATACTTACTCTGTTCATATAATTATATCTTAGGGCTGGTTATTAAAAAAAATGTATTGTATTATAATTTTTTTTCAATACTTACTTCTAATTTTATTATTAGTAGTCTCAGCAGTCATTTTTGAACTCTCTTTGCACGTAATGTGCAAATGTGTTAGATTTTTTTTAAAACCAAGCTTATTTTTTTGATAAATAATTATTAAAAAATATTACATTGCCTACAATATGTCTCGCGCCAACATTAAACCTCCAACTACAATTTGGAATAAATACATTTCTTAACATATAAATAACCATTTGATAATATAACATAATGCATAAACTTACAATATATTTTTACAATGTTCTTATAGAGTACTTGTTCGGAAGTATACATATTTAAATAAAACTCATATTTTAAACTTCAGAAAAAAATCTAAGTAACTAGAAAAAACAAACCCACAAAAAACCCCTAACACTAATAACGATGATAAGTTAAGTGTGAAAGTCGTTAGCGGCAGCCCTACTAGCTACCTATTCGTAAACCGAGACGCTTTTCTCGAACTTAAGGAAAACTTGCCAACATTGGTTCTCTTTTTTTCTCTACAAAACGGTTATATTATACTTTTTTTATTATTTTCTTTATTCCGTTCCTCGCCTGGAATCTTTTTACTTGAAAACGTGTACCCTTTTCAGGAGTTGGCCGGCTATATCTTAACTTGACTGTTCAAAACAATAGTACATTGGAGTAGCTATTCTAGTATGTAGAATTTTTGTATAAAAATAATATTAAAAAAAAATTGTATAAAATATAATTCTTGCTGTTGTTTTAGGACTTATATGTTATTATTTTTTATTAAGAGAGTGTAGTGATGTGCCGTTGTGACGTAAAGTAAAAAAAACTTTAAACCTTTTGCCCATTTAAAGAAATATGAGTGGGATATTCTTATTTATATCTTTATTTATTTTACATTTACTAAAAGCCTAATTTGATTCTAATTATTATTATTAGCACTACTATATTTTAGGTTTTTTACATTTATATGTTGGCAAATATGGGAAATTTTAAACTAATTGGTTACCTTATTATTATAAAATTCAAACATTACTCTATAAAAGTTAAAAAAAAAATTAGCAAACGCCTAAATATTTGAACTTGCAGGAAGTTAGTTGAACCTGTGCTATTTTGATACTATCCAACGTTTTGTAAAATATATGAATTCACAGTTCAAACTCAACTCAACACTGAAAAAACCAACAATTTCACGAAAATAAAATAAACTAATTTGAGAAGAAAACTCCACAAACTTCTATATTCCTTGAAAACCCCTTAAGTTTTTATTTGACCACTGAAGCATTCGCGAGATAGCGCTGCGCGGTGAAAATTAAAAAAAAAAGAACCAAACCGGAGGAAAAATACGCAATCCTCAGGATAGAACTTTCACAACGTTAAGAAAGTAAGGAAGGGGTGATGTTTTATTGCTTTAGACATCTTTGCATTTCACTTTGTTTTTTATTGTGAAACAATAAAAAGATTGTGATAAAATTGTTAAAAATTATACCTAAAATGGATTCATCATCATAGTAGTTTGTAGATATAACGGAGTTGTGTTACACCATTCAATACGCAATTTTACGAAAATTGAACGGAAGAAGATTAACGGAGTGTCTTAACACTCATTACCCTGCTAAGAGAAACGAAAAAAAACGTAAAGCTGCTGCTTGTTTCTTATCTTCAATGTTAAGTGATATAAATATGTTTATTCAAATTAATTCATTTAAGACAATACTGTGCCCCGCTTTCCGTTGAAGTCTGAAGGCATTTCGTGTTGAGTAGCGAAACTTAACGCCGCAATTTACCTCGTTACCAGAGCGTGGAAATAAAAATAATATTTAATATTTAATTTCTTCAAATGAGAATCGAACCCACAAATTATCGTGTTTACAGTCGCACGCCTGTGCACCTACGCCTCAACGCTTCTCATACTATGTTCTACCGTTATACCTAATATATATTGAACCTATCGACACATATGTATAATTATAGGTATATAAAATAATGTTTTAGTAAAACACATTCTCTACATAAATAAATAAATTCCAACTAAAATATTATTACAATTAAAATCATATATACCTATAAACAACAAGCACTCAATACAGAACTAAACTAAATATTAAACAGTTTAATAAAAACAAAATGGCGACTCGACGTTGCATTAAATTGGCTATCGCGCATATTCGCTCGACGCAGGTGGAATACTATTATATTTTTTCTTTGACCCACCCCCAAATAGTTGAGGGTGGGTACCCTCCCAGCTAGGGGAGTGCGTGCCCCCGCCACCCCATCCGAGGGTGGGACCGGGGGGGATGCACTTAACGTGTGTGCACGCAAATTCGTGCCCAATAATTTAAATTTCCGATACGTACGCATGATTAATAGAAAATTAATGTATGTTATGTATTTTAAAGATAAGTAACTATGTGTGTGTAATTTAAGGATATTCTATATTGTAAATTGATTTTTTTTATATATAACTAACTAAATGTTAAATAAAAATAACTGTAACATTTGTGATGGTAACCCGCGATCATTAAGTACTAGTTCGAAACGTTAAAAATATTTTAATTTGATACGCGTTTTATACGTTAAATTAACCTAGCCGCCTCACCTGGCGTTACTCGAGTTCAGATAAACAAGTTAAAAATAACGACGTTACAAGGATAACGCTGTAATGAAATCTCAATACGTTATGTTCATTGGTATGTATGGACATAGGTAGATATGTCTAATTTTGTATTACAATTTGAATTTTAATTGTTTTTTACTATCGTTCTTTTTTTTAATTTTGTATATACAATTTTGGTAAGCTTTTGTATGAACCATACAAAACGTATGGTATAAGCAATATGCAATAATTTCGGTGCACTTACATATATTTTGTTTTTTTACATGTAAAAAAAACACGTTAGAAAAAAAAGTCTTGGAATCTGTGCAAACTCTCTGATCACTGAGCTTTTAATGTTTTCTTGTATATAATTTTAAATATAGAGATTATTTTATTTGGATTTTCATATAATTGAATTATTAAATTTGATTTATATGAAAATCCAATTTAAACAATCTCTATATTTAAAGAGCCTATGCGTTTTTACAATAATTATATGTCTTCCAAATGATATTGTCAAAATTATTTATTTCGTCGTATTGATTAACATATTACACACCTAAAGTTGATTAATATTTTTAAAGAAAACAACAACAACCTACATATATTAGGAGGATACTATGATCTAATAATGAGCTTTTATAGTTTTTTTAACGAGAAAATCTAAAGAAAAACATTACGAAAAATATATAAAAGATTCATCTTCTTCATCTTATCGCAAATACATTACAGCAAGTTATAACGTCGGCGATTGCGTCCCAAATTCAAAAATAAATTTTGCATCGCGCCGTCGGCTTTCGCTTTAAAATCGACGCGAGTATGCAACGTTTGATGTCGATTTTAAAAAGAAAAAAATATATATACGTACTAATAACTATTATTAGTTATATTAAAATGACTAATAACTATCTCTTTAGATATAACTTAGTTGTAAATAGATATTTAGCGTTTTTTTTTTTTGTTTTATTATATTTTAATTTTGGCTATAATTTTTCTTTTGCAAAAGAGATTACGGATAAATTATTTTGCACACCAATTGTCATTAATTTGATGATACTTGTAGGTGGCGGAACTTAACTCCGTACTTTTGAAGAATAAATGTTAAAATATTTTTAAGATTTAAATCGACGACTACAAAGTCAAACATATAATAACTACACGAAAGTGTAGGTACCTAAGAAAATGTTATTCTTATCAGTTTAAACTATTATCTTAGTTTAGAAAGTTTAATTAATTAAATAGAAGTATTAACGAGGCTAGCACCAGCGTGCGACAGTAAATGCAACGGTTGTGGGTTCGATTCCCACTCACTTAACGTGAACCTAAAAAAAGTAGTTTAATACTTATTTTATATTACTGTGATTCCAGTGTCAAGACGTTTTCATGACTTTCTATGCAATATTTGAATTTGCGTAACTCAACGCCGCAGTTAAGCTTTATAATAATGCCAAGAATTCAAAATCCTACGCTTTCAAAGCTTGTGAGCTGGCACTTTTGTATGTAAATCGAGTGCGTAGGCTCGGGCCGCCTAGGTCTTTGATTTCGATATCCAGACGATTGTTACTTGAAAGTAATTACCATTTTATCTATTTTATACATTTAATTTATTGCGAATTTAGTTTTGAAATTGTTTTTTGTATTTTTTTTTAATTATGAAGTTGCTAACCTTTTTAGAAAAGGCATAAAAATTTTAATTGATTTGAGATTTGAACACGCACTTCTTGTATACCGTCCAAGTTGAAAATATTTTTCTTACCTAAATGTGAGATAACATTTTCTAAATAATTTTTTTCTTCATTATGCGGATATGAAGAGAGTCTAATTGTTTATTATCTTCTCCACTTGCATTATAAATTTGAATATTTTAGACTTAAACTATAGGTTTAACTCGGCGGAAGGTGGAGAACGGAGTGTCCTTTTTTTACAATGTGCACACCTATGTGTACAAAAACCTTTCCTCTATTTTTTTATGAATTTTCCATTACACATCTTGGACTCTACAAATTTGCGGGCGACGACTATTACATTATAGTTTAATATTTTCTTTAACTAATAAATCTAACCGAAAAACAAGCATAATAGATACATTTGCAAATTAATACCAATAAATATTGTAATCTTAAGATACCATCCCAAGCTAACATCGTTCAAACTGTGCTAAGGCGAACGCCTTTCCCTTTGCATTTATTCATAGAAAATAACAAAAATATACATATACATGGCCATTATAAAATGAACCCCCACTCTGTTAGTGGAGAGTGTACATAAACCAATGAGCGGTGAGTGTGTTAGAAATGAGAGGTCAAGGTATTTTGGTTTGTACTACGCGTAGGTTGTATTGAAAAATGGCGGCCTTAGTTACAATAGTGCGAGGCACAGTGAACCCGGAAAGTCTTGGTACAAGATTTAATCTGTTAGTTTTTAGATCTTGTACGTTGTTATGTAAAAAAAATTTTGTTTTTTTTTTATTTTTATTTTTGATTTGTTGATAGATTTTTGCCTTATTTTAAGAGACATCAATAGACATTATTGAAACTGATTTTTTTTTTCACGCCTAATTTTGTTTTGTCGTATATAAAAATTTATTTAATCCATACTTTCACTATAACATGATGTAAACGAAACAATTTCACGAAATCTCCATTAACCCCTTACGCAATTAAATTGAGTAACAAAACTATTTCAAAATGTATTGATCCAATAAAATGGCCTTGTAAAATTTACTATCAATAAAAGTGTAGACCGTTAGAAGCCTAGTAGGTACACATTCACTTTTGTAAATATGAAACAAACATATTTTTTCCAATAAATATCTAGAAATATCTTCGCGATGTCGATTTTCGCCAATCAACGCATTATATCTTGAAAATTGGGCAGAGAGTGGAGAACGGAGTGTCTTGTAGCACTGTGTTTCTTTTACCTATCCTGGGTGTGCGATATTATAGCATGAAGCTAAAAAAAATATTTAGAATATCATTGTTGAATATATACGGATATATTGACATACATATATCACTTTGTTCTTAATCTTTTAAATATTTTACTAGCGTTATGTTAATGAACGTAACACCATATCTAATTTCATTCTATAGTGAGATATGAACTCACATACATGACAGAAATTTATAAATATGTCTTTATTAATTAGTAAATATATGTTACAATATTCATCTATTACTAATAATTAAAAAAAATACAAAATCTACTAAAGATACTATATAACAAACCTAAAATCAAACCCACGACCACCTAACTTAAGTAATATTAGACACAAATAGAAAACAAAATCCTCCGTTATCCAGTCCAAAAGATTTATTATAACACGTATGTCATATCCATACTATATATGTATATAATAATACAATATATCATATATCTAAGCTTGGCATCTAGGAAATAATTCTACAATATCTTTCTAAATGCCTCGGTGTGCGTACGCGCATTCTTCTCAAACATGCAAAAACACGCACACACGGACGTGTCAAAAACATTCTGTATATGTGTTGTACAGGGATGTGCGCCTGTGTGCGTTAGCCGAGGACATTGACTTTTGCATTTGCTTGCAGCTAAAAGTATGCGTCGGTTTTATTATGGACTTTAAAAAAAATGCACTCGGTCATAGTGGGTTAGGTCGCGGTCGTGTGCAGATTTGGGTTATGAGATGAATAGCCTGGTTGCCGAATTTTGGGACTGTTGTATAATATGAAGAAATATTAGCAAAATTATATTTCTAAATATATAATGGAGAAACAATTTATTTTATGCTCATAAAAATATATTTTGGTCTGGTAAAATAGAGTTAAATTCGACATGGAGCTCTAATATCCATTTATCTCTGTTCTCTTCTGTTCTGTACCAGTTGAACACTAATCACTCCTTCAATGTTACGTTCTATGAAGAACACACAAAGGAAGCTGTGCGGTAAAAGAGAGGTTACACAATAAAAGAATGCATGTTAAAAAGAAATCCATTTAGATTTAATTTCACAAGACAATGTCCGAAACACATTACGACTAAAGTAGGAAAAATGTCTTTCCAGCCTATAATTATATATTCACATGTTTGACCGTATAGTAGAATAGGCAGATGTAGCCTAGTGTTAAGACACTCCGTTCTCCTCTTTAAAACTAATTTTCGTATCAAGATATTACTTACTATTAACTGTGGTACTCAATGCCGCGCTTTGTCTTTTTACCAGAACGTCTTGTTACCAGAGCCATAAAATAAGAATAAGTCACTCCCCGAATAGTATCAAACTCACAATCATAGCTTTAAAGCCATACCCTGTATTAAAATATATTTATTTAATATTTTAACGTTTTAAAGTTATTACTTCCTTTAAAGACCTGAACCTTTCGCCTCAATGCACTGAGTGTATGCACTTTTGCTGTGCTATTTTTAAAATGAGCTCGGTCATAGTGGGCTGCGGTTGAACTTGCGTTTCGGGTTAGTTGGTGAATGACCGGATGAATGAAAATATATGCCAGTTTTTTTTTCTACACATTCTGAATATAGTGTTAAGATATCGACTAGTGGTGGAACTTGACGCCGTATTTTGCCTTAACGGCGATAAGAACTAAACATGTTTTTAAATAATATAAGCAATGTTTTAAGCAAAGATCTAATAAGTGACGATTACGTGAACAATCAGACATTACTCAACGGCCTTCAATGGTGTGAATTTTATTGACATGTTTATTTCATTTTAATCATATTAAATTTCACCTCCATAAGTGCAAAGTTGCTTACTCAAGTTAAGAAGTAATACAAATAATACAATATATTGGACCCATTATGAACCTTCGCTAATTCTTTATATATGTAATGTTTTAAATAAAACTATTTTAACCGGATTAATCGCGTATATGGGCGGTAGTTTGATATAATAATTATGTCAACTGACAGACTGCCACCTCAGTCTACCCGTGACCACGGACTACTGCAAAGTGTTCGAAACGTCGGGTTTCCAAAAATGTATAAAAATACAAAATATACGCGATTAATCCGGTTAAAATAGTTTTATTTAAAATGTGTAATAATCGTGAAAATCAAAGAACTTATTATATGTAATGTTCTTTGTAATACTTAACCTCCTCTTAATTTTAAATACATAGGATGATGTTGGACTTTTATACATACTTCTATCTTTTATCTATGCTAATATTATATAGCTAAAGAGTTTGTTTGGTTGAATGTTCTAATCTCAGAAACTACTGCGAATTAAAAATTCTTTATATATTAGGTATATGTGGGATAGACCATAAATTGAAAAATGCCATAGCCTATATTACATTTAACCATACTAACGAAGTCACAGTTAAAAAGCTAGTAATAATATGACCGTGACTTACGGCTTGTTATCATTTTATACATCGATAACAATAAATATCTCAATTAATTCATTAATATGGATCAATTGTAATTAATAATTCATTGGACTACTCATAAGTCATTTTAAATCAGCAAATCCATATATTTTACATACTTCTAGCTGGCTAGGTAGCTTTAAAATAGGAAAAATTAATACACAATCTAAGTCTCCTTTCATAGCTAATAGCCTATAATCCTCGAGAGACGGACTATCCAACACAAATAAAAATTTAATTCGAACCACTAGTTCCTGAGATTGGCGCGTTCAGCCACACAAGCGCCTCAGCTTTGTAATATTAGTAGGTACCATAAATATTGTAGCTTACGCTGTCGTGGATCAGTGACTGTTGTTCCTGCTAGTTGTTGTTCTAAATTCAAGAAAAAATGTATATATCTTGAAATTAGATACCAATTCCAGAAACAACTGTTTTTATTTATAAAATATTTCTTAATTGAACACCCCGCACTAATCACTATAACATAAAAAAATCAACAAAACAATAAATCTTGCAAATTTACTTGCGATATGATATTTGAAAATTATGCTTACTGTCGAAACAATCGATTTTAACTTTATATGAGCTTTATATGAGTTGAGTTCCGCCACGCATTACTGTATATTTTCATTTCATTACACTGGTAACGAGGCAAAGTGCGGCGTTGAATTCCGTCATTCAACACGCAGTGCCTCGAGAATTCGGCGGAAAGTGGAGAATAGAAATTTCTTAATGAGAACGGGAAGTCTTAACACTAAGTTCCCAGGTTCCCTCTGCCCACCCAGTTATGTGCGAGATAAAGTGTAGAGCTAAAAAATATATATCGTGGAAGTCCACTTAAGCCAAACTAGATGCTTATAACACCATTACTCAGGTATCATTTGCCATAAAATAACCGTTCGCAATGCATGAGATGAACAGATAATTATAGGGACAGATGAGGTTCCACATCCTTATTTGTTATTACTTAATGAATATATTTTTAATAGAATTTACATAACTTATATATTACTACATGTTTACTTTAGAGGCCGTCGTGACGCAGTAGAACAGTGTCTGAATCTAAACTCGACAGTTGTGAGTTCAATTTTGCACTCGGGGTTATGATTTAATTTGATTTGCTTGCTCTGGTAATAAGACAAAGCACGACATTGAGTTCCACTACACAACACACAATGTCTCGAAAATTGGGTGGTGAGTGCGGAACGGAGTGTCTTGACTCTAGGTTCTCTCTGTCTACTGCTATATATTGGATACAGCGTGAATATAGTAAAAACTATACAAATTAACAACATGCCTTCTTCGCAGGAGAACGTCCATACAAGTGCCATTTACCGGATTGCGGGAGAGCTTTTATTCAACTTTCAAACCTCCAGCAACACCTAAGGAACCATGACGCGCAAGTCGAGAGGGCCAAGAACAGACCATTTCATTGTAACATATGTGGAAAAGGATTCGCCACCGAGAGCAGTTTAAGAACACACACAGCAAAGGTCAGTATAATAATGGGGTTTTAGTGAAAATAAAAAAAATGCGCTCTTTTTTTTAAAAAAAAAAGGAACTAGAAATTAGAAAATTTTATATGACGTAGAAATAATTTACAATTATCTTTTTTTAATTTTGAGACGCTGTTTTAAATGGAATATTGCAGTTTGATGTAACGAATTAAGCCCATAATCGTGAACAATAAGTAATATTTTTTCTAAATGTAAAGAAAAAAATAACTATCGGGATAGTTTTTATCAAGTTTATGTTGTAATAATCATTGAAAAACATAAAGTATTTTCTTGGATATATTAGCTAAAATACTAAAATAGTCAGATTAAAAATATTTTGCACAGTAGTTTTTTTAAGTGCGATTTCATATTGTTTACTGTTTATTTAAAGGCATAATAATTGAGCTATGTCTATTATACATATAATATGTATTTATTTATATTTAATCAATATTTAAAACTATGATTTCTTTTATTTCCTATTTACCATTAAAACGACGCACCTAAATCTTTTGTACCAAAACAAAACGGTGCATTTTATGTTCAAAATCAAAATTCCCTTTGGCCGTTATATTTTTATTTCAAACATTATATTTATTTCGAAATTCCATTTGATAATATTTGTTTGTTTAAACATTTACTAATCTTTACTATGCCCGCATCGACGCTGGATAGGAGCTTCAGCTGCACCTTGGTGTTTTGCAGCAACACGCGGCTCTCATGATAGGTGGAGCTACGGCCACGCCTTGCCCGATATGCCACAAAGTAGTATTCGGTGGCGAAGCCCTAGTCGAACATATGAAGAACACACACAAGGACCCGAATGCGTCCGGCGTTGCGAGTAAGTTTCTCGGCAGCTCGGTTTTCGTTGGTTAAAGGAACGTCATCTATTGTTCGTCTCTATAGATAGGGTTTCTTTTGGATTTTTTAAATCCAGGTTTTAGATTTAAGTAGTTTAAGCGATCCCTGCTGTTTTCATTGTCTTTGTTAGTTTGTTTACTTTTTTATCTTACGTGATTTAATATATTATAGATTTATGCTTACATACATTTTGTTGTTAGTTGAATAAAGTAGAAGACATTACTACAGAAGGGATTTTTAGTTTGTAAGACAAGTCACTGGAAGTTTATAACGAATTGATATTTCCTTATTATAAGGACGGAATAAACAATCTTGCTGTTTTATAGAACTAAAATCTTCCAGACGGCTCAAAGCCACAAGGGGTGTTGGTTGTACCAACCAAAAAAACGTATCGTCTCCATAATTTTAAGTCATAGCATTAGTTACTTAATACCATCTGAAGAATCGTCTGTTTATGTTACTGCTTTATTGGAAGGGTATACTGTTTTACAAACATTACTTCGTTCAAATGGTTCTTCGGATGATGTGGAAGCTTTATTATCATAACATGTTTTGTTTATATGCCTTATATCTTTGTTACCCTCGTTTTGAATTCATCGATCTAATGCCATCCATTTAATTTAGTTTGTTTTAGTTTTCCCTCGTTTCGAAATGTTTCTTTCGTTATTATTATTAAGCCACGACGACTTTTGTTAAAAGCCTACCCTCAAAATAAACATTGCAGCCCATTAAATCCATGTCTAAACTACATTCACATCATAAGTAAATACTACCAAACAGCAATTACCAAAAGTCGTCGTTCGTCATACTGAGACTAACTTGGAACTAACCGTTTGTTTTTTTTCTCTCTCCCTCCCTAACCCACTAACCTCTCCCGGTGATGTCAGGTCCGCCCTCAACATCACCGTATCCTCCGCAAGCTAAACCTATTGATCCTTATATAGCGAAGCGGCGGACTGCTAACCATCCGTGCCCGGTGTGCGGCAAGCATTATGTCAATGAAGGTTCTTTGAGGAAACACCTGGCGTGTCACCCCGAGTCGCAACTGTCTGGCGGTCTGCGAATGTGGCCGTGCTCAGTTTGTCAAGCAGTGTTTACTCATGAAAGTGGTAAGTTAATTATGTATAATATTTAAATAATTTGGGCCCTGACAGGTGATTGCTGTTCATAGAGCTGCTGAACATAGAGTATGGAGAGAGTATATTTAGATACTAATTTTGGTAGCTTGTTTTCAAAATGTTTGATATTATATATTCTTTAAAATAATTAAATTTTATATTTCTTAAATAATTTTATATTTTTTTAATACTTATTAAACAGTATGATATTTTTTTACCCAAATTACAAAAGAATAAATTTATTAGAAATTTTCTATTTCTTTAATAAACACACAGAAAATTAATTAAATACCTAACCAATTTCAGGTCTCTTATCCCACATGGAGCATATGAGAATGGAACCTAAACATCAATTTGCGGCTCAATACGTCCTATCGAGAGCTGCTGCAGAACGACGTGAGAGAGACATTATAGCTGCCGTCTCAGCATCCGCCGGTAGTTCTGGCCTTCTGAACTTGGCACCACCTTCACCTGCGCATTCTGACTCCTCGTCAAATGGACGCCTTTCATCATCAGCTGGTTCAGAAGTAGGGACAGCAGTTAACAAAATTACAGACCTTCTCCGATCAAATGGTCAATACGACGAAAGGATGGCAGCCATAGCCGCGGCCGCTAACATGATGACTCAATCAGGTGAGAACAATGCAGTACAGGTAGCTGCTGCAAATCTAGTATCAGCAATGCGCCAACAACTAGCAAGAGAACCGACACAAGAAGCCCAACCACCCTCTGAAGCGGCGATTAGAATTCAACAAGCTGAAGCTCTGTTACGAAGTCAAGCTGAAGCGCTCAGGCTAGCCGTATCTCAAGCGCATAACAACGAAAACCCGCCATTACGACATAACGGGTTTCAAACGAATGAACAACTATCACCTGAATTAGTCGAAGCCTTCAGAATTGCGCAAGAGCAAAGACTAGAGCAAGCGCTAAGATTGCACGATCCAAGAATGCTGGGATTTAATTTACCATCACCAGTTCAGCAGGCCCAGGCTCAGGCTCAAGTTGCTCAGGTCGCTCAGGCCGCTCAAGCTGCCCAAGCGGCTCAGGCAGCCCAGGCCGCTCAGGCCGCCCAAGCCGCCCAGCAAGTAGTCCAGCAACAACAAATGCACCAAGCGGCGCAGGTCGCACAACAAGCAGCGCAACAAGCAGCACAACAAGCTGTCCACCTACAACAAAACACTCAACCATGAAAATTCAGTTATTACTAATCCGACGCGATGTGTATCGCAAAACTATAAAATTAACTAAAAATATTTTATTATTATATATTATTAGCTCTGACATTTGATGAATTATAAAAACACTTTGGAATATTTCAGAGAAGGAGATATCAATTTTAGGTATAAAATTAGTTTTTCAATATTGTCATACGTCAGAGCTCCACACTGACAATATTTTCGAAAAAATTACGTTTTCGGAGCGAGAAGTCGCCTCTGATTAGTAACTTACTATATGTTAAAGTTATACATACAGACGATATTGAAATTATACTAAAACTTAGATAGAACTAACATGTGTAAATAGGGGTAGTGAAATCTAATATTGTGTAAATATAAAAATTAACTAAAAAAATAGACGAATGAACATAATGGAACAAAAACTCGCCCGAACAAATAATTAGATGTAGGTACTGAGTGCAATCGTCAGTATACACATGTTTTGGTTTTTTTTTTGAGTGTTATCAATATTTATTTTATTTTATTTTAATTTTAGCGTTTACCATAATTTTTTTATAAATACGTAACGCGTTCTTCGCTTAAAATCGGATTTCCGGTCGAGAGTACGGTTACAAAGTTTATTTTATATATTTATTTTTATTTTAGCTTTATCACAGAACAACGTATTTTTTAGCTTAGTACAAACTTTTTGGATGTGCCAAACCGTTTTATGCACGTTTTATCGCATTTAGCGAACCTTTGCAATATTTACTTACATTAAGTTTCCAAATATATTTTTTATTACTTCTATAATTATTATTATTATATAAATATATTTTAACATTATTTTTAACTTTCACGCAATAACATGTCTCATGCTAGTCAAATTTTGAACGCACAAAACCTATTTTTGAAATTATTATCAAAAAAGTTTTTTTCATATGATTATTATTATTATATTATTGTCCTTTATTTCTTGGCTTATAATTTTATTTAAATGCCATATTAGTAATAATTGTAAATAATATATAGGATTTAGAAAATGTTGATGCTTATGTTTTTAATTGAAAAATGAAAAATTAACGATTTATTTTTTATTATTAAGCGGTTATAATTATTAACTGAAAAATCTTATAATTTAAAAGATATATTTTTTGTATAGTTAATATATTGAATTATGTTTTTTTTTCAGAAGACTGCCGTTATTTTTCTTTTTTCTTTTGTAAATAAATGTGATTATTTCATGGTATATAAAAATAGCGATTATTCACTGAATCGATACACGATATGCCGATTTGGACTCAGTCGAACGCTAACATCAGCTCGACGGATGGTCTTGTATGGACGAAAAGAGCACGAGACATTCTTTAAACACGGACTCAGACATAGCCCAAGTAATATATTTATTTTTATTTTCACACATAACAATATAAATAAACAATAGCCCAAATCATTTTATATGATAACAAATAATGTTTTACACAACACAATGATATACAAATAAATGCAGTTGCCCGAATAGTAGTTTTATAGTTCACATAAAATAAAAACTAGCAAGATCGTCCCATTTCTATTGGACTTAGAATGATCTTGCAGTTTTGCAATAAGAATGTCAAGTGTTGCCGAATAATTCTTTTAATATTATCATCATGTATTATAATTAAGTGACGATTCGTGCGTACAAATGCTGCAGTTTCTGTACGGATTTGTGCGGACAAATCGGAATAATATAATAATCGTAACATAAGTAAGGTATTCTAAGCTGATTTAATGTAATAATGATTTTCTTGAATTAATAATTGATGTCTCGTGCAGCAGTGGAGCCTGCAGCCGGTGCAGCTCCCCTGTTGTGGGGTGTCAATGTATGTAGAAAAAAAAATACAATGCAATAGCCCAAAACTCGTTTTTCAGTTTGTTCGTGACGTTTGGTTCTCGTGGAGAATATTTTGATTGTTTTCTATTATAGTATTTCATTTATCAAATGCAAAACTTTTCGGCAGATTTTTACTATAATTTGGAATGATATGGACAGTTCTGAAGCGAAGGGTTACCCGATGATGATTGTTTTTTTTTTTTTTTGGGAAACGTGAAATCACACATTTCGGACGCAAAAATTCAAACTTTTCGACTGATATTATTACATAATATGATAACACAAAACAAATACTAGAAACGCAATAAAAATTAAGTGAACGGATCGCTATTTATGTAAAAAAACTTTTCTCATAAATTTTAATAATATATAAATAAATTTAATATAACAACAGAAAAAAAGTTCCTATCAATATTGTATAAATGCTATTGTTTTTAAATTTAGGTGGTAGTAGATGGAAGAAAAATTTATGGACGTTTGGTATTTTTAAAGTTATAAATAAAATAACCCATCGTTTTTAAGGAACTAGCTCGTGAGTCGAGTTTGTACAAAGCGAGAAGAAACAAGCACGGATGGTGTCTCCTAAATTTAGATTTTTAGAACAAAAGTTACGTTTCCAAGAAAGTGTTCAAGTCTAATGCGTCCACATTTTTGCACTGCACGCCACATATTTGTAAAAAGACGTATTTTCGAGATAATAAAATTTTAATAGATAAGGATTTTTTGATTAAAACAAATGAAAATTAATTATTAGGAGGCCGCGGGCGCGCAAAAATGTCGACGCGCACGTATTTTCTGTGATCATCGAAAATGGAATAGTTATTATAAACAACAGGTCGTGTCTGCGAGTTGTCAGAGGTTATTCTTAAGTTTTGGAAGGTTACATTTTTTAATATTATAAAAAAAAAGATAAGAAAGAAAATTTTTTCTACATTTATTTTACGATGAAAAATTCCATAGTTAAGCTGTGTACATTTAATGATTAAAGCCTAATTAACAGTAATGGCCGCGAGGCTGTAACGAAGTACAGGATATTATTATTCTCCTACTTCGTGTTAGTATCAATAGTACTGGTTTCCGTTGTTCACTGCGACTACCGTAGTTCCCCCACAGAATGCGCTGTTGGTAGATCCTCGCGGGGAAATGGATACGACACACTTACTTATATATAGTTTGATTGGCATTTAATATTTATAAATTATTGTTTTAAATGTTTTGTTACTAGGATAAGTTGATCTCTCATACTGAATGCAAATAGTGAGTGGGGTGGGTTGTTAATAATATTTTTTTCGTACAAATTTGACAAAACAGACTAAATTTATGATAGACATTGTTATAGAATAAAGAGTTTATTGACTGATTGTGATATTGATGAAATTAAAGCGGCCGCTCCCCTCACTATATTTGTGAATGTATGACAAAAATTTAAGGCCATTCATTTGTTTTCTTGGGTCACGCTGAAGAATCTTGGAAAACAAAAGTGGTAAGCATCAGGCGAGCTCTTGCGACGGTGTCTGTCAAAACATACATACAATATAATATGTATAGCGAATAGAATACATCGACTTATTTTGACAATACATTATTTTGACGAACACCGACGTAATAGATCCCAAACGTTCGCGGTTTCAACTTGCGATTACATTACATTTTTTATTTCGAGTTAAATTTTAATGACACAACTTGCACACTCTTGCACACATTCGTGCCTTTCACACCTACGATTCGTGCAAGACGCGTGCAAGCTGTGAAAACTGTTAAGTTTTTAATAATGAATTGCTGTTGATTTGAATTACTCATCCTTATTGACTGTTAAAGTTTTTTCTTTTTACGCTTCATCGTTTCTGTTGAATTCGCTTGTTTTACGATACTTAGCCAAATATACACAATTATTAATCTTAAATTTAAGTGTAGACAGGATAGCCAGGTTTTCAATTCATAACTCACATAGAAGTAATTTCATGTATCTTTAATTGTAAGCTAGTAACTAAATAAATGTAATGTAATTCGGGGCTCTTTATATAAAATGCCGTTGGATAAAGTGTATTTTTTATAAACGGGTCCGATGATAGCGTGCATTAAACGAGTATATGAGCTTAGTGCATACTATCGATGTAGTGAACAACGAATAAAAAAACAAATAAATACAAAAAAAATATGTGTACTTAAAAGTACTTAATGTAATAGATAATGGATCTTTATATTGGTGTTTAAGGGTACCTTTACCCGACGTGTTGGTGTCGTATCCATTTTGAAGCTAAGATCCTTTTGATATGAAATTTTGGTCACCCATTCATAAATAAGGAATGTTTTCTACACATTTAAAGAAATTGAGAGAAATTTAACCACGATATTTAACCACGATACTGCTTGGTGGTGCTTAAAAGTTTGGACTTTCTTTGGATATACAAAAAAGTCAAAATTCATAAACGGAATCGGCGATTATACTATTTCTTAGTAATAATAATATTAGTCACAATAGTTTGAAATTTCACTCAAAATTTTTAACAAACTAAATAAAATTGAGCCAAATTAAACCAACAGTGCATTTATTTCTACATTTAATACCTAGCCTCATAATGTCACATGGGCATTTACGTTGATGTCGTTTCGCAGTTTTATGTCACACAGACATACAAACATTCGTAAAATCTGAGCTCTTCTTGTGTTATGAAAAACAAAACGTATTTTTCAATTGGTGTATTTCTAGTCTTATTTTTATACAATTTCTACCCTTTTACAAACATAAAAAAATGTCGTGCAAATTTGGAAAATGCGAAAGTTGAAACACTTTTTGGATATAATAAAATTAATTATGTGAAATAGAATATTGTAAAAAAATTCAAAATTAATATAAAATTTCGGCGTAATTTGTAAAATTTAGTATGTATAGAGGTAAAAAATTAAGTAGTTTGGAAAAAAACATGTTTGGCGTACCTATTTAAATTATTAATTAAAAAAAAACGTTGTAAATAAACTTTAGGCATGTGATGTGACGTTTGGTGTTAGTTCCAGTTATATACGTGGAATATTTGTTGAATTTTGACATAGTGTGAAGGAGAAAGAAATAAAAAAATGGTTTTCCATCTCGTTTCCAACTTCTACGTATATACAGACGCTTAGACCTAATGTCCTGATTCAAAATTTTGAAAAAAAAATATATACATATAAATATGTCACGACAAATTTTCGTTTTTATTTTTTTGTATTTTTGTATAGCTGTTTATTATTAAGTGGTTTCGTAATATGTTATTTGAGATGCCATGTTTCTTTAGTTTAGTGTAAGCCGCAATGTGTTTAAAAATTATATTTTTATAGAAGTTATATTATATATTATTATTTCTTTTGTACTCGACCTAACGCTATGTATAGATAAGTTAGAATTCGTTATGTTACGATATAATTATTATAATTTACATTTTTTAATTGAAAATTTAACCCATTAATGTTTATGTTAAAGTTAATTTTAACAACGGAAAATGCTTACTGTGTCATTAAAATGAGAATAGTGACTATTATTGCCGAAACGGTTAGCTATAATTATTTTAAAAAATAAAAAGGATGATTCATATCCGTGTTTTTCTTTTTATCCCCGTTAGGTTAAATTTTTACCTACAAATTAGAACATTTTCGAAATTATAAATTTAAAGGCTTTTATCACAGTAGAACAGTGCCTGACTGTTAGCGCGACTGTTGTGAAATATTTGTCATTTCACTTTAGCCAAGACTCCGCCACTCTATAAGGAACGGAGTGTGTAGATGTAGACACCATATTCTCTCTGCCTACTCTGCTAATTGCGAAATATTGCTAAAAATAATTTAAAAATGATTTGCATATATATATTTTATTTAAAACTGTATATCCAAGATCTTTCTTCTAATTTTTTTTATTTATTGTATTGCAATAAGCGCCATCTATCGATGAATAGCCACTTATTTTTGGTTAAAATGTCTTATTAGAACAGCGATCTTTATAATCTTTAGGCGATTCTTTTTAGAATTACTAAATTTCTCGACAAATATAATATATCGCTCATTTGTTGCTAAAGTTATCTATCTATATTTTTTTAAACATTGAAGGAGATACAATCAAAATATATAAAATATCATTTTTAATAAATGAGTTTCTTTTAAAAAGTTGAGGGAATGAAAATAATTAATTCTTTTATAAACATTTTTTTAGTGTTATTCCACACTTAGGAAAGAAAAATCCTTTTTTAGAAAACGTAAAAAAATTTGAACGTAGCGGGGCTCGAACCCGCGCCTCCTGGTCGGTGTCCAGGACGTTTTCTAAAAAGGTATTTATAATTAATTTTCTCAAATGGGAATCGAACCTTCAACCGGAGCGATTACAATCAGACGCAGTGCCGCTACGTCACCACATACCTACTTTTTCAATTTTCAAAATAGTCTTATTTAATATTTTTGTAATTTATAAATCACATTTGTGTAAAAAATGCGAAAATAATATTGTTGCTTTATATATTTCTCATATTTCATTTGTATTATTTATTTGTATGAATTTTTAAGTACACGGCCATCTAGTATAAAATTAATGAACAACATCAAATAGAAAGCATACATAAAATGCTTACCGTACAAAATAGTTCTAAATTTAACTAAGAGATAGACATAACTAAATAGTTTTCATATTGTGCCATAGAGGGCGTTAAACTATAAAATATACAAATATAGATCATAGATGGCGCTGATTCTTTTTTTATTTGTATTTTGTGTAAATAAACAATTATGAAGCTTTTTTTCATATAAAAATTTGATCTAAAGTATGTATTTTTCTTTAAAATAAATTTTATAATTTTCTACTTGATAAAATAAAAATGTTATTGTTAATTTAAAAAAAATATAATAATAAATAGAGATCGCCGACCTTTTCTATTTTAACGTTGGTGAGAGTGTATCTTAGTTAGCGCTACCTAGAGGTAGCGCTAACTAAGATACACTCTCACCCCAATATTAATAATCTATCTCCTACGTCAATCTTCGATTGTTCCATATATCTATTCAATCTCTAGATTGGATAGATATATGGATATTGGGCGTAAAAGGGTCCCACTTTCAAGCTAAATAGTTGCATATCATCGCATACCGTCTTAATATTAGACTAATAATCGTAAAAATTTCAGCTTTTTTTCGTATAATAATCTACATTATATATTTGTCATTCCTAAGCGAAGAATAACACTAAAAATATTTAAAATAATTTTAATAATTTACTACTTGATAAAATAAAAATGTTGTTTTTATACTTATTTAGAAAACATATAAAAATATTGAACGTAGCGGGACTCGAGCCCGCGCTTCCTGGAAACGGACCTGGTAGGTTCAAATTTTTATATGTTTTCTAAATAATTATTTTCTTTCCTAAGTGTGGATTAACACTTTCAAAAAAGTTTAAAAATGTTGTTTTTAATTTAAGAAATTTAAGTTAATAGACTGAGATCGCAGGGCCCCAGACTTATGTTAATTGTAACAAAGCTGGAATCTTGAGGATTATTAGTCTAATATCCCCTGTATTCCCTACCTTTTCTTGATCAAGAACCACTTTTATATTATTCTTGGTAGCAGGGACCACTGTGCATGTAGGTATATTAAAATTTAACTGTGATAATCGAACAGAAACTTCTCCTCACCATCCCCAGTCATAAAATCAAAATCGTTCGCGGATCATATTTAGGCTTCTGTGGACCACTGGTGGTCCGCGGACTACTGGTTGGGAAACAGTTATCTAATGTGTAGTTAAGACGGTATGCGTACTTACTAGCTGGAAAGTACTTACTAGACAAGACTCCTTTCAAGACTCCCTATAAGCACCCAGACCAATGCGATGGTCCAATCGTCATTCCAGACGCAATAAAGTTTCTATTATTATATTGCAAGTGTCTGGAACAATGTTCACGTGAAGCACCCCAGCACTGTGCGTCCTGAGAACAATGAGTGGATACTTATAGAATTAGTACCGTAAATAATATTTACGTATAAAATATAGGCTTGCTACTAAAACGTTGTTTGTCTCAATTTAAACAATCTTTAGGGCTCCTCGTCTGGCGGGAGTAGAGGCACGTAAAGGGTCTGGTACTAATATACATAGATTTTTTACATTAGTCTTAAAAACATATTCAAATACACCTTTTCTATTTTAACGCAGATGAGCGTGTATCTTTAGTTAGCGCAACCTCGAACAAAAAAAGGGATTCTCATTATTATTGGGTGACAAATTAAACCAGTTGAAAGTGGAAATACCTACCTAGTGTTCGAAAATAAAGAAGCGTCGAACAGTCACGTCACGTCACTGAAGCAGTAAGACGGCTCACTGAACTTAGAAACTGTGAACCTCCTTACTGCTTCTTAATAATAAATGCATCTTTTTTAGCTTTACGTCTTATCCTGCACATATCAGTCAGAGGATCCCAGTGCTGAGACACTCGTTGCCTATCAAGACAATGCATTCCTCACTTTCCGCCGAATAATGGAGGCATTCGTGTTAAGTGGCGAAACTCAACGCCACTATTTGCCTAGTTACCAGGAAATGAAAGTACTAAATATTTTATCACCTACATCGTGGAAATTGAACCCACAACCATCGCCTGTACCGTTTAAATTAAACAATGTTAACAAACATAATAATATATATACATTTATATCATACAAAGACCGTTGTTCCCGAGTGAACCCCCAACGGACCGTAATAATTAATATTATATTAAAAAAACCGATGAAAAACTTCTTATACGATGTGAGCGATGCTACTCTATGAAAGGTAGGTTAGTACGGAGAAAGATCTTTTTCATATTCCGCATATAGTAGGTTAGAAAGTAATGTTAAGACATTCCGGCATATGGGGAACATACACCGCTCAAGAAATTGCATGTTGTGGCGGATCTTAACGCCGCACTTTGGAAGTAGGAATCGAATCCACAACTGTCGAGCTTGCAAGCAAACGTTGTGCCACTGAAACAGGTAGACAAGAAGGAGTTTTTTTCTTTTATTGTATATTTCTCGTATATTTCTCGGGAAGATAATACTGGAAGTCGCGAGAATATTTAGTTATATCAATTCTATTCTCTAAACTCTATCAGAAAATCATATAATAATTTTGTTGGCGCTGTGTTCGATCTCTTATATTTTTTCGATCAGCTTCACGCTGTATCCCGCATACAGCAGGGTAAGCAGATGGAACCTAATGTTAAGACACTCCGTTCCCCACTTTCATCCGAGTTCTGGAGGCATTGCGTGTTGAGTGGCGGAACTCAACGCCGCGCTTTTGTCTCGACACCAGAGCGAAGTCATGAAAATATAAATGTAAGTAAAAATTTTATCTCCTAGAGTGGGGGTCGAACCCACAACCAGTCGGTTTTACAGTCACACTCTGTGCCCCTGCAGCACGACTGGCCTCATTTATTTTTTCGATCTTATATACTATTTAGATATCTGTCATAGAACACGAAATGTCTCGAAAAGTGAGGAATGGATTCGTTAAACACTGTATTCCCACTGCTATGTGGGACAAAGTGTGAAGCTTTCAAAAATTTCAAAAATATTTATTTTTATACCACAGATAAGCATTACTTACGATTTAATATTATAAAATAAATAACTCAGCTTCACGCTGTATCCCGCACACAGTAGGGTAGGCAGAAGGAACCTAAAGGAAACCTAAGGGGAATCTAAAGGGAATCTAGAGGGAACATATTCTTATATTACATAATTATTATATTATTAGAAAATGCAATATATTACAGCGTGAAGCAATATATTATCAGTTTGCCTTTGCCTCCTTAAAGCGCCGTCTCCACACAAAGCAACCAAGGCACGATCGCGTGCAAACCTTATCACTAACTAACGATAACATTTTTTCCGCCATCTTTTTCTCATAGTCTATGCGTAATTTTCATTTCGCATTATTTCATTTATTTTTTTTAGTTATTTTTTTTTAAATATTAACATAAGTAACAAGTTTGTTTACATTTTTTATTTATCTATGCTAGCATACTAACATTATAAAGCTTAAAAGTTTGTTTGTTTCAACGCACTATTCTCAGGAACTACGGGTTATAACGAAAAAAAATTATGTTTTTGTGATGTGTTGGGTATTTATCAAGGAAGGCTATAGATAATAATATATCAAGTTAAACGTTTCGATGTGACCCACTGTATCTGTATTTGCGGTCAGAGTTACCTCGGAAACTTAGTAGTGACTCATGAGTCAAACAAATTTTTGGTTATTTCATTTGATCACGAGGGCGAAGCTGCAGGTAAAAATTAGTAAGGCATTGAGTGTCCAGTGATGGAACTCAATGCCGCTCTTTACCGCTTTGCTGAAAATATTAAAAATTTCACTTTTTCGAGTGGAAATAGAACCACAATGTGTTGCACTTACAGTCGCATTCTTGTACTCCTCAGCCGCGACTGTCCTCTGGCATTGAAAATTATGGTTAAAAATTTAAATTGCATTTTTGTTCAACTTTCTAGAAAAACTTTTTATTTTGAACCAGCAATCGATTATAATATTATTCAAATTATTTATTTATTACAATATGTCTTTTTATAATTTAAATATTAAAATTAATTAAATTAATAGGTAAATGTGTCACGAGTGTAATCTTTTCAAAATACGTAACATACTTAACAAAAATTAAGACAGATCGGACTTTAACAGGACTTCCTGTTGACATAAGCATGTAACGTGACGTTCACAATAAGCGTTAACCAATAAAAAAAATGTAATATTGTTAGTAACTATTATTCTAAGGAAAAAATTTTTTTTTTGGGGGATGTATGAAAAATTTTAAGGTATCGTGATCGCGTCTCTTTGAAACTGCCCAAACGCTTTTACTACTGAAGCGTACCTTTAAATAAGAATTTCGACATAGCTCGACGATTTTTGGCTCTTGATTTTTTTGTCAGAATACTAGCTAACAATGGAATTGATCACACACAACAGTGTTGGTAGGTAGTAAGTAATAGAGAACCTGGTCTTACTGTTACAACTAGGCCCAGGTTCCCTCCTACCTTACATCTGCCTTCTCTGTTATGTGCGAGACACAGTGTGAAGCTAATAAAATAAACTTTACGAGAACAAAGTAGGTTGAATAATCATCGACTCAGTTGTTAGTGTTAAGTCCTAGGTCCGTTCCTATTAAAACACTCCTCTTCCTCACTTTTTCTTTTTATATGTATTATTTTATATATCTACGCAAATTAGAAATCTATTTAGAAATAATTCTACACAGCAACATGGAATAAAAGTTTTATATAAAAAATATAAATATCAAAGGTTTTTAACCGCAGTCTCCCCCACTAAGAGGATACGGTGCATGAGTTTATAACAAATAGCTCTATTGGCGTGTTAAACCTTCACTTTAATTATGAGAAGAGAAAAAAGCAACCATGTTATAGAAGCAAATTTCAAAATTTATTCGTGAGAAGTATATAGCTAATGTCTAACATAAATTAAGCAGTTTCACGCTGTATTCCGCATATAGCAAAATTGGCAGAGGGAACTCAGTGCCATGCCACTCCGTTCCCCACAAACCGCCCACTTGGCGTGGCGGACCTCAATGCTATGCTTTGCCTTAATGCCAGAGCCAAGATAAAAAAAAACAAAATTATTGCATATAAGTATGTATTACAAACACACACAACGTTAGTTCTATATAAGGGCACTGTTATTGTCATAGAAGAATGTACCAATTAATTTACCTCAACCGGAAATAGAACCTATTACAAGGAATCATTTATAAAGATATATAATTAACAATTGTTTATACAGACACACACATCTTGACCTCGATCGACCTCTTTTTTATCACCACCAAGGCACCGTGTCCAGGTGATACGGTTAGTGCATTATCAATTTATCCCCACCGAGTGCACCCACTTTATCGGAAGTAGCACGCGAGCTTGCAACGATTTTACATATTAATATGACATTTAACTACTATATAATAAGTAAATTATACACAAAAGAGGAAAATCCCGACTGCATAAAAATGTTTCATATATCCAGTAGCACTCGCGCCATCAAGACAAATCCAGTGACGTATCATTTATGAATATAGGTTCACTGGCGTAACAGTTACGAGGGAACAACGGAACGGACATACATGTATAGCCCTCCTTTTGGGCTTCACCACAGTCGGGTAAAAAGAAGAAATTAGAAAAAAGTACCTGGATAACGAATTGGTTGATCAACACTAACAGAGGGATCCTGGGAACCTATTAAGACACTTCCGTTGTCCAGTTTCCGCTGAATTCATTACATTATGTATTCCCTCATCACCAGAGCGAAGAAATGAAAATACTAAATATTTCTTTCCCCCGAGTGGGAATCGAACCAACAACCGTCGCGATCCCAATCACACCGTTGTGCCCCTGCACCAAGACGACCATATATTTTTTCTCAATGCCGAAATAAAAGTAAAATTAAATACAATATAACATGCACACGCACTGCTCACCTGAATATTAAACAATAAGGGAATCGGAATAATATAATAAGCTTTATCAGTTCCGTCGCGTCGTGCTGGTGAGTAATTGTATGGAGTGTGTGTATCCCGTTGTTATATTATACATACGCTAAAAATATGGGCAATACAAACATTATTTAAATAATAAGTATAAAATTATATTATAAAAAAATACATTTATTTTATTAATATCTATACTAATATTAAGTTGAGGCCGTCGTGGCTCAGGGGTACAAGGTTTAACTGTAACATGTTGGCTATGGGTTCGATTCCCACTCGCCGGAATGAATTATTATTTATTAATATTTTTATTTCTTCGCTCTGACAACAAGACAAAAGCCCGTCGTTGTTCAAGGAATGTCTATGTCGAAATTCTAAAATATGGTGCGTTCCCTGTCCCAATTGTCCGTTTACGGACAATTGGGACAGGGAAACAAGTATTCCTTGCATTGTGGGATAGCTCCATAGTCACAGGTTCAAAACGTTTACTATATATATTATATAGTATTACATTTTACAAGGTGTTTGTTGCCACGGACAGCTTGGCTACATAATCGAATGACTTTCAAAATGGCCAGTGCAAGTTGTGGCCTGGGGGCAAGAACTTCTCCTTCTATACATATAAACACTCATCTATGTATACGTTACACCACAAAAATATGTGATTACACATCCACACATGTGTTACAAGTACATATTAAAAATCAACCACATCTTATGTGTTGTTTGTTCACGCGATGAAAAAAACACCTCTATATAATTGAAAATACAGAATGGAGTGTCTCGACACTAGGTTCTCTTTGCCAGCCTAATATATTATACAAATTGAAGAAAAAAATATTAACACTCACTTCTTATAGGTATAAAGAATGTATTAAGAGTGAAACGAAGCATAGGTTTAATTTTCTAAAGACGCTACTGTAAGTTACGCTTGGTTGCATTAAATAGGAAATATTCTATACTATCATTATACTTTTCCATTATAGTTAAACTAGCTAGCTACCCCGGTCTTGCAGTTTTATCTTAGACGTTTAAAAAAGCTTTTTTCCAGAAAAATGGTATATTGAATTCAAGTGTATAAAATGTATAACGTCATCTACTAACATAGTAATTTATACATGAGTTTGTGTGAATGTATTTATTTTATATACTTTTTTTTTAATTATTATCTCATATGTAAAACATAAAAGTTTAAAATCTAATGTTTTAACACTCTCCATACTAAGCGAGTATAAACTTAAAGATGTTTGTTTTGTTACCCAGTATCTCTTTTGTTAAATAGCGCTGGCAATAGGTACTGTATAGAATCGACGTAGATTAAAACATTTACTCATGCATATGCGTGCCCGTGCTATCGAGTTGCAGTGAGAGGAACAGGAACTGGAACTTGGAACTTGGAACAGTTCTGAGTGACTTAACTCTTACAAACTATCTATCACCGGTCGTTTTAACTGTTTTCGCTGTCTCCGCTTAATCATATTCTAAATAGGTTTATTAGCCCCAAATTTAAAATACTGAGCCCTGGTGTCGAGTAAAGCGCGGCGCTTAGTTTCGCCATTTAACACGCAATGCCTCCAGAATTGGGCGGAAATTGAAGAACGGAAATGTCTTAACATTATGTTCCCAGGTTCACTCTGCCAATAGAGGTGAAAAATCTTTAAAATACTTACAAATGAACTGATGATAATTAGGCCAAGAAGTACCGTCTGACAAGTTCAAATCATTTATCAAATTCGGTGTTTTGATTTCTAGTAGGAAAATGATCTCTCAAAGTTCCTTATAGGCTACTATAAGTTACTGAAAGACACTGTAAGTATTGTGTCTTTACAAGTTGACAAACAAACTGATATTTATATCCGATTATATTAACGGCAATAAAATTATTATTTATATATATGTCAATTTAATATACTTTTTACAGTTATAATATACCGTATATATTTTCTAATCACTCATTAAGGCGTATAAATATTTAATACAGTAATTAAACATTTCTTCGAGAAATATTTTATTATATATTATACTTTAAAAAAATCATCACACGAAGTCAATATAATATAATTAATTGAATTTTTTTTTTCACACTGTTTATTTTCTTAGTGAAAAGTATACTTTTATATATCTAAAGAGCATGTCGATAGCTTTATCTGTAATTTTTTTTATCATACATATTTCGCATTTTTTCGAACAAAAGCAGATGCAAATATACAGTTCCGTTCTCCACTATGTCATACATGCATGTCTTTTTTCATTTTTTTCACCTTGCCAGAGGAAAGAAATGACAATATACATATTTCATTTCTTTGAGTGGGAATCGAACCCACAACCTGACGCGTTTACAGACGCATTCTTGTATCCCTGCGCCATGACTGGCCTCATTATTTATTAGGATGTATTTTTCTATCATTAAAATATGTTTATATTGAAATGTGACCATAATAGAGTTCAGGATAATAAATTATCAATGTAATTTTAGACAAGTTAATTAAAATACCTACTTTAATGTTATAAATATGCGACTCTTTTAAAGATTACATAGAAACTTTATCTATGATGAAACTACGTAGTTTATAGGTAGGTATTTCAAGTTTTTAGTTACAAGTTAATATTAAAAAAATGTGACAAAAATACAGACAGTAAATAACAGTTAGGCTAACGTGGTCGTAGTGAAAAAAATATTTTTTTATAAAAGTTCAGGATGTTAATACGAAGTGAGTATATAATTTTAATTATGAAATTTTCTTAACCTGTTGACACTCCGTTCTCCAGTTTCCGATGAATTTTCGATGTGTGCGATTTACGTGTTGAGTGGCGCAACTCAACGCTAAGCTTTTGTCTTGATACCAGAGCAAAGAAACGAAAATATTAATGAATAATTATTCATTCCCCGAGTGGGTATCGCAACCACAACCGTCCCGCTACGGTCACATGGTTGTGCCGCTGCGCCACGACGGCCTTTTGTATAAAATTACTACAAATATATAATAAGTATATGTATACAGTAATATAGGCATATACTCATAAACATATATACATACGTGTATTTCAAGTTTAATGTTGATTTATAATTATATATTTTTTTCAAATGTATATACTACACATTTAAAAAAAATATATAATTTTAAATGTTTGCCATAGCGTGTCTACAGCGGCACCAGTTTTTATGGGAGGCCGAGTTAGAAGAGCTCTGACCTTGCCTTGCCTTGCAAAGGTGTCCACCTTTGGCGAAAAATTAGGAGGTTCTACGAAGTCGCAAGGGCGTCTCCTGTGAGACACGTACGACGGTATGAGTACCTTGTATGTTTGCGTTTGTGTGTGGGTCTACCTACGTCTTTGGCAGTATTTGCGACTGTTTTGGGGTCAGCGTCACCAGAGAGGACATTAAGTGGTTTACGGTAGATCGTCTTTAAGAGGAGCCGATAACCGTAAGCTTTTACCACCCGGGGCTTCAGGTGAGTCGAAGCGGCAATATAATATATTATACAGGCGATTTTTATTTCCAAATGTCAATTTTTAGACCAGTGGGTAGAGGCGATTGAGTAGTAGTGTAGTAGATATGAGTGCTTTTTTGCGCACGTTTTGCATATGCTATAAGAAGTTGTGAGTGACTGTCAGACAACGCACAAATGGAACTATTGCACTTAGAAAGTTGGAGGTTAGCATCTATAGCCAATAGACTACTACTAACTACTAACTACTTATTTATACCTTTTCACCAAAAGGTGAAAAGGTATAAATAAGTAGTTAAAAGGTATATAAAGTGGGAGCACCAAGAGAGCACTCCCAAAAAGAAACAGCATTTAACATTTTATAGTGCACGAAAAAAAAGTTCTGGGTCACAACTCCTCAATTAATAACTATAAACGTGACAAGTTGTGGTTTCGATTCCCACTCGAGAAAATGAAATATTTTTTTCTACTCCAGTAGCCAGAAAAAACGCGGCGTTGAGTTCTGCTAACACGCAAGGTCTTCAAAATTCGGAAAAAAGTAGGAAATGGAATTGTCTTAATGGGAACCTGTGAACATAGTGTAAAGACGGGTGTCTTTAGTTCCCAGGTTCCTTCTTGCTACCCTACCATTTGCGGGATACAACGTGAAGCTAATAAAAAATATATAACACAATGGCCATACGAACTATCGCACATGCGTCTAACGAATGTACTATAATCAAAGAATACGCACGCAAATTAACATAGCAAGCCTTTATCAATATCAATCTCATCTCGAAAATTTTTCATACGTTGTTGCGCCTCGCATGAGCCCATGCAATTAGTTGTTTCAAGGGATTCTCATTTGAGATAAATTATGTTGAAATAGATATGTAAGGAACGCGAACTGTGTGTTTCTGATTATAATATCTCGTGGAATTTGAACCCAGGACTATTGTAGTGTTTTACGTTATGACTATTTAGTAAGCAATATATAATTGAATTGAGGCCGTCGTGGCGCAGAGATGCTGGCGTGTTGCTGTGACTGGATTCGATTCCCACTAGGAAGAATGAATTATTATTTATTAATATTTTCATTTCAACATATACTTATAAATATAACATAACAAATTTTAAGATTTCTCTGCTTATCCATAATAACATACCTACAGCACATTTTACATACGTGCATGAGTTAAGTTAAAAAAAAACTGGTTAAGAGCGAGTCGGTCTCGCCCACCGATGATTCCGTGTTAATTTTGGGAAGAAAAACTTATAAAAGTTGAGAAACTTAAGTTTGTGGCACTCATTTTGTATCAGATGATCTACAAATATAATTTTGAAATAATTTCTTAACTATATAAACTTTCACTTTTTGTATATTTTCTATCATTGTATTGTAAGTTTTCACTTTCGTGCGTATATGTAAACGTATCTTTTGATTATGTTGACTTAAAAGCTTTCTGTTTTCTGTTTTAATGTTAATTTCAGTTTGATACGTTCATGCGATCTCGAGATATATGATCTTGACAGATGGAAGGAGTAATGAGAGCAGCCTAGAAAGTTATCTACTAGTATGATACTAGTACTTGTAACAGAAGGCCCTGACCTTCCATTTCCAACACTTTATACATTCGTTATGAAAACAAAAATAAATGAAATATATTATAGCTATATAGTTTACATATATTTAAAAAAATTTTATTCATACATTTTTTCCCTGTAAGGGAAAAATTTGTCTTTACTTTTTGAGATACGGAACTCTAATAAGCCTCTAAGCGAAATCAAACTAGCTACAAAAGCATTTTTTTAGATTCTGCAAAAGGCAGGGCAGGCAAGCAGAAAATACCTCGAGACACTACGTATTGAGTGGCGAAACTCAACGCCACGCGTTGTCTAGTTACCATGAAAATAACTAACTATGGGAAAGAAATCATAATCGAACCCGCAACCATCTTATTATATTTATAGTAAAATCATAGTCCATAAGCATATTATTCAAATATTTTTTACCCATTTATTCAACAAGAAATTTATTGAGAAACTGCACTGATTACACGTAATAATGCGCGCGTATACGGCAATTATCATTCTTGGAAAGTATGTATTCCCATAACTTAGTTTCTATCACTTCTATTGTTTTAGGATTTACGTCGAATATGTGACAGATAATAATTTCACAGATAGTTTATTATTAATAAATAAAATAAATCAAAAAAATCAGCATCACGCTGTATCCCGCACACAGCGGGGTAGGGAGAGGGAACCTAGTGTTAAGACTTTCCCGAATTCTGCGGGTATTGCGTGTTGAGTGGCAGAACTCAACGCTGCGCTTAACCTCGACACCAGAGCGAAGAAATGGTATTTCCATTTCTTCGCTCTGGTCTCTGGTAAATTTAAGTAAATATTTCATCTCCTCGAGTGGGGGTCGAACCCACAACCAGGGTTTTACAGTCACACTTTGTGCCCCTGCGCCACGACTGGCCTCTATAGCTTATTATTTATTTGTTTATTCATTTTTAAAGATCCGGGAATTGAACCCGTCATGGCGCAGAGGCACAAGCGTGTGATTGTATACGCTACGATCGTGGGTTCGATTCCTACTCGGGGTAATGGAGTAATATCTTATATTTTCACTTCCTAGCCGTGGTAATGAGGCAAAGCGCGGGAAATTAACATATAGTGCCACAAGAATTCAGCGGAGAGTGGGGAACCGAAGTGTCTTAATATAAAACGGAATATTTTCACACCAGGTCTCCCAGATCTCAACTGCCTATGCCTGCAATGTGTGCATTTTGTTTTTACTTTATTTAATAACGTAATAGAACCGAAAACAATTATTTTTTTGTTTGTTTGTATGTACGTTTATTCACGCTAATCTCAGAAACAGCTAAACTGTGTATATTGTATTTTTGCCTGCTTCCCTTAACATTTAGTTTTATTTTATTTCAATAAAGCTAAATGTTAAGGGAAGCAATGGCAATAAAAAAGATTTTTAAATAAAAAAGTTGAACCATTTTAAAGAATGGTCGACAAAATTGTTATAAATAACTGTTTTATTGAATTCGCTAAAACTACTTTTCAATCTAAGTATAAAAGTATTATTTTTTAAATGATATTGTTACAAGAAAACAATAGTAAATTAATAATTATGTAGTACAAGCAAGATAATTTTCTATTATATATGTCTTCTAAGCAGCATACGTAATAGTATTTGTGCAAATTTATAAATATATTTTAAGGCTAATATTTTTTTAATTAAATTAATAAAAATAAATGAATTCAGCTTCACGCTGTATCCCGCACACGGCAGGGTAGGCAGAGAGAACACTCCGTTCCCCACTTGCCGCCGAGATCTGGAGGCATTGTGTGTTGAGTGGCGGAACCCAACGCCGCGCTTTACCTCGACACCAGAGCGAAGAAATAAAAATATAAATGTAAATAAATATTTCATCTCCTCGAATAGGGATCGAACTCACCAGTCGATTTTACAGTCACACTTTGTAACCCTGCGCCACGACTGACCTCTTAAATTAATTTAATTTATTTTAGTTAAAAGTTGTTACTTTATTTTTTCTCCGCGCTATGCCACACAATTATTTTAGATATTTTTTTTTTTATTAAATTATTTATTGACTGTGCAATTTTCTGGTGGGAAATATAGAGTTTTTGTGTTATGATAAAAAGACAACGACAACGAGCGTACGGGTCACCTGATTAATGGTAGGTGATCACCGCCACCCACGACCCCGTGCAATACTAAAGGAGCTGCAAGTGTTTCCGGAATTTAAGGTGGACCTAGACGCGCTTCTTAAAGACACCCAAACATTAATTGCGTTATTAAAAAGATCTAATTAATTCTTTCAATTAAAATTTTCTGTTGACTGGTTTAACATTAAACTGTTAAACTGATAGCAACATTGTCAAGTTAAATCTGATATTTATTACATGATAAAAAGCATTTTAAATAATTAACATATTTTTTTATAACTGTAAAATGTTTCCTTCATGTAACAGGATTAAATAAGTCCAGAGATGTTGTTCAGCAAAATTATAACAAGAATTGCCAAATAATCTTTTCGGGTTGTGGTGGCGCTGTGGCACAATATCTGATAGTAAAATTGACGGTTGTAAGTTCAATTCCTACTCGGGGGATGAGTTACTTTAATTTTCTCGCTCTAAGAATAAGACAAAGCGCGATTTTGAGTTCCTCCACATCCCGCAATGTTTCGAGAATAGGGCGATGCATGGAAAACGAAGTGACATAACACTAGACTGCCCTCCCTATCCTCCAGTATGCGAGATACAACATGAACTGGGTACCACCGTAAAACACAATTTTTTACACATTACATAAATACATACATATGTATATAACACGAGTATGAATATTTAATTATTCAATTACAATGCAATCTTCATAATGACTTCGTTCGTTAAATTTCCGTTTGTAAACATAATTAATCTCGTATAACCTTTGCTTTATCTTTCCCCTAACCAGTAGTTTCTATGGTTAACGTACGCCGTGGTTAAATGCCGTGAAAATGTTAAGAAACAGTGCTTAATTAACTTTAACTTTTATTAAAATTTATAGATCCTAATAACGCATATTTACCTGATGGTAGCGAATTTGAATCCCGTATTCTTTGTTTATTTTGTAGCTCCATTCGGAATACGCATATATCAAAATACACAGAAGGATCTAAGTATTTTTAACATTTTTAAAGTGTTATTCCACACTTAGGAAATAAAACTACTTATTTAGAAGACGTATGATAACACTCTGTTCTCTACTTTTCGATCAATTTTCTAGACGTTGCACTTTCTACAGAGCGAGACAATGAAAATAATTAATTTCTACGAGTGCAAATAGAACTCACAGCTGTTACGTTTACAGTCAGCCGCTGTGCCACTACGCTCTTTAACCATAAAAAAATCAGAGGTTGACTTACTTTGTGTCAATCTTTTTTTTTTATGGAAAAGGACAAGGCAAACGAGCATGCGGGTCACCTGATGGTAAGTGATTACCGCCGCCCACGACCCCGTGCAACACCAAAGGATGCGAAACGCAATGGCATAAAGCCACTACTTCACGCCGGTTTTAAATGTCGGGGTGGTAATGATCCGGTCGAGTCTTCCCATGCCTGTTGCCATTGCTGGCGACGTGACTCTACCACACGTACTTTAGTCGCCTCTTACGATACCACCAGTACCAGGGTGAACCTATTCTAGGCCGGGATCACACGGCCAAAAATATTTGAATTTCCCTCACTCACTCACTTATAGCGAAACTAATTCGTAGATCGTGGGTCTTGAACCCACTCATCTAGGACAATATTTAAATAAATCTATATTTTACTCACCCAGCAGGCAGAAAGAGTTTAGTGTAAAACATTTCGTTGCTTAAATTTTCTTAGACAATTAGAGAGATTTTTGAGGCTGTCGTGGGCAGGAACCTAGTGTCTGTAACACTTGACACACGTGACACTCCGTTCCCCGTAAAGACATAAGATTTCCATTCAAATAATTGAAAAAAGTATTTCCCATTCTCAAATTCAGATTAATCTGGTTATTACTGATGAGCTACCATACTTATATAGTATCAGCCGATCACTCGCGGCTTCGCCCGCTTAAACTTGTAATATTATAATTAAAATATACAAAATCTTTAAATATTTTTTTTGTGTTATTCTGATGTATAAGCTTGTATATTGTAAAGTTTCTAAATCCCTTAAGTACTTTTTGTGTGGAAGTAGAACAAACATTATTTATATTTTTATAATACCTCATGAATTCATCGAAAATTGGGGAACGGAAGTGACATAATGGGAAAGGAGTGTCTTAACACTAGGTTAGCAGGTTCTGTCTACCCTATGTACGGGAGACAGCGTGAAAAAAGAAAAAAGTATATAAAAACTTAGTAAAAAAATTGTACCTCTGTTCATAGCTACTCTGTTCCTTCCATGGTATATGTAGTATTAAGAAAATAATAGACACAGAATAATGACACTTTAATGATATGTCAACACTAATTGGATTTGTGACTACAATGACATAATATTGATTATTATTTATTTATTAGATACAAAGTAAACAACTATATTCAATTTTGTTATTATTTAATCACTTCAGGTACATTTTTGGTTGTGATTGTTGTGGGTTAAATAACTGTTTTTATAGCTTCGCGCTGAATCCCGTAGGTATATAGCGGGACAGGCAAAGGGAACCTAGTGTTAAGACACTTCGTTCCCTACTATCTGTCCAATTTTAGAGGCATTGCGTGTTGGGTGGCGGTTTATATTTCGTTATTTTGAGGATTTATCGTACGAAACGTTTGTATAAGTTTTTTGTTTAATCAAAATTATACATAAATAAATATTAAGCTGAATTGGCATTGAACTCATAGTTATTCCTTATAAATTGCGTCAAAAGATCTCTTATCATTAGTCTCTTGTTTAATAATATAACTAAACAAGGAAAATATGTGAATCGATTCAGAATACTATAATAACTTTAATGTAATGTAAGGTAACCAGAGGGAACCTGGACGGATGTTAAGGTTTAAGACACCCCATTCCCATTAAAACACTTCCATTTGCCCACTTTCCGCCGAATTCTGACAGCGTTGCGTTTTGAGTGGCGGTACTGCGCTTTGTCTTGTTACAGCCTCGATACCAAAATTTTATATATAAATAATAATTTATATCTCATATTCTGGTATTCATTGTTACGATTTATAAAACTAGTTATTAGTATTTATTCAAATTTTTACATGACTTCTTAATATTATTGAAATAAGTTTCTTTTTTATATTTTTTCCCATACATCGTGGTAGAAGCAAAGCTAATAACTTAAGGGTCAAAAAACACCGCCCGATATCAAGACAGTGAGGTGAAACTTAACGCCGTTCTTTAAAATAAATTATACCTAGATACATAACAAAAATAGGTGTGGTAGCTCACTTCTATTAATATGTAGAATAAATTATTCAACATACATTCATATATTCATAATATAGGGTATAGAATAGTAGCGTGCTTTAACGTAATGTTTTATGATGCGTGTAAAACGTCAAGCGAATGGTATACTATACGTTACGTATAAATAATCTTGTTTTTTGTTTGAGTGTCTGTTGATTACGTAATAGTTACAAAACTGATAGCAATATATGGTTCTTGATGGTGAATTTGGTAAACAGTGTACGTTGTTTAGTACGATGGTTAGAAGTTCAGTTTTTAATTGAGAAAACGCTTCTTCATATAAGAATATTAGAGATATGAATGTATACTTCAAATATGTTATTATATTATAATGTTCTTGATTTACCGAAACAGTTTGTCTAAAAATAAAGGTTTTTTTTATTTTGTTCCTTAAGTTACAAATTTTGCTTGATAAAAGGACGAGGATGATTTATTTATTTTATGTATTTTTTTATTCTAGGAAAGCCAAGTGAAATATCATTCTGATTTCCATTTTTATTTAATTTACAGAGTAGTGGAAACCTTCGAAGCCGTTGTTCTAATCTAGCAAAATTTTCCAATACTTGAGAACGACAAAATGAGAACGTGTACCTTTTATAATTTATATAGCCGAGTGCAAACTACGCATATATATAATTATTATTTAGCCATAAAAAGTAAAATATCTAATACAATTTATAACTTTGAAAAAACAGACGCAACCCTTTATTTTCTTATAACTTAGATACAAACGGAAATGTTGACATTTTGTATATGACTATTTCAGTTTTATACCGTTTATTAAACAAAAACAGGTGTCTGGCAAAGGTCAGGTGTGGTCGACCGGCACGCGGCACTCGCTTTTAAACGCATATCATTATATAATAGTGAAACTTTATTGCGTTTTAATACTGTAGATATAAATAAAAAGAAAAAGGAAAAAGGCGGCGTTGAGTTCCGTAATTCAACACGCTATATCACAAATATTGAGTGGAGAGTGGATGGCAGAGTGCATTTAGACTAGTTCTGCCTACTCTGTATATAACAGATACAACGTGAAATAAAAAAATAAATAAATCAGCTTCACGCTGTATCCCGCACACAGCAGGGTAGGCAGAGGGAACCTAATGTTAAGAATTCAAATTCAAATAAATTTATTCAAAATAAGAAGTTACATGCTTCATTTTTTGAACGTCAAATAATTTACCACCAGTTCACTAAAGTTAATGCCTCAGACCTGAGAAGAACCGGCGCAAGAAACGAGGCGGGACCTATTTTTTTAAAATAAATTTATACAAATACATATTTAAATATCTGTGAAAATGATACTTTTGAAACAGACTGGAGCGTGTATTTCATTCCCAAGGCGTGTTATCATTTACAAAATAAATAAGACACTCCGTTCTCCACTTTCTGCCGTATTCTGGAGGCATTGCGTGTTGAGTGGCATGGCAGAACTCAACGCCGCGCTTTTCCCTCGACACCAGAGCGGCGAAATGAAAATATAAATTTTAAAAAATATTTCATTTCCCCGAGTGGGGATGGAACCCACAACCAATTGGTTTTACAGTCACACTTTGTGGCACTGCGNTTATAACTTAGATACAAACGGAAATGTTGACATTTTGTATATGACTATTTCAGTTTTATACCGTTTATTAAACAAAAACAGGTGTCTGGCAAAGGTCAGGTGTGGTCGACCGGCACGCGGCACTCGCTTTTAAACGCATATCATTATATAATAGTGAAACTTTATTGCGTTTTAATACTGTAGATATAAATAAAAAGAAAAAGGAAAAAGGCGGCGTTGAGTTCCGTAATTCAACACGCTATATCACAAATATTGAGTGGAAAGTGGATAGCAGAGTGTATTTAGACTAGTTCTGCCTACTCTGTATATAACAGATACAACGTGAAGCTTTTATGAAAACTTCTCTTGTTTTGGAAAATTGTTTTAGCTTTACGCTGTATCCGGCATGTAGCAGGATAGACAGAGGGAGCCTATTATTAAAACACACCGCTCTCCACTTTCCATCAAATTCTGGAGACATCGCGTGTTAAGTGGCAGAATTTAACCCCGCGCTTTACCTCGACACCAGAGCGAAGGAAATTCTTTCGAGTGGGAAACGAAGCCACAACCAATTGCGTATACACGCTTGTGCCACGACTGGTCTCCTTTCTTTGAAATCGTTTAAACATACTTTCGTCTGTTGATTACAGATCAAATATACCATACTAGTAAATGACTAAAATGAGAAGGTATAAAAATATTTTAATTTGTACCACTTTACTTTGGTCACTTAGGTTAGGAAACTTTAACGGAAACGAAACTGAGTTGTTCCATACCTGGTGTTATATATCCAGTTTCTTTTACGGTAAGCTATTTGGATATCAAAAATACCTTTTAGAGATAAAAGTGATATCTGGATATGTTTAATATTTAAATATTTAATGCCTTAAAGCACAGAGTGTGACTGTCAACGCACTAGGTGTGGGTTCGAGTCCCATTCGAGGAAATGAAATATCTATTTAAATTTATATTTTCGTTTCTTCGCTCTGGTGTCGAGGCAATGCGCGGGGTTGAGTTTCGCCCCACAAGCAATGTCCCTAGAATTCGACGGAAAGTGGTAAATGGAGTGTCTTAACACTAGGTTCCCTCTGCAAACCCTGCTGTGAGCGGAACACAGCGTAAAGCTGATTTAATTTGTTATGATTGTTGTGGGGAACGAAAATGTCTTAAGGGGAATGGAGTGTATAAACAGGTTCCCAGGTTCCCTCTTCCTACCCTGCTACATGCGGCTTACAGCGTGAAGCTAAAAAAATAACATCTCCTAAATGATGATCTAAATGCACTAATGTTAATAAAATAATAGAACAATCTATTAATTTACCTGCATAACGTAACATTATAAGAAAACCATAGAATAGTCTAACAGTCGGTTATATAAACATCGATTGTATCGGTGAAAGTATGTATTTATATACACATTATATGTATGTAGGTGTATGTGAACCTATATTTTTTCACTATATTGGCATTGTGCACGTGAGAATCGGTTATAATTATAGTATCTAATGCTCTTCCTCTATCACTTCGTTACTATGTTTATTATTTATATAGAATTAAGAATTTATACAGTTATTACATAGAATTAATTATTTATACAGTTATTTATACTTATATTTTTATTCCTTCGCTCTGGTGTCGACGCAAAGCGCGGCGTTGAGTTCCTACCGCCTCTAGAATTCGGCGGAAAGTGGAGAACGGAGTATCCTTAACACTAGGTTACCTCTGCCTACTTTGCTGTATGCGGGATACAGCGGGATACAATGGAGGGATAAAGGGGTGTCTCGACAATAGACTCTTTGAGTTTTCTCTGCCTATCGTAAGAACACTTTTATATATTACTAACAACCACCGCGGCTTCGCCCGCTTGAACAGTCCAATTATTTATTTACTAATCTGAATTAATTTTGTTTTCTATTAGAACATTATCATTTTAAACACAGTATCTACAGGTAAACTGAAATCTAAGCTCAGCCAGCCAGATAAATCAGGAAAAGGAAGAGCGGAGTGACAATGAGTATCACTCTGTCTATTCTATAATAAATAGAAGATGCACAGAAATTGAGAAACTTTATTTTCTTGCCTATCATCCATGTGAAAGTACCTTGGAAACTGCCTCATTGAAATCTTATATACTACGCGCCTATGAACAAAAGGTGTGAAAAGAGCTTTAACGTTTTTTCTTTTATAACATGCTTAACACTAGATGTGTCACACTGTACGGTGATACTAGCGAGTTCGTTTTTAGGGTTTCGTACGTCAAAAGGAAAAATCGGAACCCTTATAGGTCACTCTATTCCGTCCGTCCGTCCGTCGGTCAAGAATATTTATTTCGAGATCGCGGTAAGGTGTCAAATTAAAATAAATATCAAACATTCAAGTCTACTGTACTGTCCTTTGCAGCACAGAAAAAATAAAGTTTCTAAGTCAACACAATCAAAAGGTACGTACGAGCTTTCATTGTTTTTGATGCATTCGTATGCAATTCGCCGCGTAATCAAAACCTGTAAGGTACTTCCCTTGTGGACCTTTGATACAAAGTGAGAACTCACAATACAAACAAAGAAAAAAATCCACAAAGTGAAAATTTATTGATATTTCATAACAAAATTATTACAAAGTAATATTTGTAGTTCATTTCTTAAAAATTAGTGGAAGCATATATTTATCAAGTTTATACAACGCATTATCAAAACCTATAGGACATTTCCCCTATATCTACAATTATAAAATAGTAACCGCGACTGTTTCTGGGTGCGATTCCCACTCTAGGATATGATATATTTATTTGAATGAAGCTGATTTTATTTTAATTTGGCAAAGAGTGAGAACTAGCAGTACAATTTACCTTAATTTTTACAGCAGGGAATTGAAAATCTTGAATAATACCAATCGCGTTTGCGTCACACTTTTGCCCTTGTCAGCCATTACTTACCTCAATAGTATATTTAAAGGAAAGCATCCGAAAATTGCATATGTAAATTACAGGTGAAAACTATTACAAATTTATAATTGTAGTTCATTTCGTACAAAATGAGTGTATACACTAGCGAATATAAGTTTTTCCACTTGTATAAATTATACTTCACCCTAAATGGGTGAGTTGGACTCGTGCTTGACCGTTTTTTTACATATGGGTAAATTAAAACAACAAAATCAGCGTCCCGCTGCACACAGCAGGGTAAGCAGAGGGAACCTAATATTAAGACACTTTGTTCCCCACTTTCCGCCGAATTCTGGAACCATTGCGTTTTGAGTGGCGGAATTGAATTAAACGCTGCGCTTTGTCTCGACACTAGAGCAAATAAAGAATAAAATAAAGAAATGAAAATATTAAATATTTGTTGCCTTCGAGTGGGAATCGAACCCACAACTATCGCGTTTATAGTCTTCTTAAATTTTTATACATACAAATAACATTGACAAACAGGGACGCAATGATTTAATCAACTCTTTCTTTAAACCGACCATCATAGGAAGACCTGCGATTTTCCTTCATTTTAAGTTTATTTCATTGATTTTTCAAAGGCGCGGGGAAGTGAAGGGGTCAAGAGAAACTGGTTATATCTTTCTGTCTCTTTCCCTCTCATACGTATGTGATAACGCGAGGACGCCCTTTTTGCGCATAGTCTGCGCTGCTAGGCGGCATATTTCAGTATGACATGGCGGCGGGTAGAGTCAGCTTTGTTATAAAAGTATTTGATTTGTTAATAGGTGTGATATAAAATCTATAGCATAGGATAATTTTTGTTTATTATTTTATAAACATTTTTTATGTAAGAAAATAGAATTGAGTTATAGTTAAAATTAATACATAAAATCAAAAATATATTTGTGTGATTTGACACAGCAAAAATCATTAATTACGATAATTTTGATGATTTTTTAAAAATACATATTGATTAAATAACTCTATAATATTGTATGCATAACATACGGCCAGTATTTTTACTCAGAAAAAGTCTATATTTTTTTTTATAGAAAATAATTTGAGTAATAGATAAGGTAGTCACCAAGCTTCATATCAAGTTATACCATAATATACAATAGATGCCCGCAAACAAAAAAAAATATAGATATAACATTCGAAAGAAAATGTTAAATCCAATATACTAAACTACTAACCAATATACTAACTATATCAAAAATGTAACAAAAAAAAATATAATAAAAAATTTATAAATAAACAAAGCACTACTCCACAGTCGGCGGTGTTTCGCGCAGATGACGGCCGGCATTGCGCGGTCAGTTTTTGTCCGTTCAAACTGGACGTTCCAAGTTCAAATTTGAAAATTGGAACTCGAAGCGTTCGATATTTGAAATTTCAAATTTACCATAAAATTCCTGCAACGAGGAATTCCGAGACGTTTTGATTGTTTGTTAATTTTATTGATTTTGATGTAGTTTTTTTTTTCTTTTTAGTGCAAATTATATATTTTATTAGTAAAAATATTTTTAGTGTCGTTTTTATTATTCCATTGGAAATACAAAGCTATTATGAAGCGTCAGACTGTAAATGACGATTGTGGGTTCAATTCCCAATCGGGAAAATAATTTATTTTCATTGCTTTGCGCTGGTAACAATATAAAGTGTGGCGTCATGCAATGTTTTTAAAATTGGGCAGTACGTAGGGTACGCTGTGTCTTCACATTAGGTTCCCACCATGCTTTTTTATGGAAAAGGACTAGGCAAACGAGCGTTCAAGTCATCTTATAGTAAGTGATCACCGAGCTATATGCGAAATGTAGTAAACGTTATGTATTAATATAATACTTGAGGCCAGTCGTGGCGCAGGGGCACTAGCTTGCGGGGCAAATTACTTGTTGTGGATTCGATTCTATCTCGGGGAAATAAAATATTATTTATTTTGATTTCTTTGCTCTGGTAACGAGATAAAGCGCGGCGATAAATTCACCACCCAACACGCAATGCCCCCAAAATTTGGTGTAAAGTAGGGAACGGAAGTGTCTTAATGAAAACAGAGTGACTCAAAACTAAGTTCCCAGGTTCGATCTGTCTACCCTGCTATGAGTGGGATACAGCACAGCTTCACTACTCGTGATATGTATATGACTCTAAGTGCAGAAGGTGCATTGAAACAATCAACATGATGTAACATAACATAACTATGGGTAAATGGACAAGCAATATTTTTCTTTTGTATACAATATAAAAAGTTTTCTCTATTCGAACCAGCAGTTCCTGAGATTAGTATGACCCGAACACACTTATCAGCTTTATGAGTATAGAAATACTTACGTGTAAGTAGCTAATTAATATGTATACATATTTCAAAGTAGGAATTTACAAGTGAAAATTATATCGTCGTTAAATTTTGCAAAGTCTATGTTTTCTTTATTTATGATTTCTACCTATAGGTATTATAAAAAGGTAAATGAGTATTGCAATATTTTTAATTAAAAAAAAAAACAATTTAACGATTTTTTCTTATTTAAAGCAGTGCTATGAGGCCGTCGTGGCGTAGGGGCACAAGCGTGCGACTGTAAATGTGATGGTTGCGGTTCCAATCCCCACTCGGGGGAATGAGATATATTTAATATTTTTGTTTCCTCATTCTGGTAACGAGGGTGGGTTGGGTTCCGCCACTCGATACGCAATGCCTTAAGAATTCGGTCTAAAGTGGAGAAACGAGTGTCTTAATAGGAATGTTTTAATAGTAGGCTCCCAGCTTCCCTCTACCGTGTGCTGGATACAACATGAAGCCTAAAAAATCCCTTCTTTATAGAGACACGCCGTTTTTCCCACGAATTATAATTTTTAAATAATTATATACCTAAACAAAAATTTACCCGTGAGAAATCACAGAATGTGGAAAATACATTATTAATAATGCTAATATTATATTTGTGTTTTATTTTTAATAAATTACAATATAAATATTAATATTGTTTATAAGATAAGTAAAATAATAATAAAATTTTCATAAATAGTTTTCTACTATTATTTTAAATAATAATATCTATTTTGTAGCTTCATCACCTAGTATCGAGGAGCTGGGTTGCTACAACTTTCCACCTAAATTCGAAACATTACGTATTAAGTAACATAATTCAACAATTTAAATAGAAGATATTACCATCGTAATATCATTTGTATTAGTAATATAATTTATATTATATTTCCCTATTCAAATATTTAATTAAGTGAATTATGAAAAAATATGATTATATATGATGATATCTGTGTTGCCAGATGTCCTGGTTTTCAACCCAAAAATGAAATGTCCCGATCGGGACAGGCTTTTTACGGACTATTTCAAGTAATGTTAGAAATCTTACTTATTACTTTGACATTTTAAAACTAATAATTTCATAAAAATATAAATAAGTATAATATATTCGTAAGTTACATTTAATTATTCTGAAAACTTAACTGTCTTACATATGGTAAACCAAAACAATGTAGTTTAAGTATAGTGACGTTTTTCCATTTTATATTAATACTAGTGGGCGCGCGCGGCTTCGCCCGCTTATTTGCACCCTTAGGGGTGAATTCTAAAAGAAACACTAAACACGTGTTCAATAAAATATTTTGAACAGTCTGAATTTATTTTTTTATAAAAATCGGTGGAGATTTAAAGATTTTTCCATACAAACTTTCAACCCCTTATTTGCACCTTTAGGGGGTGAATCCTAAAAAAACCATGAAACACGTGTTCAATGAAATGTTTTTAAGAGTCTGAATTTCAAATTTTATAAAAGTCGCTGCCGATTTAATAAATTTTCCATACAAACTTTCAACCCCTATTTCATCCCTTTAGCGTTAAAATTTTTCAAAATCCCTTCTTAATGGATGTCCAGATTATGAAAATAAACATCTGTCCAAATTTCACGTTTCTACGCACAGTGTTTACGGCTGTGCGTGCGCCTTACCTCAGTCAGTCAGATACATGTCCTTTTATATATATAGACCATCACCATGGATCACCATCAGCTTTATTTAATCTTTAAAAAATGGATAAACAGTAAATTAAATCCTTATTATTTTTTTGTCACGCTTTTGGTGAACGAATCCTCTTTATTACTTCTTTTTTTTTAGTTACTAATTATCCAAAATCCCGTATTTCACCGAGAGAGTTTTTTTTATTTTTTTCTCAAAATTATATAGGAAAATGTTTAGCTATTTCAAATCTATCTAGGCAGGCGGTGGGTACGTGCGCGCGGTAAACTCGGTTTTTCCCGCCTAAATTAATTGGAGATTAGTCCGGGCAAACAGAAAGACAGACCAGAAAATATGTTTATTTGTGCTTTTGTATCGAGTAAATAACTAAGTTGACTTGGAAATCAAAGACAGACTTTTCAATTTTATTTGTGTTTATTTGTGTTTATCTGTCGTGTTTACAGTCACACGAGTTACCCCTGCGCCACGACTGATCTCAACATATAAAAGTTGAATCAGCTTCACGCTGTATCCCGCACACTGCAGGGTAGGCAGAGGGAACCTGATGTTAAGACACTCCGTTCCCCACTTTCTGCCGAATTCTGGAGGCATTGCGTGTTGAGTGGCAGAACTCAACGCCGCGCTCGTCCTTGACACCAGTGCGAAAAAATGGAAATATAAATTTAAGCAAATCTTTCATCTCCTCGAGTGGGGATCGAACCCACAACCAGTTGGTTTTACAGTCACACTTTGTGTTCCTGCGCCACGACTGGCTCATATAAAAGTTAGCAATAAATAAATATTATAACGAGTGCATATCTTAATTTCCGTTTATAAAGATATCTGATCTCAGGTCACGCTCTGCCAGCTCCAACTCGAAGAAATCTGATGATTAAAACCATATAATAAAATGATTGACGATTATGATTTATAATTCGTTTAGCTTTGTGTTCAGTGAGATTTTATTATATCTATCAAATATGATATTTTAACATGATAGTTAACTTGGGATTTATAAGATTTAATCTTTTATTTTTTTTAGTTTCACGCGTTATCCCGTATACAGCGGGGCGGAGTGGTCCTGGTGACAGGACACTCTGTTCTTTACTTTTCATCCAAATTCAAACTATTGTGTGTAGGGTGGCGCATCTCAACAACTTCGTGAAAGAAAAAGTGTTGACCATTGACCACTTTTTGCGAATATTATTTGAACGAAGAAGTGAAAATTTGGCATACTTACAAGTTTATGTCGTGAGCGAATATTTTATAGCATTTTTGAAAAAACAAAATGTCTTAGAACTTGCTTTAGATAAATTTTATTTTCTTTATTAATTCGATTTCTTCACTTCGCTCTCCTCTTTACGTCTAATTTATGTGACATTGGGTTGAGTAGCGTAACTTAGCCGCGTTTTTTTTGTCTTGCCAAAGATAGGAAACTCAAATGATTCATTTCCTTCAGTAGGAATCAAACTCTAAACTGTCGAGCTTTGCCGCTGCGCTATAACAACCTAAATTACTTTAAATAAGTAAAATAAATAAGTAAATGTATATTGTCAAGTATATTATAAAACCTTGTATAATATACTCCCTTGTATAAGGTGATATAAGTGTACGTTGTCATGGCAACGGATATTTTACGCAACAACAGGTTCTCTAATACATACCCTAGGTATAATTTAAGAAAAATAAATAAATAAAAAAATGCATCTTTATATAGAAATAATACTTGTTTTCTTTTTTTTAGATTCACGCTGTAGCTCACACTCAGCAGGGGAAGGCCAGAGGGAACCTAGAAATTTAGTGTTAAGGTACTCCGTCCCGATTCCCCTCTTTCACTCTAATTTTGGAGGCATTGCGGAATTTAATGCCTTTGTCTCGTTACCAGAGCGAGGAAATTGAACATAATAAATATTTCATTTTCTCGAGTGGTTATGAAACCCACACTCTGCCGCTTCTGCAGTCGCCTGCTTATACCCCTCCTTTCTCTAGGTGGGAATCAAACCTACGACCTCTTGTTTAGTATTCTTATGATCTGACACAAATGCTAGCACTGTAATAAACACTTAGATACTTATAATTGTAATCAATCAAGTTTCTAACTGCTTTATTGTAATGGAAATTTATTTTATTTAATTGCTTATATTCATTAAATTAAATTATTCTTGAATATGCTTTTATATGTATGGCAGTTCTTTATTTATATTGTTATAATATTTATGTTACAAAACACCTTCAAGCTGTATTTCGCTTATAGCAAGGTAAGCAAAGGGCTCACAGTGTTAAAACACTCCGTTAACCACTTTCGGCCGAATTTTTGAGGCATTGTGTGTTGAGTGGCCAAACTGAACGCCGCACTTTTGCCTTGGTACCAGAGCGAAAATATGAAAATATTAATCAATAATTAATTTCTCCGAGTGAGAATCGAAACCAAAACTATCGTGTTACAGTCATACGCTTGTGCACTTACGCCAAGACAACCTCACTGTATGTAAACATATCTATATTGATATGTTATTTAATATAATATTTTAAGAAAATGACAAGAAAGAAAATGGAATCATCACCCAAGCAAGCAGCTTAGAAAAAAAAAAATTCCGAATCTTTGAATACCCATAGATTTTTTGTTTTACATACTTTCCCCCGTAATCTTGATACATAGCGTGTTAAGTAGCGGAGCTCAACGTCGTGCGTTGTCTTGTTACCAAGAAATGAGCATAATTCATACTTCCATTTCCTGGTAGCAAGACAAAGCCGTCTGTAAATAAGAATTTTGTAAAACAAAAATATTTCTTTAAAATCTTCATAAATATATGGATCTGGGTAAATCAAAAAAAAATGAGACTTATAAATATAATTTTTATCTACTTACGCAATATGCATAACATCAAGTATTTTTTTCAATCCGAAAAAGTTATCGATGCTAGAGAAATATTTCTACAGAAGTATTTTTTTCGGATTGGTGTACCTAGTGTAAAGACACTCCTTTCCATAGACGTATCTAGAGATATTTTTCAAAGGGCCCGAATGTAAGTTTTTTTTTGGGTAAATTTAGTGTAGTAAAATTTGTAGTGATTAAAAAGGAATATGATGGTTCTCAGGTAATTTCCAAGTTTCGTGTGAGTTACTTTTTGACAAGCTGGACGAAAGGGAAGTCAAGGATATTGTGTATGCAGAAGCAAAGCGCGGCGTTGAGCTCAATCACTCAACGCCGGATTCGGCGGAAAGTGGAGAACGAAAATGTCTTAATGGGAACAGAGTGTTTTAACACTAGTTTTTATACGTTCTCTAAGAAACTATTTTTATAATCTATAATTTAACTAGCTGTGTTATCTGTGTGTGAAATCTTGCAAGCTCAATTTGATCCACTTCCCAGTGTCCGATTGAGCTGAAACTTAGATTACGGCTTCAGTTTTGTAAGCCATTTACATATAATCAATATTATTGTTAATCTAAAATGGCCGCCGCAACAAAATGAAACAGTTTTTTGTATTTCTTGTTGAATCCACCCTGATGTAAGTATCAAATGTAAGAACTTGATTTATAAAATACAATATACCATGGAAAAATATATAGATAAACAAACTATTTAGCCGTGTAACTGGTTATTCCTTCCCCCTTCTCTCAATATTCCACATTAGATAAAGTCTAATATAAGGAATATTGAGAGAAGGGCAAGTGCATAAGGATCACGAAAGACGTCTCGTGGATTCTTGAGTATTTTGTATACATACATAGTTTCTTTAACAGGGAGAGAATGTTATTAAATGGAAATCTAAATAAATAAAAATAAGATCATTGTGACGTATCGGGCCTGCGCATATACTTCATCTAGAGAAAAGAGAGCTTATACGTAATTTAGGGGAATCTAGACTAATCTAGAGTGAACTATCTCGCAAATTATATTGCTTACAAAAAACATTTAAAGGTAACAAGCATGGCTTAAATACACTATACATTGCTATATGTTGATTGAGTTAAGTTTCAATTTATTTTTACCTTCGCACTGTATCCTCCATATAGCAGGAGGGCAGGGAGAACCTAGTGTCAAAGCACTCCTTTTCTCACTTTCCGACCAATTTTAGAGACTGCGTGTTGAGTGTCAGAATTTAACGCCTCGCTTTGTCTTGTTACCTGAGTGAGGAAATAAAATAATTCTTGTCCCTTTCGAGAGGGAATTGTACCCCACACTTGCATCTACAGTCACACGTTGTGTGGCCGCGCCACAACACTTTTTATCATAATTTTCTTAAGAAAAAGTTACATACATACATTGAATTTGGGATCTTTTTTGTGCGAATCAATCGTGTGGTTGGTATTTCATTATCATTAAGTAAGTATAAAATATTATTTTTCCTCACACGTTTTCCTCACCATTTTCATTTTGAATAGCTTGAAGCAGATTAGTTGGACAACTGTGAACCAACTATTTGTCCAAAAGCAAGTCCTATATTGGCTGGCTTCACTTTTCTAACAGATATTGGCAAAAAATACACTTTTTTTAGCTTTATGCTGTAGCCCACAGATTCCAGGGTAGGCAGAGGGAACCTGAGAAGCTAGTGTGTAGTGTGTAGTGCAATGCGTGTTGACTGGCGGAACTCAACGCCAGCCTTTGCCTCGTTACCAGAGCGCAAAGTACGCGCTTGTATCAATTGTATGACTGCAAACATTATTAATATTTTTTTTTCTCTCTGGTAATATAGCAAAATGCGGTCTGGAGTTTTGCCATTCAACACACAATGGCTCAAAAATTCTGCGGAAAGTGGGGAAAGGAGTGTCTTAACACGATTTTCCGTCTACCTACCCTGCTATATGCGGGATACAGGGAAAAAAATAATCAAGTGAGAAATGCAAGTGATGCATGCCAGCCTTTTACCGAGAACTGTTCAGAAAGTTCTCAAGGGGTAAAAATAGATCCGATCATAGTGTCAAAGAGTTTAGTGGCGAAACTTAACCCCACACTTTGTCTGGCTAAAGCGGAGAAATGACAATAAAACCGAAACTACTAGTAATAGAGTATCTAATAAACATTTTTTATTAGATCAGTCGAGGCGCAAAGGCACAAGCGTGTGACGTTAAACACGACAGATTGTAGGTTCTATTTTTATTCGAGGAAATGAAATCTTTAATATTTTCATTTCTTCGGTCTGGTGGCGAGACAAAGTGCGACGTTAAGTTCCGCCACTAAACTCGCAATGCATCCGCGAATTCGGCCGAAAACGGGAAATTAATGGGAAATGGACTGGAGTGTTTTATAACTAGGTTCCCAGATTCTCTCTGTCTGCCCTGCTATGTGCATGATACAGAATGAAGCTATAAAAAATATATATTTTTTAAATCTAACTTTCTTGCTTTATCCACTATGCCAAAGGTTACAGGTTCGATTCTTATAGTGAATATCTACCAAAATAATAGAATTGAGAATGCTCCTTAGGTTGCCTTTTGTATATTTTACGTATTAATTGTAAGCAATAAAGAACATTTATATATTATATTAATATGTGAAGTAAAAATTTTGTGCTTTTATACGAAAATTATGCGGACGGAGAAGTGTGAAATTTATCATTCACATTTGTTTTGAGAATTTGTATGGAGAAGAAATGCAGAATGCTAGTACTTTTAAAAAAATAATACATAAAAATATATTAAATTAATAAAACAAATATATACCATACTCTACCATTTTTTGGCAATATGATACATTAGGCATACATGATAAAGTGACATACACGTTGCTATGGCAACGCGTATTGTACGGATAACTATGTTTAAATAAATAAATTTTCCTTTATACTGCTGTCTAGTTAGCTGCATACCTATACATAAGTTTATTAAAATTATTTATATTATTATTTATTTTCTTTCCCTGTATTGTATTGTATTGTAAACGACTAAGTTACTGGTGGCTGTGTCACTCAACACGCAATGCGTCCAGAATTCGGCAGAAAGTGGGGAACGGAATGTCTTAACACTAGGTTCCCTCTTCCTACCCTGCTGTGTGCGTGATACAGCGTGAAGCTGATTTTGTAATTACATGAATAATGGGGTTATGGGTTATGTTCTATTTTAAATAAAAAAGAAATAACGTGAAACTACGTGCATAATCTATGGAGTACACAATAAGCTTCATTATTTTTATTCATGGCTCGAATAGTAATAGTTAATGGATTCAAAAAAGCTCTCTTTTTATTGGAAAGGAAATAATTATAACGATCATTAAGTATTCACATTTTTTTTGTTCGCATACCAAGCTTAGGTTCTTAACTGTATCTACTTATAAGGCGTGTGAGTAAAAAATATAGTGTTTTGTCACTGATAAGTATATTTTTAAGTGATACCGTAAAATTTAACAAATTTAATGATTTTTCCTAAATTTTAAGTGTTATTACAGAAAAAGCAATGTAGCAGGCTAGCAGCTCAAGAAAACATAAAATTTAAATAGGCATTTTCAAATAACATAAGAAAAAAAACTACAATAATAATAAGCAACAATACAAAAATCTATATAGGTAATACATTAATTTCAAAATGTAATGTAGCCCCTTGAAAAAATACAAGACATTGCACCCGACGCAAAAAGCGGCATACAATATTACCTCGAACGACGAATAGAGCCTTATGCAAACTTAGGCCCCGCCCAGCGGTCACGCCTACTTCAACATCCTCTGTCTCGCTCGCACCCACACGATATCATATCACCCTCTCACACAGATGCACGACGCCTACGCGATTTCAGCGAAAGGTTTTTAGTTGTCGAATTGACATCGTACGCGTTCGTCGCTCCGAGAAACCGACAAAAAACGTAACAAAAAATTATAAATATATAAATATTACCGGCTTTTTCTATTATCACGGTGATAAGATATTGATGGTAATTAGTGATAGTGTTTTTGTGTAGTGATGTGCGTTTAGTGGATTTTTGGTGAAGGTAAATATCGATTTTCGATGCGTAGGTGTGTTAATCGTTGTATAGATAAATAAGGTGTATGTAAATAGATTTAAATATTGATTTTGAAATGTTATTATTATTTAAAGTAGTTATTTAAGAATGTTTAATGGAAGCTTGTGAAGGAAGATATTTAATAAATATAAAACTTTCGACTTATTAGGCTTTGTACGCTTGACACAAACAAAAAGTTGTGGTGGTTAATTATACATCAACTTTATGAAGTTGTAAAACTTACTTTTTTTAAGTTTAATTATAGCTTCAGTGAAAATACAATTTTTATAATCTCTGTGTAAATGACAGGTACTCATATTACTTGATCCTCATATTATTTGATATTTGTATATACATATGTACTTTGAGGCCGGTCGTGGCGCAGCGGCACGAGGTGTGACTGCAAAACCGACTGGTTGTGGGTTCGATCCCCACTCGAAGAGATGAAATATTTACTTAAATTTATATTTCCATATCTTCGCTCTGGTGTCGAGGTTAAGAGCGGCGTTGAGTTCTGCCACTCAACACGCAATGCCTCCAGAATTCGGCAGAAAGTGGGGAACGAAGTGTCTTAACACTAAGTTCCCTCTGCCTACCCTGCTATGTGCGGGATACAGCGTGAAGCTAAAAAAAAAAAAATATGTACTTACATATAACCTTAAAATAAAATAAAAGAGCTTTGAAGACAAAATTTAGAAAACGGTCTTTTTATTGGTTAGGATAAGATTTTTTCTGATTTCTAGAGATGATGTAAAATGATTAAATTAATAAATAATTTATTAGAAACGACAATTGATGATTCATCATTGCATGGATAGTATGTGTTGTAAAAAATGATAATAATAGATATAGTTATATATTATAACGTTTCTAATTTTATTTTCTTAAATGGAGAGATAATTTAAAAAACAATCTTTTATTCAAGTAGTAAAATATTTAAAATAATATTCTATCTAGGGTTGAAATAATAAAAATAATGTAATAATAATATCATAGTAAAATGTCACGTTAGTTAAACTTCCAATACGTTTAAATTTTCTACATAGAGCTGCTGTAATATCTGATAACGTTTATATGGACTAGGTCCATCATGTCTTGGTGACCCCTTAAGCCCGGCTTCCATCGATAAAGAGAAATGAACGGGTAATGCTCAGGCGGATCGGACTCCTTTTAAATATAATAGAGTTTAGTATTTTGTAATTACTTTTTTTTAATTTTGTTTATTTCAACTATTTCTGCTCGTTCGGATCTATTCGTTCGACTATTTATTGGTGGAATAAGTACGTATGCAGTTTACTGCAGCGAGTTCAGCATAGTCCTTAATGGACTCGCGGTGCAAGCCAGGGTTTACACTCCCCAAGGAAACATGCCAAATTTCAAGTTTCTAAGTCCGGTAGTTTCGTCCGTGCGTTGAAGAACGGAACGGTAACGGAAGAGTTTTATTTATTATATAGTTTGCAATACAAATATACCAATATGTTGCTGTAGTGGTGTGGATAGGGGCAAAATAAAATTATTAAAAATAAATTCATCCTAAATTGTATATATAGTATTTGAACTTAAAATCAATTGAACTACTTTTCATATGTTACATTTATACATATTTAGAAAACGTATAAAAATTTGAACGTAGCAGGACTCGAACCCGCGCCTCCTAGAAACCGACCAGTACAAGTGTAAGTGTGGAACAACACTTTAAAAATGTTAAAAAAAAAACAATTATACACATTTCATATATTTATGACATGAATTTATTTCGAAATTTTTATACGCTTGTTACAACTTATATGTTTTCTAAATAAGTATTTTTCTTTCCTAAGTGTGGAATAGCACTTTAAAAATGTTTAAAAATATTTAAAAAACAGTATTCTCTCTAGCCTTACGATAATTCTAAGTAATTATCTTTGGGTAGCGGAAATTTGTAAAAATCTCCCTACAGAGATACTAACAACATAAATAAAATGAATTTATTTATTTGTTAAGAATTTATGAATTTAAATTTCATTATTTATTATATAGGTATAATTAAGTTGTAAATCACATATTCTTTAAATGAACTAAAATAAAGGCGTACAATATTAATTAGGATTATTCTGTATAGCGTTGCTAGTGCCATATGACAAATCTAAACTATAAACGAACTAAACCAAAACCGCCAAGTGCGAATCAGACTCCTGCACTAAGGGTTTCGTACCAGTATCTATAAAAATGACAAAAAACACATTATTTTATTGAGTTTAAATTTTTATATTATTCTGCTTTTAATATTTTTGTTATAGTGGCAACAAAAAAATCTGTAAAAAATTCTAGTGTTTAATTATCACGGTTCGTAAGACATAGCCTTGTGACAGACGAACAGACATACATCGGAGTCTAAATAATAGGGTCCCGGTTTAAAAACAGGAACCCTAAAAATAACAGATTAAAGAATCTGTCTTTAAAAAACTATAAAGGGTTATTTTATCTATATGTAGTGCACATTAAAAAACGATTATAAAACATAATTATTTGCTAACTTCGAATGTTTCGAGTTTCGTTATCTTCGCGAAAAAAAAGTGTAACAAATAAATACATTTTAATATATTCAAAAAATAAAGATTTTTATGTATGTTTGTATGACATGAACATATTTTTTTTTCTAAATTATTTTAATAAAATGTAGAGTAGGCAGAGAGGGCTTAGTGTTTAAATATACCGTTGTCCCGTCAAATTTATAGACATGCCTTTAGGTTAGAGTGTAAATTACGGTAGAGTGGTGGTATTTGTTTTATAGTAAATTAATTGAACACGCTGTATCCCTAGCGGGGTAGTCAGAAAGAACGGAGTGCTAAGCGCTACAGTCTATAAATACCTCTTGCGCCTCGTCCACTGCCATCAACCTCTTAATACATGCCCTCCGGGGCATCCTCATGCTTTTCACGTGACCTTCTCCAGTATCTTCGATACTGTGTATTCGAAGGTCAACCGATATCTCCCCCTACCTCTCTTACCGCTTACTATTTATTACACTTACGACTATTTTTATTTCATTATTATATTATATTATAAGTATTTCATTATAATGTAAACTAAGGGATATGATAAATACGATGTGAATAAGCATCACAGTGTACTCTGCTCATCACTTAGTAGGTTATTATTATTAAAATTAAAAATATTATTTTTATGGTTTTAAAATATCATTATTTTTATCGTTAACATATTTCAGAGAAGCAACCAAACCCTATCGATAAGTCCTTCTCCCATAGTCCACTTTCATATAAACACTTTCCTTTTAATAGAAATTGACTCACAGCTCTTCATATAACACCAGGAAAATTTAAGGGTTAATGTTTCATATTTCCCCACTTTGGTGCAAAACACAGTACGGCGTTGAGTTCCGCCGCTACACATATTGCAATGTTTCGAAAATTGGTCGATTTCCTCGGCCTACCCTGACTTATGAGGGATACAGCGGGCATCTAATAATATATTTAATGAAATGCATTATGATTTACTGTATTATGGCACTTTATTTCATAGTAATAGTAACGTGGCCTCTATTAATGTCGTCATAAATATAAAATATAAGAAAACTTAACGAAATTATAGAAATTAATTGAAGAGGTTTTCTCTGACTCTCTCTTATATATACAATATCTCTCTTTCATATAAAAAAAAATCTATTTCACGCATTTTCCGCAAGGAGGAGCAAGCACGGTAGGAAGAGGGAACCTATTGTTGTACGTACATACCGTACTTTCCATCCAATTTTCATGATCTAAATATATTTTTTAATGGCTTATTGAGTGGCGGAACTCAACGCCGCAGTATGTCCGACATTGAATAATACTTATAAATTAATATAATATAGACTCAATAGAGAGATCGATACTGTAGGTACATCCAATTGTAACTCATACGGTCTAAATAGTATATTAAGTGAAGCTTTTTTTACCTTACTTAGTGAATGAAATATAATAGATGCTTGACACGTTTTTATTTTATTTTTTACTCAGCTTTACTTTGTATATGTAGAATACCAGAGTAAGCAGAGTACTTATCCTAGGGAGTATACAATATTGATCCTTAATCCTAAGCATTGAGAAATTTCAAGTAAAGCGGCGGAACTAAACGCCTTGTTTTATCTCATCAAATTAGGAAAGTCACTGCCCACCATTACCACGACCGACCTCGCTTTGTAAATGGTCCTTCATTTACAAAGCATCAATTCGAGGGCAGTCGTGGTGCAGGGGCACAAGCGTGTGACTGTAAACGCGACAGATAGCGGGTTCGATTCCCGCTTGAGGAATTGAAATATTTAATATTTTCATTTCTTCGCTCTGGTGTCGGGGCAACACACAAAACGCAATGCCTACAGAATTCGGTAGAAAAAGGTGAACGGAGTGTCTTACCACTAAGCCCCCTCTGCCAGGGTAGGGCATACTACAAGCGGGGAACAGCGTAAAGCTGAAAAAAAAAACATCAATTATTGAGTCTCCTGTCAGATACTGTTCCACTGGTTTATGTTGGCGTAACCGACTTAAGTTAACGCGTAATATTTCATAAGAATAAGTAATAAAGCTAGACCTGTAAGTGTATTAATTTCAATGATTCTGATTTAAATTAATTTTAATTTGTATTGTAAAGACAATGGATCTACGCATAATTTTTATGCGTAGATCCATTGTCTTTTTAATATACATGATAAATATTTGCCTATTTATTTGTTTTAATTTTTTTTTTAAACTTTACTGAGCATCACTGTACCTGCAACCTTGACTGTAATTGTAAACCCGTGAGTTGTAGGTTTCGGTTTCAGTTTTTTCGATTCGGAGAAATAATAATATTTGACACTGAATGCCACCATTTAATATACAGTGTCTCGAAGTAGGGCGGAGAGCGGAAAATAGGACGTCTTATATGCGGGATAAAGCGTGAAACAAATAAAATATATACCTATACGAATATTTTTTGTAAGCGATTTAAAACTGGATATTAATAATGTATTTTATTTGATAAGAAATTAATGCTCATGCAGCGTTGAGTTCCGCCAATTAAAACGCAATGTCTCAAGAGTTTTGTGGTTAGAGTGGCAAGGAACGTCCTGTTACTAGTTTCCTTCTGCCTACCTTGTTATATAAAAAAAGTTATATATAAAAAAAATAAAAAGCACTTCTTTATAGAATGGATGAAATTTGTCACAAACACGATCGAAAAGCAATTTACTGAGTCCGTAACTAGTATGTTACTAATACAAAGCACGGACGAGAAGAAAGAAAATCTAGTTAAGTAACAGTAGTTAAGATCAATTAAAGCTGATTCTGATGTGTGAAAATAACTAAAGATAAAAAAATACTAAAATATTAACTGTCGTAGAAAGATATTATTTATTTTCAACAGAAAACAATCCAAATCATATATATCTAAGTTTATCACAAAAATAAAAAAAATCAATTCACAAATTTTCCAGCTGTATGTGGAAAAAATCATAAAGCTGAAGAAATAAAATATTTTGTTTTTACACTGTAATTGCCGGGCCCATCGTGCATGGTGAGGACCTCAGAGTAGAATCTGGGACTTGGAGACACTCCGTTCCCCATTTTCCGCCGGATTCTGAGAGCATTGCATGTTGAGTGGCGGAACTCAATGCCGCGCTTTGCCTCGACACAAGAACGAAGAAATAAAAATATAAAATATTTCATTTCCTCGATTGGGAATCAAACTCACAACCTCTCTACAGTCACTTATGCTCCTGCGCCACGACTGGCCAGATGTAGATTTAAGTCTTAAAGTCACCTACATTGTCCGAGCTCTTCAGTCTACTGGCACCAAATTTGAAATGATTCTGATACCTTTCGAAGTAACTTATAGAAGTGAATCGATGATTTCTAGATATATTAACATCATCAGGAATATTTCAAAGATTTTTAAAGTGATATTTAGGTATATTGGACTGTTTTCATTTTGACTTGAATTTTTTGACTAGAAATCTTTCGTACGGAGTGTCTTAATACGAGGTTCCATCTGCTTACACTGCAGTGTGCGGGATACAGCGTGAAGCTGATTTAAGTCTTTTATAAATTCTATTGATTTTTTTTAGAGTTCCTTCGTATCTTGGGTCAGCCTAGAGCTTCTATCTACCTCAAAAGGAAAAGTAAAACATGAAGTTACTTACCATTATTCTCACTGCTCATCTCCTAACATAAACGAAAAAATAAAAAAAATTTTACTAAAAAAATTGTTTAAGTAAAATTAAAGATCTATCTATTACATTAAATTCTTTGATTCTCGCTCGATATGATCTGCGCATACGCACCTAGTATGACGCTCGCGTGCACTTCACATTCCTTCATATAACTATACTTCACTTAGTTCAACCAAGATTTCGTGTGAACGTTACAGATATGCAAAAATGGCAATACATTATAAAAAAAACCATGACATTGACATGTGAACATGCACATGTTCATACAATACATACTAAGAACATACATGCTTTTATTGAAATTATTCGAGCGTTCATTGAAAAGTTTATATTGTAATTTGTTATGCGGCTTAGCTGGTTTGATGTGACTTTATTCAGCTATCTATATTAAATTTTACTTTGTAATTATAATAGTTTTGCATTTTCACCATTTTAGGGTACCGTACTTCGAGAGAGAAAACGGAAGTCGTTCACAGTTTTAACTTCTTCATACATAGGTAGTATTTATATAGGTACATATTTTGAAATATTGTAGGTGACGCAATCAAAATTATCTCTCTTATTCCATTTCATTTCTTAGACATAAAGAAAATTTATTTAGGATTTTAAATGAAACTATTTAAACAGGATTAATCGCGTATATTTAAGATTTTAAATTTAAGATTTTGGAAACCCGACGTTTCGAACACTTTGCAGTAGTCCGTGGTCACGGGTAGACTGAGGTGGCATTCGTCTGTCAGTTGACATAATTATTATATCAGAGTATCGCCAATGATTTCTTAATTTCCTCGCGTACTGCCCTGGATTCTTGCAGAATGAGCTAACTGTATCTTGCCCTCTGGTATGGTGGGTTTGAGACTTCAAAGACACAAAAAAGAATACATAAAAATGATGTACCTCTTCGACCAATAGTCAGCCAAATCGATACGCCGACGTATAAGCTGGCTCAACATGTCGCTAAAGTACTTTCTCCACTGCGTGGCCACACATCTTATGTCAAGGATTCTTACCATTTTGATAGCTGGTTGAAAGATCTTAAGCTAGCTAATAATGAAACAATGGTTAGTTTTGATCAGAATTGTCAAGCGGAAGCGGAAGTTTCATTTAAAATGTGTAATAATCGTGAAAATCAAAGAACTTATTAATTTAGGATTGTCTTAATAAGTCAATATTCGATCGATATTAATCGAATTATAACTGTAAAAATTCTTCAAATCTAATTTTTACTTGAATTTCTTTATTTCTCTGAAAATAACTTTTTTAACTCCAATCATAATATTTTGCTTAAATAAATTACTTTATTAAAGTATATAATCACGAAACTTGCTGAAATATATCAATTAAACGCCACTTGACTTTTGTATAACAAAAACTGTAATTTAACACTTTATGTAAACAAATTGAACGTATTACAATTAAAGTAAAAACTGAAAAATATGTTGAAAAATATGTAGTGTTGTAGCAATTGCTACGTAGGGGTTCACCATACAATGTGTGATATCTTTTAATAGAAGCGGTTTCTGTACTGATAAGAGATTATATATGAATTCCTTTTAATCCAAAACCGTAAATATAAGATTAACATATTAAAAAAAGGTCATCGTGGCGAATCAAATGCGACGGTTGTGGATTCGATTCTCACTCAGACAAAGGAATTTACCTTTCCTACACTACGAGGCAAAGCGCGGTGTTGAGTTGCGCCACTCAACATGCAATAGCTCAAGTATTCGGCGGAAAGAATAAAAGTGTCTTATGAGAATGGAAAATCTTACCACTGGATTCCTGTCAAGCTAAAAAAATATTAAAAATGTTTATTATATATCAGCTTTCCACTGGAATTCTAGACATAGTGTGTTGAATGGCGGAACTTAACGCCGTCGTTTCTTCCAATCAGAATATATTTTATAAGAGATTACTATTAAACACTAACTTTACTAACACTGGAACTTTGTGGTTAGGGTTAATTTTACTATTGTTAACTTCACACTGAATCCCGCAGATAGGCAAAGGGAACGTAGTGCTAAGGTAACCTCTATTCACCACTTTACATCTAATTTTCAAGACGTTTCGAATCGAATCGTGGAACTCAATGCAGAGTTTTGACTGGTTAATGTTACCAGAACGAGGAAATAAAAACAATTCATGCCCTCTAGTGGGAGAAGCATCCACAACGGTAACGCTTGCAGTCAGATGCTTTACCACTGTGCCACGACGGCTTCTGGCATAAAATGTATATTAAAGAGCTAGGCTTAAAAATATAATAAGCTATAATTAGATAAATATAAATAACTTTATATTTATCTCAATAAAAAATTGACACGATGGGAAATCGAACTTGTAACCATCACATTAAATCAAAGATTTTGGATTAACCACAATAATATTAATTCCATAACCATTTATTATATAAATTTTACATGTATTTAGGCAAAATATGATTGTACGGGGCGTGGTGGGCGTGCCCCCTGGGCGTGGTCTAGCGGCCATTGACCACAGAGCAGAGATGCTATAACACGACTGTATAAGGCATGGGTTTGTGAGAACATTTGCAATTCTATTAGTTGCTACGGATATCCTATATTAGAATCAATTAACTGTCTTAGTTAAATGTAATGGAGATAGCGTTGGCTGTCGTGGCGCAATGGCAACAACGTGTGTAACCCATCGGTTGTAGGTTCGCTTACGATTCAGGGAAGGAATTATTTAATATTTTCTTTACGTCGCTCTGGGATCAAGACAAAGCAAGATGAGTTTCGCCACTCAATATCCTCCACCAATGCCTTGAAAATTCCTACTAAAAATATATATTCTTCGTTCTTCATTTGAAGATTTTTCAAGATTTTTTTCTTTAGTTAAGTAATAAATTTGTAATATCCTATATGTATTATTCAATATGTTAGTATTGTGGGTACAGCTCCAACATATAGTTATAATCAGAATAAAAATGGTCTAACATAAATAAATTATGGGGAAACAACACACAATTATGTAATGAGAACGTAATACGTTTACTTTTTAGATAAACAAAGGAAATTTAGCTTAGGTCACTTTAATTTAAAAGATATATATTTTTTACTGGACTAATCCATCTATACAATAGACTAGGTTGTATCTGTGTCGCCTCCAAAGACAAATAGAATCGCTAAGAAACTACTCTTCAATTCAGTTCTTAATTAACGACTGCTCTTAGTGACTGACAAATTGTAAGTGCCCAAAGTAACTGCAGTGTCTATCACTCTCCCTGTATTTGTAACGATAAACGTGGTGTAACCAAAGTTAGACATTTCTTGAATTAAATAATATCTAAATAATTATCTTTCACATGCAATGAATCCAGAATTCGGCAGAAAGTGGGGAACGGAGTGTCTTAACACTAGGTTCCCTTTGCCTGCCCTGGTGTATGCGGGATACAGCGTGAAGCTGATTTTTTTTAATAATTATTCAAATAAAAAAATATTCATAAATAAATAGTCTACGAATATTTTATTATTTTAAATAACGAATAAAATCTTTTGAAAGCATAATAATTGTTAGTTAAAGATGTTTAACCGATATTTTTCGCTCATTAGTAAATAGGTGACTATTCACTTGATTTCTGTAATTTAATGAATGATAGCGGCATATTCTTATATGTTGCTATATAGTATACATCAAGAGCAGTTTTTAATTCAATGGGAAGTGGAGAACGGAAGTGTGTAATAGTGGGAACGGACTGTGCTAACATTAGGTTCCCAGGTCCCCACTGCCTACAGCTTGGAGCTAAAAGGAAAACATATCAATTTTGATTAGTCAATTTTTTCCCTTTATTTGTATTGTAAGTTGTCGCTATTTGCTAAATTTTATAACTAAAAGGTATAACTGTAAGATCTACAGGAATGAAAAAATTCGATAATTCAAAATTTATAGGTAATTTTTAAAAGAAAAATCATTACAAACTTATAATTGTATTTCATTTTATACAAAGTGAGTGCATACGCTTGCAAATTTATATTTGTAAATTTGTGGTAGGAGTGGTAGGATTGTAATTGGTACGGAACCTTTGGTGGGCGAGAAAGATTTGCACTTGACTGACTTTAATTTTTTGTTTGAGATATGGAACGCTAACTAATCACATTATAAATTTTCTAAAATTAAGAAAAAATAAATATCTGATTTAACAATTATTATTCGTCTAATATTTAATTATTATTATCGAATAAATTTTGCCCATCTCTGGATGTAATTTAGCCTTCTTCATCTAATAAATGAACTATACATACACATATAACATAAAAGTAATTATTCAATTGGAACTAGTACATCTTGAAACAGCGCGCGCTTCAGCTTATGAATATTAGTATAAAGTATACCTAAATAAGTTAACATTAGCAACGAGCTCGGCGGAAATCAGCGTTGAGTTCCCCCACTCAACATACAATGCCTCCAGAATTCGGTGGAAAGTGGGGAACGGACGTCTTAATAGGAACGGAGTGTCTTACCTGAAGCTGGAAACTTAATGTACCTAATACTAGGTTCCCTTTTTCTTCAATATGCGCGATACAATACTAAATAATACGTGAAGCTAAAAAATAGATTTTAATTGAAAATTGAAAAATTTTTTTTTGATATTCATTTCAAAGTTCTATTGGCCACAGTGGTTGGATTATGAAGTTAATTATTTTCACGAAATTTCAACATGCTTAATTAGTATTTATATTTATCTTATATTATTTATTCTGTAGTGTATTACATGTGTTGTGTAGTTATACAGCATGTTCTCCATACAACAGTAAAAAATAATTTTGGGAAATATGACATTTCTGGATTTCTAAAAATTTTTTATGCCATTACTAACGTAAAAAATATTAAATTTCGTTTTTTAAAATATCCTAATGTATCCAGTATACTTTATATGACAGCATAAGTATAACTGACGGTATTAACATTTATCACTCTTATTCAAAAATGAATGATGAATAGAGAAATATTTAAGCGTCAAAATTTCAATTAATTATTATCTTTTCCTTCCTGTAGAAGACAAAACGTGGCGTTGAGTTGCCCCACTCAATACACAAACACTTCTTATTTAGTATCTTAATTCTAATTTTACTAAGCCTGCTATATGAGAAATAACTGATTTCTTTTTTTTTTAATATTGTAACGAGGCTCAAACCCGCGTCACATACATACATTGTCTTTTTACTAAATTTTCAAAAATCTTAACAAATTTGACTTCAAAACCAACGTGGATGAAACACAATTTTTTTAAACGTATTCAATAAAATTGAGAAGGAGTCAAGAAACAATAATAATGGTGTTACGTAGTTAATTATCCTTTGTAGAGCTCCGCTTACATTGAATATGATTGTTTTGTTTGTAAATTGCAACGGAAAATATCTTTCAATATCACAATCATCGCTAAAAGTTAGGTATAGTATTTTTTTATTGTGAAAACAGAGACCCGCTTGCGGCTTCACTCGCTTGTTTTACACAAATATTTATTTTCTCATCTGAATTGTATTTAATCTGAAGTTTTAAATAATCTGTAACTCGTTTTAAATTTATTGTTTACTAGATTTGAAATAGGCACGGCGGATCCAATGCAAATCCACAACTAAATATTTGAATAATACATAAAAATATTTTAATAATTTCTTTACTATATTACCTTAAATATGTAGGCAGCTTTACGCTTTTATCACAGCAGAAGAAGGAACAGAAGGAACCTAATGTTAAAATACTCAGTTCCCCTGTTTCGGCGGTACTCAAAGCTGCACTTTATCACAGCGAAAAATTGAAATAATGTAAATATAATCATTCCTTCGTGTGGAGGTCGAACCTATAGCCGTCGCTCCTATATTCGGACTCTATACCACTCCGCCACGAAGGCCTCTTATTTTTTATACCTGTGTGTTTATATTTTATATGAGTCGCTAGTATTTCATCTAGTAACTTATTGTTTCAGATGCCCCACGAAAGAAAATCGAACAGAACAAAATGCGAAACGGAGAAATATACAAGTAATATTATATGTATATAATTTCAAATGTACCTAGTGCAATATTAAAATAATTAAGTAATAACTAAAGCGGGTTCAATTTAATTGATCTTTACTTACAATTGACGTTAATAATACAAAAAATATTAAAAAAACACCCACTTTCCCCTCCAAAAAATGTATAATAAACTAAAGTGTTAAAGTGTCTAAATAGAACAATGACTTAAGAAAAACATTTTTAATCCGAAAGTAGGAAAGTGACAAAAGTGTAGTTCAAAGTGTTTACAAAAGTGTTGTTAATAATGATGTATTTATGAGTGACTGTTGCGAACAAAATTGCGGGATGTACACTACGTGGTACAGCCGCGGGGAGGGAGGGATGCATCACCATCAGATGGGACAGCTATACCATGGACCCCCCATGATAAAGACTGAAGCTGGTGTCAATAGTGATTGTATGATGGCGGTGGATTACGCGCCTCCTATTAAGGTAAGGTTTACTATGTTTTGTTTTTTAAAATTAGGTTATTAGTAATAATTGACTATTTTTAACATGATAAGAATAATTAATATTTTTTTCCTTGGTACTAGTAGTATCTGTATTAACAGGAGGTTAATATCCACTTGAAGAGATACGATATGAAAAAAAAATTAAATAATTGGTAAAATCTTCACGCTATATTTCGCATCTAACAGATGCGAAATATAGTCGTCCTTCCGTCGAATTCTAAAGGCATTGCGTGTTGAGTGGCGGAACTCAACGCCGCGCTTTGCCTCGATACCAGAGCAAAGAAATGAAAATACTTCATATAAAATGACATACACATATAAGACACTTCTACACTTTAGACACTTAGAACTAAATGAAAATGAAAAAAACAACTGATAAAAGTAACATAAAATATGTTTTACATTCAAATGTTATATTTTATTTTCAATATCAATACGAAGTCAAATGGAAATATTTGCAATACCCGACTAGTATTATAACAGGTATTACGTATATAGTTTTTACGATGCAACTTTTTCTCACAGAAAAGCATTCTTATTCCGGGAAAAACTTATAAAGCAGTGTATGTACGCAAAAAGTAGTTTTGAGTCATACTGCGTCCCGCGTCGATGCGATGTTACAGGTTCGTCTTCCATTAAAGATGTGAAGCGGTTGGATGCTAGCTTTTTGATTTTTTGTTTTTTATTTCGCTTCATACTCTAACCCACATACATTAAGGTAGGCAGAGGGAACCTAGTGTGAAGACATTCTATTCCCCACTCTCCATCCAACATTAGAAATATTGTGAGTGGTGGAACTCAACGCCGAACTTTGTCTTATTAACAGAAAAAATAAAGTTATTTATATCCCCGACTCGTATCGAACCCAAATGTCGCTTTACTGGTAGCTGTTGTGCCGCTGTGCCAGGACGGTATCTTTCTTAGTACAAAATAAGTATTTTCCGCGCGTGGAATCGTGCGTTTGGATCTTTCAAACAACGTAACATATTTTAACGCAGTTCTCAGTCTCACTAATAGACAGAGCTATTCAAAGGAAAGGTTTATATGTGTGTAGTGCCAGTGGGCGCAGCCGCCAGCGGAGCCCTAGTTATATATTAAAGATTTTTAATTATTTTTCCCTTCTCTTGCATAACAAAATGAAGGCTACGTAGGATACTTTTCTTATACTATCTATAGTGGAGCTATTAAAAAAATATATGAATAACACAGCGAATTAGATTTGAATCAACGACCATTGCGCTCAATCGAGCATATCTCACTGCACCAGGATGGCGCCAATGCTCACATTGGCAATTATTGATATAATAAACCATGCAAATGTATAAATTACGTAGAAAGATAAAGATTTATCAAGTTTTTGCTGGTTTAATTTTTTTTCTTGCTTATATCGCTTTATACATCGACGTCATATTATATATTTGGAGTCTGATTGATATAAACTTAAGAAATATAATTTAATATATTTTATTTATTTATAAAGAGACTTTAGTGATTTATAGCTATTTTTACCATTTTCTGAATTGATCTACAACCTGACAAGTTAAAACCTAGAAAGATACGGGTTCAAATCCCGCAACGCTTAGATTTTTATATCTTTTTTTTACAACTAAGTAAAAAGAAACAAAAATATAAAAGTCCACTACAACGCTATTAATTACAAGGAATCGTATAAATTGCTATCTAATATCGATCGTCATCGGTATTTAGTGCCATAATAGTTTTAATGAGATGGCGCATCCCTTGTACGTAGGTTCTATAGAAATAGTTGTAACGATTTAAAAGTAGTTTTGTTTTTTAATTAAAAAAATCAAGTGAGGCCGTTGTGGCCCGCTGGCACAAGGGCATGACTGTAAACTCGACGGTTATGGGTTCGATTCCCACTCGAGGGTTATTCAATATTTTCATTTCTTTCACTAGACAAAGCGCGGCATTTAGTTTCGCCACTCAATGTGCAATGCCTGGAAAAGGCGGCCAAAAGCGGGGAACGGAAGTATTTTAATGGGAACGGAGCGTCTTAGCATTAAAATTCCAGGTTCCCTCTACCTATCGTGCTATTTGAGGGCTACATCGTGAACTAAAAATAAACAATGTCTCGTATTGGGACATCTGACTTCATTCACGTATATACACAGATATTTAAAACGCATTGTTTTAATAAGTTCAATTATTAGTCGGCGGAATACATTACTATAATTTTTCCGCTCTGGAAATATAAATGTGGCGTTAAATTCCGCCACTGATCACACAAAATCAATTCTTAAAATGTACTAACTATTTTAAAAATAAAATAAATGAAAGAAGGTAATTATGTATATATATTGCCTTCGTAGCGTGGTTAGGATATTTTGCCACAAGTACGTGATGGTTGTGGTTTCAAAGACTTTGTTTGTTCGTTTTTTTTTATTTGACTCTATACTTCTATATTTTTTTTTGAATGAGATTCCGTTTCTCAATTATATATATTTCTTTTAATATTGACATTTCTCTATTTTCTTTTAATAAAAAAAATCCCGTTAGCGTTCTATACTCAATACACAAAGTACGAACAGAATTATAATTTACTAGATTTGCTTAAGTTTAATTTTATTACGGGAAACTTATAAGGAAAAAATGCACTCGCCTGAATTCGAATTTACTAACTCAATTATTGTGCCTCAACTTAACAGCCAACCCATTCCAATTTTCATTGCAGTTATTATTTCGTTAATTTTCGTCCTTTCATTGTCCTCAATAGCAGAAATTTTGCAAGAATTCACTATAAAAACTGTAAAAAATCATTCGATTATGATCACTTGATGAATGACGATATATTTTCACCTTGTAAATATTTTTTTATATAAAATATACCATTTGCACCTTTAAGCGTAGTAATGTTTTGTAGTTTTTTCTAGATATCTTAATGTTAGACAAGCTGTAAAACATAAAAAACAGCAGCTTCACCGTTTTGTTTCGCATAATGAAGGAAGGTCATCAGAGAAAACCTCATGTGAAGACACTCTGCTTTCCACTTTTCCGCCTGAATCCGAAATTTTGTCTTTTTTAGCTTCGCGCTGTATCCCGCACGTAGGAAGGTAGGCAGATGATACCTAGTGTTAAGTCACTCCAAACCCATTAAACACAGCCATTTTTAATTTTTCTCGTGCTTTGTCTCATTATCAGAGTGAAGGAATGAAAATATTAAATATTTCATTTCCTCGAGTGGGAATTGAACTCACAACTAGTCGCGCTTACGGTCGCACGATTGTCACACAATCATCAGTAATAGGTATACACATGCCGTTCCACTATGAGGCAGGTTTTTTATTTATCTTAAATCAAATCTTAAATCAGTCAGTTAAACTTTTCATATTAAGCCGAAGATTAACCCGAGAAAAAAAACCTTAAAAAAAACAAACAATAAACATCTCCTCAAGTACATAAATCGTTATTAATTAATGTCTTGAGTCAGGTATCAGCATTCAACGTGTTTGCACGGAGCGAGTGCCGTTAACTCGCGGTAATTTAATTATACCGCAAATCCATGTATACCTACTTAACTGTATAAGACTACTTCTATACTATTCTATAGAATAGTTTTTTTTGTAGCTTCACGCTATATCCCGCATATAGCAGGGAAGGGCGAAAGAATCTAGTGTTAAAACTAATTTACTTATTTATTGAGTGTTAAGTGGCGGAGCTTAACGCTGCTCTTTGAATTGTTATCAGAGCAAGAAAATGAAAATACTTAATTTCTCCGTTGACAGTCGAGTGAGCCGCTGTGCCATGACGACATTACTTTTATTTTAAAATTTGGTGATGATGACTTTTATTTTAAATTTTGGAGATGAAAGGCGTATTGCTGCCGGTAACAAGGTTAACGGAGCCTTAGCTGCATTGATGAGACGGCGAAACGTCAGCACAGCTGCTCGTTTCGCCGTACACAATGCGGTGTTGGTACCGACTCTGTTATACGGCAGCGAAACGTGGGTATTACAGAAGAAGAATGAAAGAAAGATGAATGCTGTGGAGATGCGATCTCTTCGTAGGATATGCGGAGTCAGCTTAGCTGATCGAATCCGCAATGAAGAGGTACACAGAATGGCAGGTACTAGCGAGGATGTCACGGTGAGAATGAAGAAGAACGTGCTCAGCTGGTTTGGGCACGTCGAACGAATGAGTGATGAAAGAATGGCAAAAAAGATTTATGATGGAAAAGTGAGCGGTAAGAGAGGTAGGGGGAGACCTCGGTTGACCTTCGAAAACACAGTATCAAAGATACTGGAGGAAGGTCACGTAAAAAGCATGAGGACCCCCCGAAGGGCATGTATGAAGAGGTTGATGACAGTGGACGAGGCGAAAGAGGTATGTAGAGACCGTAGCGTTTGGCGCTCCGTTCTCTCTGACTACCCCGCAAGGGATAAAGCGTGAAGCTAAGTTAAGT
>JAAIXJ010000308.1:24070-288720 GCA_013403705.1 Heliconius hermathena | reverse complement strand
TTGAGGCCAGTCGTGGCGCAGCGGCACGAGGTGTGACTGTAAAACCGACTGGTTGTGGGTTCGATCCCCACTCGAGGAGGTGAAATATTTACTTAAATTTATATTTCCATTTCTTCACTGTGGTGTCGAGGTTAAGCGCGGCGTTGAGTTCTGCCACTCAACGCCGCGCAATGCCTCCAGAATTCGGCAGAAAATGGGGAACGGAGTGTCTTAACATTAGGTTCCCCACATCTGCCTACCCTGCTGTGTGCGGGATACAGCGTGAAGCTGATAAATTTTTATATTATTATGTCTTACTTAATCTACTTTTTATCATACCACAATCTGACAATTCCATATAATACATAGATTTACTTTTATTTTAGATAAATAAATATTGTTATTCTATCTTTATTAATCTATTTTATATTTACGAAACTATCTCGGGCTGTCTTGAAATATTATTAATTCATTTGTAGAATCTTTTTAAAATACATTGAAAATTTAGTTTGATTTGACAGCTATTTGGCACCTACACGTGAGTCGCAAGTACCACGCACTTCTATAAGATCTTCCCTGCGACGTCACCCTCCTACTAAACCCAGTATGGCTAAGAACATACTTCTCATAAACAATAAACCAGAATCCCCACTTATATTCTAGTTAGAAATTAAGGAATGAAGAGGCCATCTTAGCGCAAGGCCACAAGCATGTGACTGTAACGTGACGGTTGTGGGTTTAATTCCCACTCGAGGGAATTTATTATTATTTATTAATATTTTCTTTTCTTCGCTATTATATCAAGGCAAAAGCGTGGCGTTGAGTTCCACCACTCAATACGCAATGACTCGAAAATTCGGCAGAAAGTGGGGAACGGAGTGCCTTAAACACTAGTCTCCTTCTGCCTTCTCTGCAATATACGGAATACAGCGCGAAGCTGAAAATATTTTTTCTGAAAATCATTGCAACTCACTTTAATTCGATACAAATTAAACTTGCCCAGTTTTTTCTACATCCAATTAAGCATTAATATCAACACCGACTCCTCAACTTTACCGTTGGTCCGTTGGTCCGTTGACAATTATTTAATCTTTCCGTTTTTCATCTTGGATATCAACGTTATGGTCCAGCGCACCACCGGCCGGGTCACCCGTGCCTCAGGAGAAAAAATCAACAACCTGCTATCCACAAGTGTCACGCACGGTTGCGTACAATTCTCAACGGCTTGGCATCGGGCGGCCGATATCGGGCGTTCATTTTCAATGCAGTGCATCTTCTTTGGTTTTTTTTTTCTGTGTTCTCTACTGGTCGGTACTATTGACAGGTTGGGTTAAGAGTGGGCCTGTAATTTTTTATATTGTCGATATGAAATTGTTTTGTTTTTACATATTTACATATGTTTTGAATATATAACTGGAGGACGAGAAAATTAAATATACTGCATGATAAATCGACCTCGTCGTAGCAAATTGAGATATGAATATTGATATATCCGAATTAGATTAAAGACCAGTCGTGGTGGTCGTCGTCGTCGCCCTGGGCCACTACTGGCCTCTGGCACAAACGTGCGTCTGTAAATAGAGAATCCCTGTCGAGGAAATGAATAATATTATATTTTTTCACTTCCACCCTCTGATAACGAGGAAAGGCGTTGAGTTCCGCCACTCTGTAGAGTTATGTATACGCAATGCCTTCAGAATTTGGTGGAAAGTGGAGAAGGGAAGTATCTTAATACTAGGTTCCAGGTTCAGGTGGAACAGCGTGATAAACCGTGAAGCTAAAAAAATAAGATATCCCTTGACTTGATTAGGCTGAGTGTGGTGTCAAGTTTCGCCACTCAGCATTTTCCAGGATAAACAATTGTAGATCGTAAATTAAATTATTTGTTCTCAGATTTTCGTTACTTACACTGTGTAAAGTGAAAAAGTAATTTATTTTGTACAAAATCACGCATAATAATCTTAAAAGGACACGTTTCCTGTTTCCAAATCAATATATAATTTTTAACTACTAGTGTTTTTGTTTCGTCATCTATCTCTTATCATAATATGATAATGTATATGTATGTATAGTACTAAAATTAGCGGTGAATTACATTAGAACAGTTCTTATACATATTTTTGTTTTGTTATATTTCCAATGATTTTTAGTGAGAAGAACGTCTTGTAAATGGAGCAAAAAGCATCCTACAGTGTCTAAATGGATAGTTTTTTCTTCAGCTAACGGGGCCCAGGCATAGCACTTGGCCGTAAACGCGATGGTTCTGGATAAGATTCCCAATCGGGAGAATGAGTATATTTCATTTTCTCGCTGTAGTACCGAGAAAAACGCATAACACAGTGTCTTAATATAAGGTTCCCTCTACTCTGTTGTATAACCTAGCGACCCCTTTCAGTAAAATTTGAGTGTCCCTGGCACACAGAGGCTATGCTCAGAGAGTCCGTCACGTCGTGACTACGTGAACAATCATCTAGTTATCTGTTGACTTAGCGGTGAATGACCAACCATTCTTACTATCAGTGGGTGGCTCTGAAATATTGTTGCGTAAAATTTTTTTTAAATTTTTGATCGATTTCATAGAAATATTACGCGTGACTGTTTTTAGTAACACGCTGCCTGCTAAGACACCTGTTTGAAGACCAACTTGAAAGACCAATTTTTGAAGACATTGCGTGCTTAGTGGTGAAAACGAGGAAAATTAATAATGAATTCGCCTAAACGGGAATAGCACCCGCAACAGAGGCTGTGCCGTTGTGCCTTAACAGTCTCATTACACGTGATGATGGTATTAAATTCAAATCTTACGAAAACGTTTGATTTTTTCTACGGTAAGCGTACAGGACCCTATTATTAAGACTCCGCTGTCCTTCTATTTATCAGCATGCATGCATGTATATTGAACATATACTTTTTGAGAAAATTTAAATTTAAAATAATTCAACGCTCCGGCCGCAAACATAGCCATGAGTCCTGCGGGGGGCGCCCTTGCCTCCGATTTCGTTCGCAAGCAGCCATGTAGTGCTTGCACTTTCTCAAAATTTTTGAATGTAAAAATTATGGCAAATGCAGCATAATAAAAAAAATATACGCGAGTGGGCCGCTAGTACTATATATATTCAATTGATCACTTTCTAATAACAGAATTATTGAATAAAGAAACAACAACAGCAAAGAAAAATGTTCTACCAACGATATATTAATAAGTAATTACCAATGACATCTTCTTAACTATAATTAATTGGGTATTGCAAAGCTATTATTATTTGTTTTGTAAGTCTAGTTTATAGAAGAATGTCTATGCACCTGTTTGACCTTACTGTTATTTATGCGAAATATATAGAAAAAGTTGATTGAAAAAGTGTAATCGGGACGTTTGTGGGTTCGATTCCCATTTGAGAGAATGAGCTATGGTCAGTTCTTCGTTTTGGTAACAAGACAAACCGCGGCATTGAGTTTTACCTCTCTACACTAACACATTAGTCTTGAAAATTGGGTTTAGGAAAGTAGAAAAGGGTCACCTTACTATATGCGGGATGCAGAGTAAAGCCATAAAAAATAGTGATCTATTTCTCCTCTCTCAATTATATTATTATGTACAGAAAATCTCATCAATTCCGAAAGTTAACTTTATTTTTTTTTTCTAGTACAAAATTACACTTATATTTGCTATTTGAAATAGATTCGAAGCTACAACGCCTACACTAAAAGCTATATATACTAGGATCCGCCACATGCTGTGCACAGCGGGTGGAGCTGAGCGAAGCTATGTTCCGCAAAATTTTGCGAATTTTCTGTTTTGTCCGCACGCGTTATGTTAGATTAGTCAAAGTTAAATCTGTGCGTGTGAATTAAAAAACGTTCCACAGCTTAACCCTATCTATAAACTACAATTGCAATTATCACCACACTATTTTGCTGGGATCACCGTGTCGTCCACAACGTTCCTGCAATATTCCTGAGCTGTAGGTTTAACGCCCGGTCTAGGAGGAGTAGCATTACAACGAAACACACTTGCGACCAGTAAGAGCTTCGCTTCGTTTAACTCAATAAATATAAAATATATATAAAAAAGCTGGGTATATCTACTCTATAATTGTAACTCCATAACCTCATTTCAATTTTTAACAAACAAAGCTATTAGATACTAAATATGTACCAAAACTAGAGGAATTTAACTTAAATACTCTTATGAATAATTACGAGTTTCCATAACTGAGAAAATATGCGTTGAAAAACGTCTTAGTACAAAATGAACTGGCCACTTATTGTTCAACGCTTAATTTGCATAGGAATTACCTCTTACATACCATACATTTTGGACGGCGTCGTAGTAGCACAACATCTTACTGTAAACACGACGGTTGTGGGTTCGATTTCCAGTTGATGAAAGGAATTAGTGTATGTTTTTATTTCTCCGCTCTGGTTACAAGACAAAGCGTTGCGTTGAGTATCGCCACTCAGTATGTAATGTTGGAAAATTGGAACGGAGTATCATAACACTAAGCCTCCTCTACCTACCCTGCTGCATGTGGGATCCACCATGATACTATAAAAGAATAATACACTCATATAAAACATCGTTTAGAAGGTATTTGTATAAAATTAAATAAAATTAAATATATGGATCACATCATCTCCTTAATATTTTATAAGGCAATCGTATTTTTCCCCATCACATATTTAACGACTGCTATACCCTTAAATAGTAGTAATTATTAAGTTTGTATAATTTTCCGTTTATAATTAATTTTTTAAACATTGTTTCTTAGCATTTTTTGTTTATTTAATTAAATATAATTTAGTATTCAATATGTTGTTCTCGTTTCAATTTAAATCACCAAATACAGTAACATTAAAGTATAATGTTATTTTAACGACAATTTAACAAAGTGACATCTGTATAGTCAAATGAATAGTTGTTTTATTAATAGAAAAATAGAAGTCGTTTAGGTATATGATGGGTTACTGAGGCCATTTTATTTCCTTCCCAAAAGTTTTATAATATATATAGCTTATACGTCTATCTTGGTCGAAAATTGGGCCTCCATAGATGTTTAAAAACAAAATTAAAAGATTCAAAGTTAAAATTGTATATTTTTGGATTTCTATTGTTATTTTGAAGAAGAGCTAAAATTTGGCATGTAGAGTCCTAGGGGGTCTATAGGGAAGAACTCACTACTGTAGCAGGTAAACGTCATAATTTAATTATAACAATTTCCCCAATTGAGAATCGAACTCACAATCATCAAGGCTAATGTCAGACTTTATCATTTCATTTCTTTATTCCAGTCATGGCGCAGCGGCACGAGGTGTGACTGTAAAACCAACTGGTTGTGGGTTCGATCCCCACTCGAGGAGATGAAATATTTACTTAAATTTATATTTCCATTTCTTCGCTCTGGTGTCGAGGTTAAGCGCGGCGTTGAGTTCTGCCACTCAACACGCAATGCCTCCAGAATTCGGCAGAAAGTGGGGAACGGAGTGTCTTAACACTAGGTTCCCTCTGCCTATCCTGCTGTGTGCGGGATACAGCGTGAAGCTAATTTAATTTAAATTCTTTATTCTTTTTATTTAATTTCCCAAAATTACCCACAAAGTAAGTAATACTTCTAAAAGACAAATTCAGGATAAAATCTATAAAAGATAATATTTAATATATATATAGGTATATTCAATGGAAAACTTATTTATTCTATAGAAGCATTAGGGCCAACTATATTGTGAGATCATTAATCAAGAGGCCACCTCTAACAATTACGATGTTGCCGAATAGATTATTGTCCGACAATTTATATATTTGTGTAAGAAATTCATAAAATAATATAATAGTCGTGGCGCAGCGACACGAAGTGTGACTGTAAAACCGACTGGTTGTGGGTTCGATCCCCACTCGAGGAGATGAAATATTTACTTAAATTTATATTTCCATTTCTTCGCTCTGGTGTAGAGGCTAAGCTCGGCGTTGAGTTCTGCCACTCAACACGCAATGCCTCCAGAATTCGGCAGAAAGTAGGGAACGGAGTGTCTTAACACTAGGTTCCCTCTGCATACCCTACTGTCGGGATACAGCGTGAAGCTGACAAAAATAATATACATGAATATGCAATATCTAGTAATATCATATATATTTTTTTTAATTTTAAGAGCTATATTGTATAAGCAATATGACTATAAAGGCGACGGTTGTAGATTCGATTCTACTCTAAGAAGTGGATGCTTTTCATTTCTACGCTGTGTGTTGGACTTAACACAATGTCTAGAAAATTAGACAGTGCGTGAGCAACGGATTGCTTAACATTAGTTTCTGAATATTCTGCTATAAATGCGGGAAACATCGTGAAGCTTAAAAAAATCTAATATTTTAAAACTATACAATATAGTATATGAAACTCTTCCAAGCGATATTATTCTAGTTGCAAAATTTAAATTTTGTACCGTTGTGGTGCAAAAGTATAAGCATGCGACTGTAAACCGCAACGGTTATAGGTTCAATTCCCACACGAGGGCAATTAAATATTTAATATTTTAATTTTTTCACTGGTTGCCCAACTATCTCCGGGATACAGCATGAATCTAAAAAAAAGATTAAAGGCAACTTATTCAGTGTAAGGATTACTAAAGTATATTTTCTTTTCATATTACCTTTCAAAGTTTACAAAAGAAAAAGACCAAACTAATGATATGAGTAAATTTATACCAGTTTATACTAGATATATATAATTCACATTCATTTCACATGTATATTTTTATTTATAATATTTTATTTATAATAAGTTTTAATAATATTGTTAAATAAAACTGAGTGTAGTTTAGTACCTACTGTATTGTATTATAGGACTGACACTACTGATATGTTTATTTAACTTGACGATTTTAAAGTTCTTGAAATGACTTTATTAAATAAAAAATATTTTAATTTTAAAGATTCTCTTGTCTTCTCCGTAAAAAATGCGCCAAAAATATGTTTAAATATATAATTTAAATGGAAAAGTGAATGATAACTTAAAAAGTAGTGAAATGAGTAAGACTTTATTATTGCTTAATTTAAGATTGTATGGAAACATAATAAATAGGTTTAAATTCAAAATGATTTGAGAAACGTATAAATATAAATGTTGCAACTATAACTCGAAACGCGTCTCGAAACTTGGGTAGTGTCTATGGAATGGTGTGTTTTATCACTTAGCTCTCCTTGAAAATAATTTGGACAAGTTTTCATTAAAAAAGTGATTTGACATCACCAAATTCTCGACTAATTTCTGGGAATTACCTCCATATCAATCTGTAAACAAAAAGATACCTATATCAACCTTAAACAGTAAATTTATCTAACATATTTTAAACCTTATTAAAGCGTTATTCCACACTTAGGAAACAAAAATACTTAGATATAATTAAAACGTAGCGAAATGAACCTGCACCTTGTAGAAACCAAACCGTCATACCACATTCCCAGCACACACCAGTAGGAAAAACCAAAGTAAAATAGAAGGACAGTAAAACAGGCGAAGATAAATTCGTCTCATCCTATGGGAGAGTGGGCTAACGACGCGGTGACGTCATTAATCAACTGCATACGAGGCGAGGGTGCAGCGACACAGACGTAACCTTGTACGCGGCAAAATTGGTGAAACTGTTACCTTTTTCTCCTAAAATGATAAAGGAAAATAAATATTGTGTTAAATAAGCTGGAAATACTCTATAGAATCACTTAAGTTGATTAGTATTAGTTAATTTTAATGTTAATTAATTAAACAGAAGAACGAAGACGGAAGTTGATTTTTAATAAAGAAAAATTAAAATATCGTAAGTTCTATAAAATATTTTTTTTCTTTTTACAGCCAAGACCTCAATACTGGATCTCTTCAAAGATTACTAGTAAACCACTCGAGGAGTTCAGATTCATATACATTTTTTATAGCTCCCAGCATTTTATAAAGCGCTTCTACCACTTGATATATATATTTTTTAGCTTTTTTAAAATATATTATTAGTTCAGTTCGGTAGGCAGAGAAAGCTTAGGGCTAAGACAATTAGCTCGCGTACTTTCCGCCGAATTCTGGAGGCATTCAAGACGGAACTTAACGCCGCGTTTTGTTTCGACACCATAGTGAAAAAATGGCAATATTAAATATTTTTTTTACTCGAGTGGGAATCGAACTCACACCAACCTGCCGTGTTTATAGTCCCACGCTTGTGCCTCTCACCACGACTGGGGACTGGAAAATTATTATTAATATATCTTCATATATTAATTGTAATTTTACAATTGCCAGCCAAAAATATATATATCACTTACCGCATTATCTCTTGGTTCGGTGTCACAAAGACATCATTACCGATTCGCCTCCAGTTTTGAGGGAAAGCGTTTTGCGGATTTGTCAGTAACTAATGTCTTTGACAGATTATAAGGCGAAAAAAAAAATGATTTTCTTTTTGTTGTTTTTTTATGTGTTAGTATTATTATACTAACTAATTAGTGGACTTTGAGCAGTAATGACATTTTTTTTAGGATTTTGTAACCCAAAAGCATGAAACGCAATCCTTATAATATAACTTTTCTATCCGTTCGTCTGTCTGTGTTGCGCGAAGCAATCTAGCTAGAAATTAATATCAAATATCAAAAGACCAAAGATATATAAATTGGACTTCCCTATGCTTCCAATCACTATTTGGGGTTTCTAAAGGCTGAAACTAATACTCCATGAGTCTTTGCTTATATTTCTAATAGTAAATATATGTGTGTACGTTTACTATTTTCACTTCCCGGGCAAGACAAAGAACTAGATTGAGTTCCGCCTCTTAACACGTGTCTCTCTATTGGCGAAAAATGTAAAATGGAGTGTTAGTAAGATGGCACGTTAGTCAGTTAGTACTAGATTTTCTTTACCTACCTTGCTATGCGGGAAAAAAGGTGAAGCTGCTTCTGATGTCATGTCATTATGATCATATAAGACTGAATACGTGAACGCTACAGTTTCGCCACTAAGCACTGAGTATCTTAAAAATAGGTGCTCCTTCTCTACCCTACTATATGCGGGATACAGTGTGAAGTTATAATAGCGGTGAATATCACAGTTCAAAATTCTATGTCTCGATAATTGGGCGGTGCGAGAGGAACGCAGCGTCTTAACACTACGTTACCTCTACTTTTTCTGTGTGCGGGATACAGCGTGTAAGCTGTATTTGATTTTTTAAATTTAAATTTATCAAAAAAAAGACAACGCACACAGCAGGGTAGGCAGAGGGAACCTAGAGTTAAGAAACTTCGTTCCTCACTTTCCGCCAAATATTGAAGGCATTACATGTTTAGTGGAGGAACTCAACACCGCTCTTTCCTCCTAGTAATTAGTAGCTTGTTATATACATATTTCTTAATAAGATAACTGAGATTACAGACAAAATCGTATAACAAAACTAGTTCAACGATCAACGTCTTCAGCCTCTGCGAGTGTGTCACCGCCTTCTATCCACATCAATTAATTTAAAAGACAAACCCTGTTCTTTCCAGACGCTCCTAATATATGAGTAGCGTGGTGATAAATGAAATATACTTGCTCTTGACGTGTCGAGTTCTGGGATTTGGGAAATTTACGTATAGAAGCTTAAAAAATTTATTTAAGATAAGTATGGATTGGCAGACGTGGAAGAGGTTGTCACTTCGATATTCTGTAAAAATGTGAAGAAAGACGTATAAGAATTGACCTATAATACCAGTTTTCAATATAATTAAAATGTAGCTTATTGATTTTTTATAAAATTGTAAATAGGCGAAAATACAAATAGAGAATGAAGTGTTTCAACACTAGCTTTATTCTGCCTACATCGCTGAATACATTTAACTATTAGACATTGTTTCACATGCTAAGAAATAAAAACATTAAAAAAAACTGACTATGTTCTAAATATTCCTTACGAATCTTATAATATAATATTCAATTATTGGCAAAAATCATTATCTTTTATAGCTAAAGCCAGGAATTTAGTTAACATTTTTTTTTAGCTTCAAAGCTATAGTAAGTATCTCGCATATGGCAAAGTAGGCAGAGGGACCAGACACTCCATTCTCCAATTTTCGAGACATTGTATATTGAGAGGCGGAACTCAATACTAATTGTTTTGTTTATTCAGTGATACCAATACATAGCGGGAACTAAACCCACAACTGTCACATTTTATTAATTTTAGTCACTTTGCAGCTAGCTGCACCACGCAAATTTCAATTTGAAATATAATTTTTATTGTAAACATCCCTAGTATAGTGTATCACCGAGGTTTCCTACTTTACTGACGACAGATGCTAGAAATTTAAAAAAAAACTTATATATTGACAATATTATAAGAAACTGTCAACTTTATTAACATCTATTTTTATTTTATCTGTGGGTCTATCAAAAAAAATAATAAAAATATCAATTGATGACCAAACTTTTAACAAAATGCGGTCGCATAGCCATAATTTTAAAATATTTTTTTAATAATAATTTATCCGGTTATTAGCCAAATAAGGTTAATTAAATTAATTCACTAATTCTGAATGTAACTTTTATGGTTCGGAATCATTTCTATAGGCTTGGATTGGAATCTTATAATATTATCTGATACTAGCAATATTATAAAACTTTATCATAAAAGTCCTTTAATGATATAAATGGAATTTTAATAAATAATAAGGAAAATATATTTAAAACCAACTGTTGTAGGTTCGATTTCCACTCGACTGAATTATTTTTATTACCTCGCTCTAATAAGTAGAGACAAAATAAAGTAACGCCACCCGACACGCAACGTTTCGAAAATTGTGCGGTAGATCAAGAACTGAGTGTCTTGATACTATCCCTCTACACTGCTATATGCGGAATATAATACAACAATTTGTAAGGTACAAGCCATTAATGTAGGCTAATATTTATTTGTAAGTTAATGTACTTCCAGTTTGTACTGGACTTAGGTATACTTGTTTTGGTGATATATTTATTTTGGTTCCTACGTTCTTTACTTTTTTTACTATGAATATTTCTCATTTTTCAGATTATTTCCGGTATGTATGTATAATAATAATCTGCTTTGGCACTAAACATCAAGTTTCTAGGCTTATCTATAAGTAGGTTACTTTTTTATGAATAAAAGTAAATAAGTACAAAAATAACAATTTTAAGCGTTGATTTATCATTAACTGTGTGAACTAAACTATTTAAATTTTAAATCCCTGTAGATTAAATAATTTCATTTTCTTGATCAAAAATAGCTTGAAATGGTATCGTGCAATTCTACACATCACATTTTTCCAGCTTTATAACTTGCCTAGCTGGGAACGCGCGCGCGTTTCGTGTGCCAAAACTTTTTTTGGTTAAAAATTAAATTAAATCAGCTTCACGCTGTATCCCGCACACAGCAGGGTAGGCAGAGGGAACCTAGTGTTAGACACTCCGTTCCCCACTTTCTGCCGAATTCTTGAGGCATTGCGTGTTAAGTGGCAGAACTCAACGCCGCGCTTTGCTTCGAAACCAGAGCGAAGAAATGGAAATATAGATTTAAGTAAATATTTCATCTTTTCGAGTGGGGGTCGAACCCACAACCAGTCGGTTTTACAGTCACACACACACTTTGTGCTGCTGCGCCACGACTGGCCTCTCTTTTTTTGGTTTCTTTGACTTTTATTATATTTTCAAGTAGCTAAACAAGGATAATAAACTATAATAATAATTTAAAATGGTTGAAAAATAAGAAAAACTATGTGCAATATACGAGAAGACGAAACTTAAACGTTGTAATATCTAATAATGATAAAACTTAAAATCTAGTGGCCTAGTGGGACATCATGTGACTGTAAACTGATGTTTGCTGGTTTAGTTTCCACCCAATGGAATGATTAAATGATTTAACCTATTTTAATTTCTCCGTAATGGTAGACGAAACAATGTCGTATAAATTGGAGGGTGCGTGGGGAACGGAGTGTGTTTCTTCCTATCCTGAAAAAAATGTGAAGTCGTATTTAGTATTATTTTTTTTGCGTTTTTCGCTCTGTTCTCTCTAGTTACCGTGCTATACAGGAATTCAGCGTGAAACTAAAAAATAGCCAAATTCATTAGCACTGTCATTATAAATTGCCTCTTACAGTTTTTGCATGTCGCCTAGCTTTGGTTATTCATCTCTTACAAAAACTTCGAATGAACTAAACTGTTAGTAAAAAAAATAATTGAAAATCTAACTTTTACTTATTTTTAGCAAAAAACCAATTGACAATGGATTAAAATAATGTTACTGTTATATCAATTTGTTTGTTCGTTAAGCGATTTAATAAGAAATTGAAGGTCTTGAGCGTAGAAAATATTGGACTGGTTATTTGTTTGTTTTTTTTTTTTACTTTTCCACGCATGTTTTGCAATGTGACGTATAGAGAGTAGGCGAGAGAGGAGAGTGGGTGATAGAATTATCTAATGTTACCTCATACAGTATTATGATACTGTATGAGGTAAAATTAGACAGCAGCGAGGACAAGTCGTGACACTCAATTTTCCATTTTTTGGAAAAAAAACTTTTTTAGCCAAAGCATATTTGCCTTAAACATGAATAATCATGAATGACCGAATGACCAGGCGCGGCGTTGGGTTCCGCCAAAACTTTTGAAGTCACTGAGCAGCTCGTGACTGAAATTTACACGAACTATATATTCTATTCCCAGCGTACCTCTAATAATCGTAAAAGTTCTACAAACTATAAAATTAGATATGGATGTATAAGACCAACTTATGCCGTTGATTGTTATTTTAAAAAGCGAATTATAGAATAGTACTTATAAATTCATAGTACGCACGTACATTCATCAATTAAAATATCTTATTATATTATGGCAGCTCACCTGACGTGTATCGTGTGATATGGTAGAGGAATTTGATGTAAATTCTAATATAAAACAACAAAAAGTTGACCTTTTGTTGTTTTTACGAGTCAACACTTGGAACTTGATGATTGTAAATTCAAAATATAAGTTTATTTTTTTATGTTAGATTTAGGTTTAAGGGTAGGATCAATGAGCCCCTTTAAAATATTCATTAACCTCTCCATTGTTTTGTGCTGTGTGATCCCGACCTAGAATAGGATCATCCTGGTACTGGTGGTGTCGTAAGAGGCGACTAAAGTACGTGTGGTAGAGTCACGTCACCAGCAATGGCAGCACGCTTGGGCAGATTCGACCGAATCATTACCACTCCCGGTGTTTAAAACAGGCGTGAAGTAGTGGCTTTACGCCACTGCGTTTCGCATCAGGCAATGCCGGGCTCCGGCGCCCAACCTACCTTACAGGCAGGCAACGCACCTGTAGCTCCTCTGGAGTTGCACGGGGTCGTGGACGGCGGTGATCACTTACCATCAGGTGACCCGAACGATCGTTTGCCTTGTCTTTTCTATAAAAAAAACTTTCCACACTTGCCATCTTACTAATTAATGCCATTCTAAAAGTACGTTCTAGAAATCAATATATGATAATTCTAGACTGGTTGAGATCTTTTAAGGGATCGTGGTTTAAAGAGAGATATAGAGGACAGTCGCAGCGAGGGGTATGGAAAATGAAATATTTAATATTGTTATTTCCTCGCTTCGGTTACGAGGCAAAGCTTTGTTTTCCACCACTCAACACGCAATGCCTCCAGAATTTGACGGACACGTAGGGAACGGAAGTGTCTTAATGGTAACGGAGTATCTTAACATTGTGTTCTCTCTGTCTATGTGCGGGATACAGCGTGAAGCTAAAAAAATGTATTAAAGAACTTCTACTATGTTTCGAAATTGTTATACGCCACCAACTATTATATTTAAATTAAAATTAAATCAGCTTCATGCTGTATCCCGCACACAGCAAGGTAGGTAGAGGGAACCTAGTTTAAGACACTCCGTTCCCCACTTTCCGCCGAAATCGGACGCATTACGTATCAACCATCACATTTTTATATGAAATGTCATATATTACTAGGTATTCCAATTAATATCCACACTGCCAATTGTGAATTAAATAGTGAAGAATAAGCTGAAATTAATGATTAAAATTCTTATAGAATATTTATTTAGGATTAAACACAAGACCAAAATAAAGACAAAATTGTAGAAAAAATCGACACACAGATCGCTCAGCTAGATTGATGGTTTTGCACCCCTCTGTATTTTTTTCATGTATTCTCTTTTGTGGGTTATCGGGGCAGTGATGTTAGAAGAAAAACTTAAATGATGATATTTTATCTCAAATGTACAAATATATTAAAAATATGTTACCATCTCCGTTCTAATACGATAAAGCGCGGCGTTAAGCTCCGATTTTTTATGAGAATGAAGCGTCTCAACCCTATGTTGTCAGGTTCCCTCTGCCTGCCCTGCAATGTGCGTGATGCAGCGTACAGTTAAAATTACATAATAATAATATTCAATATATTGTTGTTTATTATCATTATTTATAATAAAATATTTAAATATAAATATTAATTTCTAGAACAAATAAATATAATCATTGTGTAAACAACACGTATTTGAAATATATTAAGTTATGTAAATAATAAAAAAAACCGGATAAGTGTGAATCGGACTCGCCCACCGAGGCTTCTGTACTAATTTCAATACTGTAGGTCAACAGGAAGTTCAAGTTATAAAAAGTTACAAGATTAAATTTGCGGGCAAATGCACTAATTTTATATGAAATGACCTACAAATATAAGTTTGTAATGTTTGTTTTCTATGAAATATCAGAAAATTTCACTTTTCGGATTTTTTCCTTTATTTGCATAGTAAGTTCTCACTTTGTGACAAATTTCATAACCGCAGGTCTATGGGAGTGAAAATAATAAGATCATTTTTTGGTAGACGGACAAAGGGTCCTATAAGGGTTCCGTTTTACCTTTAGTTAATTACCCTAAAGATCATATATAAATTAGAAACGTAACAGTTATGCCAATAGATATTTATATATAATGTAGTGTTGATTTTCTATTGTTTTAAAGCCACCAATTGTAATTATTATTAAGAGCGGGAAAATGTAAAGCCTTGCACATTTTATCTTATTAAGGGAAATTAAAATAATTCAATTAGAATAATTACATCATTTGAGGTCAGGCATTGCGCAGGGACAGAAACGTGGGACTGAAAACGCGACGTTTTATCTTCGAATCTCACTTGGGGGAATGAAATGTTTAATATTTTCTTTTTTCTCCCTCTGGTAATGAAGCAGAACGCGGCGTTGAGTTTCGCCACCCAACATGCAATGCCTAGAAACTTCGGCTGAAAATAGGGAACGGTTGTGTCTTAATCGAGAACAGTGTCGTAATGCTAGGTTCCTAGGTTCCCTATGCCTACCCTGCTATGTGCGGGATACAGAAAGGAATCATTTCTTCGATATTGAGATGAAGTTACAATCATCTTCAATTATATTGCTTATAGAACCATAAGCTATATAAGATAAACTTTATCTCAGCTGCACTCAAGAGTGCGAAAAAAAATATATATTTTTAACTAATATATATATAATTCATAATTTTCTCAATAAATATTACTACATACTAATATTATATTATATTAGAAATATGAGAGTTGAGAGGATGGACGTTTGTTACACTTTCACGCAAAAATTACTGAACAGAGATGGAATTTTATAATAAAATATAATAGATATTAAGATTTTGTGTAATTAGACCTAACGATAAGTTTTAGGCGGAAGTGAAGCATAGCGTGAGTGTGGGTTCCATACTCTTGGAGGGGACTTCAAGAGTATGGAACCCACACTGACCGCGGAGTAACAAGACCTATGTATATTATATCATAGTAATTATTTAAAAAGACTTTAAAACATGTAATATAATCACAACTTAAAGCTATATTAATATTTTTATTATATCTAATAAAATAATTATAAATATTAAACAGGTGTCACTCGATATATAACGTTACATGTCCTGTACTGCCAAGTATGTAGAACGCACGTGCCAATACATAGGTTAATAGATACTATAGAATTGTAATATCTAGTTATCTAGAGGTCGTCGTGGCGCAGCGGCATGTTGTCTGAGTGTAAGCAAGGCGGCTGTAGGTTCGATTCTTGCTGGGGGGAGTGAATTGTTTTTATTTTCTGGTAAGCAGACAAAATTGGCGTTGTATTCGCCAATCAACACGTAATGTCTAGAAAATTAGCCGAGAAATGGGGAGCCGAGTGACTTGACACTAGGTCCTCTTTGTCCATCTTCATATGTCAAAAATAGCGTTAAGCTGGTTAAAAGAAATATTTACATTGATCTGGCTAGACCGCCTCTAATTTAACACGGGCTTTAAGTGGAGAACGAAGTGTCCAAACACTATTTTCTTTCTGCTTATAAAGTTAAAAATAGGTCAATCTATACATTATTAATCTCATATTTCCAAGAATGTAGCACACACGTGCCAATGTCGTCCGTAGGTTTCTAGAATTATAATTCATATATAAACACCTTCGTTGCATTGAAAAATGTCTCACTGTACACCGTGTTTATCGGTTCGATTTCCATTTAAAGTAAATAAGTAAGTTTTAAATTCTCCGGTATGGTTGGGCAGATTGTGGGGTTTGGCTTGAAAAAATATATCTAAATAGGGTGGGAATTTAAAAACAGAATGCGGAAAACGTGAACAAAAGAAAAAAACACACTATCTTTTATATAATAGTCACCCAATTGTATTTGCCTGGAATAGAACACGTAACGTAAAATAGAAAATTTCGTTTGTTCTTTTTCCCGTAGGAACTTCAAGAGATCCCTTCTTAGTGTTTTCCTACACTCCCTAACCTACATACATGCCAAACTTCAACTTTTTAAGTCTAGTAGAGGTCGTGGCTCAGGGGCACAAGCGCGTGACTGTAAACGTACAGGTTGAGTATTCGATTCTCACTTCAGGAAACAAAATATAAAATTTATTATTATTTAAATTTTCATTTCTTCGCACTGGTGTTGAGGCAAAACGCGGCGTTAAGTTCCTCCACTCAACAAGTAATGCCTTAACTTAAAATGATTGTCTTAACACTAGGTTCCCCCTGTTTTCCCTCCTATATAGGATGCAGCGTGAAACTAAAAAAAAAAGATTTGTATTATATCTACAAGTATGTACGCACGTGCTATATCATACACTATATCATACATACTCAAGTTAATAGACCTTTTAAATTCTAAACCTACCATTTATATTAAAGCTTACTATGTTGTGGCAGTTTTATATGCATTATTGCAATTTAATGCCATATTTTAACTTATAACTTATTAATTTTTCTATTAAATATATGGGTTTTTTTAATTACTGTAGTCTACTATGTTGGAGGTCGCAGATACAATTTTAGTATGGTAAAACGGAGAAAAGTTTGCTTCTGAAGATTTTTTTATTTTATTATTAAGCTGTAAAGTATATTTTGATCGATCGCGTATTACTGATTTGAATAAAAAATATTTTTGTGTTGCATATTTATCGAGGAAGGCTATATATTAAGTAAGTCGTTTGGATGTAATCTTGTGTGTTTGGATGTAACGCTGAGTTTGTGATTTTCTCGGGAACTCTTAGTTATTAAGCCAAAGATAAAAGACACACATACATACATTGACTGTCATTAATTAGTAAAACTTATTGTAAGAGAATATTGGGTTATAAATTCAAATCTCACTCAATAAACTCAAAAATTTACAGAAAATGGGGCACTAATTAACACAAGGTTCCCTCTATTTACCCTGCTATGAGCGAAATACAACGTGAAGCCGAAAAAAAACAATTCCTTTTCTTAGCATAACTCGTAAAATAGTAGATACATTTAAATAAGAAAAACTTTAAGATCAAATTTCATTGGCGTCAAATGTTCATTGCTATTTATTTAAAGCACGTCAAGTTGCAAGAAACTAATTTATTTGTATTGTTGTATTGTCATTTATTTGTATTGTTGTATTGTATTGTTGAATGACTGAAATACAGTAATTCAGTAAATCACAATACATTTCTTAGTTGAGCGACATGCGTGTCGAATTAAAGAGCTGAGTGATTTTCAAATAAACAACTGCTTCTATGTTGTAATTATAGCAAAAAAATAGTTTTTTTTGTTAAGAAGCCAAAATTTCGCAGTGAAATAGCATCTGACTGTAAATACAATGGCTGTGGATTCGATTCCCATTCGATGGACTTAATTATCTTCTAATTTTTGGTAAAAGACAAAGCGCTGCGTTGAGTTCAGCAGTAGTCACTTAACAGCGAAAAGCTGAGAACGAAGTATCTTAAATTTTGCTTTCGTACCTTACCGTATACTATACACGATAAAGATATATCAATTTGCAGATTTTGTGTTCTTAATAAACATTAATTCATTCCATAATAGAAAATGACCAGAAATGGTTAATAAGAAATCAGATGTGAGTAGATATGGACGTTAGTGTGCATTTTTTGATTGATTTCTGATTTTATCAGTAGGTGTGTGCGGACACTTTTATATAACACTAGCTATGAACCGCGGCTTCGCTTAGTGGTCAAATGAAAATAACTAAGGGTTGTGTATGACACATGACACAACCTGAGTATTCACAGCAATACTAACCGCAAGCCGCTGACTACGATTAGACGAATATTGCCGAACAAATCTATATGTTGAGGCCAGTCGTGGCGCAGCGGCACGAAGTGTGACTGTAAAACCGACTGGTTGTGGGGTCGATCCCCACTCGAGGAGATAAAATATTTACTTAAATTTATATTTCCATTTCTTCGCTCTGGTGTCGAGGTTAAGCGCGGCGTTGAGTTCTGCCACTCAACACGCAATGCCTCCAGAATTCGGCAGAAAGTGGGGAACGAAGTGTCTTAACACTAGGCTTCCTCTGCCTACCCTGCTGTGTGTGTTATATAGAGAAGGAATGTTGAATGCTAATATTTTGTTAAGATAATGCATAAAATACATGAAATTAATAAAATCAATATAACACACGCTACCATATCTTTGACAATAAACACTATTGTATAGTGACATTACACGTTGCTATGGCAACGCGTATTTTACGCATCAATTCGTTATCTAGTTTTTACAAAACTACATATATTATGAGATTTTTTTTTGTTGCGACGCGTCGAGTGTAACAGTTAAAAACGATATCTTTACTGTATTATTTTACATGTATATATTAAGTCAGGGTAGGCAGAGGGCACCTAGTATTAAGATACTCCGTTCCCCACTTTCTGCCGAATTCTGGAGGCATTGAGTGTTGAGTAGCAGAACTCAACGCCGCGCTTTGCCTCGACACCAGAGTGAAGAAATGGAAATATAAATTTAAATAAATATTTCATCTTCTCGTGTGGAGATCGAACCCACAACCGGTCGACAGCCTACCCTGCTGTGTGCGGGATACAGCGTGAAGCTGATTATATATTAAGTCAATACGTTTACGTTTACTTTATACGTAGGTACACATACGTTTATATTAAAACAAAAGTCGACAAAAATAAAATGGTTTGTCGATTCGAAAATCTATAGAATCGAAAATCTATAGAAAATCGCAACAATGTTTTTCACTTTTGTTACTTTCAAAGCTAGGTGTTAAGTTCCGCTAGGGAACACGCAATGTCTCGAAATACATGCAACTCGAAACTCGGTATTTTTTAACACGCTTTTATTATATCGAGCTGTGTTATAAAATTTAAGGATCTGAATTTGAACCAGTTGTAATAATTCTCTTCTATATCCTCATGAAAGGCAGTTACGGCATACGTAGCTTAGATGACATTATAGTATTATGGTATAATCGAGCTGGTGTGATGATGGAGCCAGGACCTGAATATTGGAACTCATCAGAGGTTATTAATAAACCATTAAAATTTAGGTTCATACAATTTATAGCTCTAAGCACATTTAATAACACTTGGTGTAGAAAAGCAAATTCTTCAGCAAATTCTTAATATATTATATTTTATTTATTTAAGCTAAATTCAACGTAACGTTATGCAAAGTACGGTCGTTGTTTCACGCGCGTTTCGAAACTGTACAACTTTTTTTAATTTCTTTAACAATGACTAATTAAATGTGAAAATAAATAAAGCAATTTTATATTTACGATATTACCACGTTAAAGATTATTTATTTTTATATTATAATAAATGTTCGATTGTGATGTATACAAAATTAATTAAATTACGCTTTATATTGTATTTTAAAATTGTTTGTTGCGGTTATAATAGGTTTTTTTTCTGACATCCTCATAACCTGTAATATCTATCTACTTATATTTATACCTAAAGAATTCGGGAACGATAAACACGTTTTAATGTAATCTATAGCCTTTCTTGATAAATGAACAATCAACACAAAAAATAATTTTCCAATTTGACCGCGTACTTCCTGAGAGTAGAACCTTCAACCCTACAAACTATCCAGTTTTATAATATTACGTAAAAATGTAAATATGAAAATTTAAATCAGAATTATTTTCATAACTTATACAAATGTTAATAAGTCCGGCTTCCACCGCAAGCGAGGCGGGCGGATTAAGGACTGATGACCAACAAATGTCAGACGGAAAGGACCGAGCGAGCAGAGAGAGAGCGGAAATGAACTCGCTCAGTTCTAAGGAGCGAAGCGAAATAATTAGATAATACAAAATGATTTATTGTTGGAAATGTAAACTTACTTTATTCAAAAAGAGTCTGTTCCGCCCAAGCTATACCTGTTCATTTCTCTTTCGCGATGGAAGCCGAACTTTAGAGACAATGAGACAGTATTTCTACTATGAGGCCAGTCGTGTCGAAGCGGCAAAGTGTGACTGTAAAACCGACTGGTTGTGGCTTCGATCCCCACTCGAGGAGATGAAATATTTACTAAAATTTATATTTCCATTTCTTCGCTCTGGTGTTGAGGCAAAGCGCGGTGTTGAGTTCTGCCACTTAACACGCAATGTCTCCAGAATTCGGCAGAAAGTGGGGAAAGGAGAGTCTTACACTAAGTTCCATCTACCTACCGTGTTGTAAGCGAGATACAGCGTGAAGCTGATTTATTTATTTTATATATTTTATTTTCTATTTATGATGCAAAGTGAAAAATAAATTAACTTATAGAATATATTGCTATCAAACATATTTTACATTATTATAAATATTGTTAATAATGTTTTTTTTTATAAATTAATTAATAATTATTATAATAGTATTTACATCAAAATTTTATATATATTTTTTTTTTTAAATACAAAAATCCTTTTCGACTATCGCCTACCACAACTTTCTAACTGATATCCAATCTATAATCGTTCAATCAATAGTTTATTTCAACATATTTGTCTAATTTTTATTTTAAATTCAACGTTTCTTAGAAAGTCAACTTGCTACCTTCCAAGTAGGCTTCATTCGCTTTTTATTAACACTAAAAGCCATCACGAAAAATTATTCACACTTTTAGAAATTCACAATTCCTAGATTTTAGTCAATATTAGGTACTTTTTACGAGTATCAAGATTCGTTGGAAACAAGTTTTTTCATTGTAAAATGAAAATTAACAATTGAAAAATGACTGAACAAACAAAATTCTGCCTGACCGTGACGGATGATCGGCGATTTTAAATACATTTTATTTACATTTAAAAAATATATCCGCACAATGTCCGAGACGCTATTGTGATAGTGTAATAATCGATTAGTTTTTACTGTAAAGTGGGAAATTTTGTATATTTCTGCTTTAAAGCGCCCTCTCTCCCTTTTTTTAAGAATTCAGTTTTTTGCTGAAATAAAATTGCTGAAAAAATGGTTTTAAAAGCAGCCGTTAGGTGGCGTTAGTGTTGTTTTAATTATTATCTTAAAAAATATTTTGAAACTGTATTATACTACATAAAATATTATGTTGGTATTTATTACTGTAATTTCAATTATAGAATAATAAAATTGTTACTCAAATATAGTGTCTTTAATATATCTTGAAGCACGCTAGTATTTACTAATACAAACAAACATTTTTATAATAAATATTTTATAAATACAAAATAAACATTACTGTAACTACTAAATTTTACTTACATTGTATGAAAATAGAAATAATCGATATAAAATATTTTCATGTAAAAAAATCTACCTATTTATTGGCAGTAGTATATCACTGATTTCTTCAAAAAATTTGTTCAATTGCATTTTTATTCTTCGGATCTAGCAACATACAAACATATTTCAATTTGACACTCAACAATACGAAGTACAAAATAAATAATCAATATTTAATAGTAATTTTAATTGCCACCAAAACATTTACACTACAAAAGGTTAAAAACACATCTTTATTGACGAGACACCTAGCGCCACCTCCAAAATAAGAAAAAAAGTGTCACTAATTACGTCGTATAAACCGACAAAATAGTAACGACATCGCGTCAACACGAAAAAAATCTAACCAATAACATATTCACTTCGGCCGGCTTACACCAACTTAACCCTTTACTGCGCATGTCCCTATACATAAGTAGGTGAGGGAAAAAAACACAAAATTATACCGGGTAAATTTTAAACCTATACTTTTTTTTGCGCCCCGCATTTTTACGTCGATCCTTTGTATGTGTGCGTTGTGCCAGTTTTAATTACGTATTGACTTAATTTGCTGGCGAGGCTGGCTGTATCTGGGAAGCTCAGTGGCTTTTCTTATTGAAAAAAATCATGTTTTGGCTGTATATTGTGTATACCTTAGACTCGTGACTGGTTTATTCGCGTAGGTTATGTTTTGGTATCTGTATTCGACGTAAGTTTTCAATTTTGGGGGGAAATGTGTACAGTGTTTGGAATTTGTCTGATTGTTGAATTTAAGTGAAGATGTGATATAGGTGAGTTATTTTTTATTTATATCTTCTCTATTAAATGAGTTATGGTGATTTTCCGTGTATTATAAATAACTTTGAAGTGATGACGCATGATAACCACCTGTTGATGATTTCAAAGTCATGATATATGACTTAGCTATTCCATTTCTATATTCTAAAATTTTAACAGATTTTTTAAATATTAAACAATTAGTTTTTAATTTAAATAAATCTAGTATATATTGTTTTCCAAAATATACTTATAGCCGTGTCGTTTTACATTGTTTATTTAATTATAACATATATTAGGAAACACTGTAGTGATTAAGCTGAAATGACCATTTTCTTGTTATTTGTAATTAATTTAAATAAGTAAATCTTAACGCCGCTAATCTAGGTAGCCTAGGTATTCTCGTATAGGTTTTTAAAAGTCTAGACAGATGGCGTTCGTTCCTAAAGTATGCTAACGATAATAGAATATTTATATGAAATAAATATTTATTACGATATTCTTAGTAAAGGTTTACTGTATCATAATTTTAATGGAAGTAAAATAGAAGTTGATTTGTGTTAAGTCCAATTAAGTAAAATAACAGATTTTTTTAGAGTACTACTTTAAAAGTTATACAAAATAAAAGAATGACTATGATAAATGATATGATAATAACAGGTTACCAAACTAAGTTATCATTACCAAAAAATAATAATACATCTTAGAATATTACATATAAATTATGTTTTAATTTTTATTTATTATATAAGAAAAAAAAATCTAAATATTGAGTTTGGTTGAGGTTGAAGAAGTTAGAAGCTGTTACGCACAACAAAGAGATTTTACATATTTTTAGCTTTACGCTGTATCGAGGCATATATATAGCAGGAAAGGCAGAGGAAATCTGGGAACCTAGTATTAAGACACTCCGCTCCCATTAAGACATCCCGTTAGTCCCCACTTTTCGCCGAATTCTCGAGGTATTGTCAGTTGAATGGCTCGTTACTAGGGCGAGGAAATGAAAGATTAAATATTTCCCTACCCCGAGTGGGAACCCATAACCGTCGCGTTTACAGCCGCACTATTGTGCCCCTATGCCACGACAGTTTAAATTTATTTAAAATTTCAAATAAATATAAACTTACAAACTTATAAGAAAAAACTAAAATCTATGTATTATACTAAAAAGACGCAGACTAAGTCGAGTTACATCACTAGTCAACCACAAAATACTATGTATTACAAAAGTTATTTGTTCTAACTATATCACTATACCGCGTAAAGAATGGTAAATGTTATTTACGATTATTTACGTATCTTATAATGAACTGGCAACTTTACAGGCCATAAAGGCTTGAGCCCAAACATTTTATGTGGGCACGCCTCGTGATTGTAAAAATCAGGCTCAACTCTCAAGTGCGAACTATTGTGCTTTGACTGATTGTGGGGAGGGAAGTTATGTATTTATTGTTTAGCTTATGCTATATTTATTGGTATTGTAAAATAAATTATAGCAGATTTTTTATAATATATTAGTGCTAAGCAACGTTCAGTTTAATTTGAAACTGATGATGAATTTTCTTCGTTTTAAGATTATACTTTTTATTATGTGCGTACGTGTTAGGTTAGGTTAGGCCTGGATTAGTGTCTGGATTAGTTCATTTACTAAGTACTTAGTTTCAGTTTGTCATTTAAAAATTTTAATTTGAAGATCCTCTACTAAACTTCGTCTTTATTTTAAAATAAATAAATGTTTCAACGTTACAATTAAAAGATCAACCAGTCAGTATTACTCTCTTACCGCAATATCCTGTTTACAGCAGGAGAGGCAAGTTGAACCTAGTGTTAAGATACTACATTCCCTACTTTCCGCCAAATTTATCTTGAATTGTTGTTGAATTTAATAGCTTGATTTTAGTAGCAGCATCACTGAATTATGGGCAATGAATTATTACATGTCTCTGCGCCGGCGAGACAAAGCACGACGTTAAGTTTCACACAACGTCTCAAATTCAGACGTCTTTACATACAGCGTGAAGCTGATTTATTTTTACATAAAAATCTCTATATTTTGCTATGTGAACGTAAAGCTGAAGCTGCTTTAGTACAACAATATTTCCTTTTTATACAGTATTTCTTTTTTTTCTTTCTTTATCTTCACGCTGTATCCCACACATGACAGGTTAAGCAGAGGGAACCTGGAAACCTACTCTTAAGACGCTTCCGTTCCCATTTTCTATCGAATTCTAGAGCCATTGCTTGTTGAGTCACGGAACTCATCTCACGCTTTGCCTGTTTACCAGAGCGGAGAATAGAAAATATTTAATATTTCATTTCCTCGGGTGGGAATCGAACAAAAACCCCTGAGCCACGACTGGCCTGAATATAATAATGATTAAAATATTATTAATAAAGATATTAAGCCATATTTTCATTGATGACAGTCAAAAATATTATAATATTAGACCACAGTCTTAAAATTATACCACAATTCAGTGGTGAAATTTTAATGTCTTAAAGAATATATTTTCGTATTCGAATTAGCACTACCATTCACCCGTAAACATTAAAATATAACACTGACAGCGCGCCATGCCCTCTACTTTATGTTTTATGTTTAAACAAACACAAAGATGATTTAGATTCAGTGGTTGAAATGTGTTAAAATACCAATGGTTGTCAGTTCGAATTTTATATGCAATATTAAAAACATCGGAACTTAAATTTTTGGATATCATAAAAGTAAGTAAATAAATAAATAAAAATAAATCAGCTTCACGCTGTATCCCGCACACTGCAGGGTATGCAGACGGAACCTATCTAGTGTTAAGACACTCCGTTCCCCATTTTCCGCCGAATTCTGGAGGCATTGCGTGTTGAGTGGCAGAACTCAACGCCTCGCTTGTCCTCGATACCAGAGCGAAGAAATATAAATATATAAGTTAATATCTCATCACCTCAAGTGAGGATCGAACCCACAACCACTCGGTTTTACAGTCACACTTTGGGCCCCCGCGGCCTCAAAAAGTAAGTATTGTTTAATATTAATCTAAATTGCTGTACGCAGATGATGCAGTGCTCATTGCATCATCAGAATGCGAGTTGCAGGGATCAGTCACCACTCTGAAGGAAGGTTGTGATAATGGTCTAAGCCTGGTATTTGAAAGAATTTTGATATGTGAAAGAAATGAAGAGTTGACGGAATACAAGATGAGTATAAATGATAAAATATTAGAGCAAGTGAATGAAATGGTATACTTACATCACATAGTAAGATAAACACAACTGGTGAACTTGAAACGTTAATAAAAATAATATTAATAACACCCCTAAAAAAACTAGTGTCGATTTAACTTATAATTTACTAAAGCGTGCTTAACGCAGAGTATCTATTCCACGTTAATTTATGTATAAACGCTATTGCTTGTAATTGAATTAATAAAAAAACTAATAGTTTTCTATATCTCAGCAAAATTATAAATTCAATACATAGTAATTAGATTAATTTAAATTTTTAATGTCAATTCAATTATACTTATCCAAGAATGATTAGACAACGTCGTGGCTCAAAATAGGAGCGTTTAACAGAGCATGGCGGGCGGTTGTGAGTAGACAATGGGAGGAAGACTTAGTGTTAAGACACACCGTTCTCTATTTTGCTTCCAAGTTTCAAGACATTAAGTAGCGGAATTCAACGCCGTGGCTTACAAAGGAGAGGGAGAAATAAGAATAATAACAATTATAATCATTCCTCGAGAGGAGTTGAAGCTGTGCCGTTGCATTTACAATCTGACGCTGTTCCACTGCTCCAATCCATATTTCTTTAGAGATGAAACTACTTAGCATTCTATGGATTTACTGTGCAGGTGTTAGGTCCATCTCGTTGCACGGTGAGGATCTCGGAGCAGAGAATGGGACTTTCGACACCAGTGTAGGTTTAAGGGGCCTCTTTAAATTAGCATCTACACTCGCCCCACGGTCCGAGCACCTCTCTCTACCGATACCAAATTATAGTAGTGCCATTTTTGAAGTACATTCTAGAAATTATTTAGTAGTTCTAGACAGGCCAAAGTGGGAAGGCCAAAGTTTTCACTGTTATACCTCAAGCTTTTACTTATACTGTGTAAAAATTAAATCTATACTTTTTTCCTGGTCAGTTTATTGGTAAGTTCGAGTACTTAAACACTAGTGTAGATTCCATTAATATACAACATTTCTGACCGTTCTCTATAACAACATAATCCAAAATAAATCTTACTTCTAATAAACATCGAAATGAGATGTACAGATAAAAAACCTAATGATACCAGATTCGTTCCGCGCCGCGCAGCTTCCGCTCGAATTTTGAATTTAGAACTTTTTCGTTTTTCCCGCCGGCAGCCATATTGTTTTTGTTTTTTCTTTTTTTTCCACGTTAATGGTTGCCTTACTTTTTTTTTGTATATTATTATTGTTTTCGGCTTACGACTAATGATTGCTCGGCGTAATACGGTGGCTGTAATGAAATGGTTCTTCGCCGATTTTTTGCTTTGTAAATTGAATGAGAGTTAATTAATTTTTTTTATGTCTTATCTGTATGTATGTATATCATAAAAGTTGTTTTTGGTTGCTGGTATTAGTTTGTTTATGTTTTTTTTATGTGAAAATGTACGTTAATATTATATATGAAAATAAAAATGTCAACAGTTCTTTTATATGTTTTATTATTTATGTTAATTTAATTACTAAAATATTTTATAATGTGAAAGCCAGGTAGCCTAGATGTGCTCGTGGCACAAGCGTGCAATTGTAAAGAGTTAACAAACGAACAAACAGAGCGGTGTTGAGTACCGCAACTAACTCGTAATGTCGTCAGAATTCGACGCAGAATGGGGAACGGAAATGTCTTAATGCAAGAGAAGTGTCTTAATACTGGGTTCCTAGGTTCCCTCCGCCTATCCTGCTATTTGCAGAAGACAGTCTGAAGCTAAAAAAATGTAATGCTTATAACACGGTTGAAACAATCAAAATTAAATGTTAATCATTCCATTCCCTTTAAAAAATTATTTACTTATTTTTGCCTGTGGCTTCGCTCCCGTGGTCAAATGCAATGGCTATAAGTTCTGTATACCGTATGACATATTCTTAGTGATGTTCAGTGACGAATAATGTGATTTAATATAGCCCATAACGTGCCTATGTAAACGGACCATAAAAATAATTATTCAATTCGAACCAGTAGTTTCTGAGATTAGCACCTTCAACCAAACATACACTTCAGCTCTATAATGTTAGTACAGAAGTAAAGATATCGAGAGATATACATTTAACAAATCAAATTATTCTTTTCTTTTATTTTGACTTTTCTTGAATTTTGTTTAGACATTTGCCATGTTGGGCGAACGTTGCGCCCTCGATGTACCGACGGTCTAAAAAAGAATCTGGCTTAGACTGGACGTGGAGGATGGAGATATTGGTACTCTGAAGGAGGCCTAAATTAATGGTGATGATGATATCGATTTGACTAGTAACAATTGACCCTGTAACCACCAAAACCATATTACCAAAATAAGCAATCAACACTTAAATCTAAGCAAATATACTTAGAAACGTTTTACTATCCTATTTTTGATTTTTTTATAAAACCTCATCCCATCAAATTGGGTGCAGCAGTATCATCGTTAGCGGTATACCGCAACCGGATGGTCATTATAGCGGCAATCAGGCAATCGCGTTTGTATGAAATGGTTATATAATATATATCCTTTTGGTAATATATACACGGTGTATTGGTTTTTTTTTGGCGTCAAGTATATCCGTAGTTGTTTATTAATAGCTTCACGCTGAATCCCGCATTTAGGAGGCAAGTTTAGTAGATAAGGCAAGGAACCTAGTGATAAATCACTACGTTCTCCACGCACTGTCAATTTTTAAAGCCACCCAATTGTCATTGAACGTCCGAAGTCGACACCAAAATGAAAATAATTCACTTATCTGAGTGCGAATTGAACCCACATCCATCGTGTTTACAGACACACACTGTGCTGCTGCGTCACAACAGCCTCGCAAAGTTATTGGTGAATAAAAAGAAGAAAGTGTTAAATGACTCCGTTCTTTACTGTAAGATAAGTTTTTTAAAAGTGAAAAAAGGGGATACCTACATCTAAAATGAATAATTTGAATTGATATTATAAATTGGTTGTTACCTTTTGCACATTTAAAGATAAGTATAATTTGAAGATAGGTATAATTTTTCTTGTTTGTTATTTAATAGGAAGTCCACTGACACAAAATCGAATGTAGCTATTAGTACCTATTATATATACAGTATGCTCATATATAGGAAAGTAAATATATATTTGGTTATATTACTATTTTAGTACTTTCACAAAGAAAACATAAAATAAAACCAAGTGCACGATAAAATAGCTTTCATACATAGATATGAGAATTTTCTATTCCATAAAGAAGTTCTCTAATGCATTATCCGAAACTATAAGTTATAGCGAGGAAGATAGCGGGAGCGTTCGCAGGAGACTACAGAAATAACAGCTTAGCTGCCTATATAAAGTTACTTTTTTAACAAAAAATACCTGATATACCTACTTGTTTTTATATACTTTTGTTTACTGTAAAAAATATATATATTTCACGATAAAAAAATTACAAAAAAATAAGAGATTAATTCAAAAGAATAAAGTCATTAACTATTTCCATGTATAAATTTGATTAATTTGAAGTGTTTTTTACGAAGTAAGTTAATATTATTTAAAAACTAATTTTATGTATATATTTTTTTTAGTATAAGTTTTTTTTATTTTTTTATATATTATAGGATTTTTTTTGTGTTAAAATCATAAAAAATGTAAAAATACAAACGATAATATTCGTACAATATTTGCAGCTATGTTTGAAATCCTCTGAAATAAATTCATAGAATATTTTATGCATTTTCTGACCGTACGAGGCTCTTGAATGCACTGCGTGCCACATTAAATATACACTTTGGTAAAAAATATTATTTTTTTTTCTTATCTATTATGAAAAATCCCTAACGTTCATAATATAATGCCGAGAGCAAGACTGTCAAAATCCAGGTCCTTGGGCCACAATGGGCCACATTGGCACTTACTTGGCTCGCCCAGAGTAGTCCGTTAGTAGTCACCAACTGCATAAATGGTGGACTTAAACCGCTTCGTAATAGGTTTGATCACCGAACAAAAACTGACTGACTGACTGACTGGCTCATTGTAATATATTGATGTGTAGTCCGCATGGTGTGATCCTCGGTAGAGAGTCATCGTGGCCGAATTTGAATGTTTGAAGGTAATTGAAAATTCAATTATCTATTCTTTGAGGATAAATCACGCGTTTTAGATTATTTCAATCTTAGTTTTTCCATATAAAAAGGAAAGAAATCCATAAATTATAACAGTATTGTGATGATACCATTATTTTGCTATATCATGTATTCTTTAGTACCGCGAAAGAAGGTCGTAAGTACGATATGAGCTGTATCCTATATGTGTGTGTGATATGTACATGTGTGCGTCAGCGTAGATGTTAGAAAATAAGTTATTTGCTAGATTTATATGCTATGAATTTATAATAGAATATTTATTTAAAATATTGATTTCATAAAGAAAATATTTATGTAGAAGAAGTATTAAAGTAGTTGGGAACTGATTACCCACATACTACTCAATTTTTAAGACATTTTGAATGGCGGCAGCGCAACGCCACGCTTTGGATAAGGAAATCAAAACAATTCATTCCTGCGAATGAGAATCGAAATCATAAACTCCCAATTTTTTTAATCATAATAAAAAAAATTGAAAAATATTGAATAAACACAGCCCTTCCAGCTAGTATTCATTTCTAACATCCATGATAATACTTCATACGAGAAGGTGCATGCACGCACACATACACACACGACGTCTATTCGGTCTAGGAATAGTTATTTCAGAAAACCCTAGATACAGTTTTGATATTATAAATATTATATTAATAATATATTCAGACTGTTATGGTATAGTGGAAAGGTGTTTGATTGTGCACACGAGGACTGTAGGCTCAGTTCCACTTAGGGAAATTCTTATATGTAAATTATTTGTATTTCCTGGCTGTGATAAAAATACGTATTACCTAAAAGAGTGAAAATTCGGAATCTGAATATCACTTTAAGAATAGTTGTTCTTGTAAAATTTAATTCGTACAAATTTTACACAAGAAATTTTCCTCAAGTATACTATTACTTGAAATATTTTTTTTTATTTATTAAGCCCAATTTTCAAGCAATTTTAAGAAAATATTCGTCGCTTTTCCGTAGGGGCATAAATATGGCCACAAACTAATACAATTATCGAAAGCTTGCTATTATAGATATGAAATTAATTTAATAAAGGAGAGTCTCATTCTCTCGTACTCATTCTTATCTCTACTTATTATTTTAAAGCTGAAGAGTTTACTTGCACCAACGCCTAAATCTCAAGTATTAAAGTATTACTGATTTGAATAATTAAATTCCTTTTGTGTTTAATATGCCACTATCGAGGGGCTCTATAGGCTGTATAACATCACTTAATCTATATAGGACTAGTCAGTTCAAAATGTGCCATAATAAGTTTTAGTTATTTCGACTTCAACAACTACAGGAGCAAATCTGTAAGTAATAACGAGTAGAGTAACTTTAGTTTTTGCATTATTACTTAATAATTTTGAAAATCCGAAAATTTTCAGAGCACAACAATGAATGGGTTACTCCACAACCGCCCCTGTATCAACGCACACAGCCAAACCACACCTGTGTGCCAACTCGTCTTGAGAATAATATATTTTTGTTGCTCTTATATATATTTTTTTACTTGCATTTTATATTTTTCCTATATATATGTATGTATGTATGTATGTATGTACGTATGTATGAGTTTAGTATATTTTTTCTTTTGCCCTCACTCTGCAGCATTTCGTATAACCGCGGAGCTTTCTAACGATGTTCTTCGTGTACAATTTTACTACTAGATCATAATACTAAGTAACTCTTCACGTTGTATTCTACATAGAGCAAATTTGGCAGAGAAAACTTAGTGTCAAAACACTCCATCCCCTACATTCTACCCTATTTTCGAGACATTACGTGTTAAGTGGCACAACTCAACGCCGTGCTTTGTCTCTTTACTGTAGCGGGGAAATAAAAATAAGTCTAATAATACATATAAGTCTAAAGTTTTAACATTTTTATAGTGAGTTCTGCCACTCAACACGCAGAACTCGGCAGAAAGTGGAGAACGGAGTATCCTAACACTAGGTTCCCTCTGCCTGTGTGTTAAAAAAAATGAAAAATTTTAACGTAGCGGGACTCGAACCCGTGCCTCCTGGAAACCGACCAGGCGCTCTAATCACTACACGACTACAAATTTTTATACCCTTGATACAAGTTATTTATGTTGTTTGCGTCTCTGTAGGGATAATTTTACAAATTTTCGCTACCCAAATTACTAAGAATTATCACCTGTCAAGAGAGAATGCTATTTATTAAAAAAAAATAACATTTTTAAAGTTAATCCACGCTTAGCAAAGAAAAATACTTAGAAAACGTTCAAATTTTTATACGTTTTCTAAATAAGTGTTAAAAATAAGTCTTAATGCCAGACGTTATGCCACTTTGCCACGACGCAGTGATCGCCATTCATAATACATTCATATCATTTGATATTTAGAAAAGAAAACTAGTGAAAATCTTTTCATTCTAAGCTCAAACTATTTTAAAGAAAATTTGCTTAAACTAGTTCCGCTTAGAGTAAAGAGTTGCTTTTTTACTGGTCGTACGTCACTCGCAACTTTTTTGCGTCCACTTGAATACGTTGGAAGTACCCATTTTTCTGAGAAATTCGCTTTCAGTTTTCCCCTAAACTCCGTAGTCTCCCAATATGCCAAATTTCAAGTTCATTAGTCCAATAGTACCTATCGTCTGTGCGTTGTCTATCAGTCATTCAGTGTCGGAAGAGTTTTTTTTTCATATTAAATAAATAACATTAGGTACTGAGACAAGCAACCCAGTGTAATAAATAAAAATAATTTTAAATTTATTTTTACTAATCCATGGTGGCGCAGTAGCACAAGCTTGTGACGGTAATCGCAATGGTTGCGGGTTTGATTCACATTCGAGGAATGAAATATTTAATATTTTGCTTTGGCTCGTGAGTTCCGCCATTCAACAAATAATGCCTTGAGAATTCGGCGAAAAATGGGAAACGGAGTGCCTTGGCACTAGATTCCCTCTGTCTACCTATGCTACGTGCGGGATACAGCGTGACCTAAAAAAAAAGAAATCTATTACATATTCCGTTTTATTTTTGATGAAAAATATAAGTTACTAGGTCAGTGGTTATATTTGTATTTCTATATTTGCCCATCGAATTAAATACCAAAGTTCAAGTAAACAAGTTATAGCATAGGTAATAATATGAAGTGGTTGGTAAAAGACACCATCAATGAAAATAGAACTGTTTTATCTATGATAAGGCTAAAACACCATCTTAGCAACTTAACGCCTTTTTCCGCAGGACAATGTAGGCAAAGGGCATCTAGTGTTTTTTATTTATTATTCTTTTTGTTCTCTCACGCTGTATCCAGCACATAGCAGGCTAAGCAGAGGGAACCTAGGAACCCAGTGACGAGCCGTGTTGTGCCTCGTTACCAGACGAGGAATGCGAATACCCCTGCGTACTTAGTGTTGAGACACTCGTTTCTCTACACACCGCCCAATTTTAGACACTGAGTGTTAAGTGATGAAACTTCAAAGTCTTTTTATTGCGACATTGACTACCCTGCTATAAGCGGGATACAGCGTGAAAATAAAAAAAACACATCTATATATTCTGTATCATACTGCATTTCAAGTTAATTTATATCACCAAAAGTGCAAAGACGTAACGTTACGACACAAACCGACAAATGAGCTGCTATAGCGATTCCACTGCCAACCGTCCCAAAGCCGACCTAAAAAATGAACAGAGCTGAGTTGACGCTGACGTGTCTTCAGTCAAAAGATATCCATTAAATTTATCTATGGTGCTTTTAGTTTAATTTATTGCGAAATTTTATATTTTCTTTTATATTTTGAGGCCATCGTTGTACAGCTATGGTTGTAAATGTAAAGGTAGTCGGTTCGATTTCCTTCGGGGGACTTGATATTAATAAAAATTGTTCACCCCTCGGTAAAATGAAACGGTAGGATAAGTTTCATCACTGAACATGCAGTGTTTCACAGAAAGCAGAGAATGGAGTGGCAGTACACTCCGCTGCCTACCCTGATGAGGATTAATAGGAGTGAATTTGTACAAATATCTTAGCGAATTTAAAAGCTTTTTGTGCAGCAGGTAGCAATAAGCTGCTGTGGTTTCCAATTACTGTCAATTTGAGAAATATACAATTATGTAGTAGAACGTCATACTTCGTCTAAATAAAAAAAATATGTATTCTAAATACTTTCTGTGGATTTGAATAAACTACCACAACCATCGAGTTCAGTAAGTCGCGCCCAAGCTACGTAAAGTTTTCGTGGTGACCAGTTATACATATGTATATCTCTTATCTATATGAGAGAGGAATTTGTGGACTGTCGAGGAGCCTAAGCGTACTGTAAACGCGACTGGCCAGATTCCCACTCGGGAATCGAGGTTCAGAATTTGGCGGAAAGTGGAGATCATAAGAGTTTAGCACTGGGTTCCCAGGCTCCCTCTGCATACCCTGCTAATATTTTTTTTAGATACCTTATGATCGATACCTTAGATGATCGACTATAACTTTGACTTACATATATGCTTACCTGTGAATTTTCAGTATAATATTTTAAAGTGAATTAATGAAGGTAAGTGAAAGGCACACGTAGCAGGTTAGGCTGAGGAAACCTGGGAACTTAGTGTTAAGACACTCTGTGAACATTAGTACACATCCGTTCCTCACATTCCGCAGAATTCTGGAGGCACTGCGTGTTGAGTGGTGGGACCATTGAGTCCGTGGTTTGTCTCGTTATCAGAGCGAGGAAATGAAAATATTAAATATTTCAGTACATCCGGTAAGAATCGAACTCACGACCTGTCGCGTTTACAGTCACAGGCTTACGCCCCTGCGCCATGACTGGCCTCAGATGAAAACTCTAACCAAAAATATTTTTTCAATTCGAATCAGTATGTCCTGAGATTAGCATGTTCAACCAAACCAACTCTTTAGCATCATAATATTAATATAGAAGTATAGTTTGAGGAATAAAGAATTTTGAAAATACATTTTCTATTATAGTATAATGATGATGTATCAAGTTTTATACTTCTAGTTCTATATACAGCTTACTAGAGGCAACGTAATAACGTCTTTTTACGAGGTTTTCTTTGTCGGTTTTTTCTATTCAGAGATTTTATAAAAACATACACTAGGTACCTTAAATTGAGTTAGCGTTCAGTATATTCACCTTAGAAATAATTTTACATTTATAACTGTAAAGTTAACTTTGAAAGCATGTTATATTAGAGACAGCTGAAAATACATTTTCCAACGGCATTACTCTTTGCTTCAATAATAAAAACCTTTAAAAAATAAAGAAAAACCATAAAAGCAGCCGTCTTGCGATGCGTTATCATTTTTATATGTTGGGGGTGCCCAACCCTTTCCCCCGACACCCGATGCACTCACACATACAAAACACTATAAATGGGTTAAAGAAAAATGTGTCTACCTGAAAACGTACGATGCATACATTTTTTTTTATTCCTCGTACATTTTCTTTTCCATCCGCGATTCTCATATCGGCGATATAAAACTGAAAATACATTAATATTGAGCAATTAAATTTGAGCTCTATCTTAAATATATAAAGTCGCGAATAGATTGCTTCCCCACAAAAAAACACTATACCCGCACACGAAAATTTCTCTCATACACATGAAGCCGCGGCGTTTAGAAAAAAAATAAAGTGCACACATATAAATCGCGTGCAGTTCGAAAGGGATGCACTCAGAGTCATAAAATTCTCACACCAGCGTAGACGCTCACACACACAGAAACACGGCACCGTCTGGACACACAGACACGTGTGCACACGACACACACACATGCGCAGACGAAGAAAACTTTGAATGTGTTGTGGAAATGCTTTTCCTTGCAGCAACCTCTCGGGAAGAGTTTCATAGCGAATACCTCGCGGTAAAGACATCTAGACGTTCTCTAAAATATATTTTTTTACCTAAAAACCAAAACAATCTTAAAAAAACACAAAATTATATGAAATTTCTAAAATATGTCACAAAATTAACTATAAAACGAACCAAAAACCAATATTACAAATCTATTTTCTATGCAATTCGCGCCAAAAGTGCTTGTTTTTGCAAATAAAGGAGGAATTAAACGTTTTGTTTTCATTGTCACGTGTATAAGTGGCTTGGTGTGCGTTAATGAGTGTAGATGTGTGCGTGGCGATAATTGGTCCTTCGCGTGTCCTTATTTCGCGGCATTTGAATATGACATGCATTCTTTTTTTATAAATGCTTGAGGCTAACACTGTGATGTTTCTTATTCAAAGTTTTTTTTATGTTATTATTGTTGTTTAATATATATATACTTTTGCTCTTAACTATTATGTCTGTTTTGGTATATATTAGATTTAATTTATGTAGAGCTATAAGCTTCCAATGATATAAAAGTGCATTGAAAAATATTTACTAAATTCAATTTAAAAAGTAATACGTAATATAAAGATTGTTTTTATTGTATATAAATGAAATAGTTTCTCAAGTTTCGTTAAATAGATTTTTACTTCTTTAACATTTAGAGAATATCATTTATAATGACAATTAATTTTATTTAACAGATAAATAACAAATTGGCAAACAAATATGTCAGTTATTATATGGAAAAACAACATTTTTACCTTTTTTTTTAAAAAAAAAGTAAAACTATATAATACATTTCTATTATAATTGGATGTCTTTGCTGTATATTCTTTTATTTCTCATTTTACTTAGATATTTTATTTCAGTGTTGTGAAGTAATAGTTTCTGAATATTATTTCTAGCATTAAGCAAATGTTCATTGATAGATATATTACAATAAAGTTTAAATATCCACTCCTCGAGAGCTTATTTAAATTCTATCTTATAGTTTAGGTAGTAAGACCGATTTTCAATTATACATACAAGTGAGATAAAAACCTGAGCAACAATAGTGCAAAATTATTCTAAAAATGGAAACAAATATGGCTAATACGTGAAATTAATATTATATTTTATACGTATTTTTATATTTTACTTTGTTTTTTATTATTTAGACTTTTATTTTATTAGTCGTATGTATTTTTAATATGTATAAGTTTTATCAAATACTACCCGCATTTAGCGGGGTAGGTAGATAAAGTGATAAATCACTCCGCCCGCCATATGTCTAATTTTCACTATATTTTTATTTAGTGTTTAGTATCAAATATAGTATGGCCACAATACGTTAATTTTAACCAAAAATAGTTTCAACGCCGTAAATAATATTTTCCTTTTAAAACTTCTTACACAATTTCACTTTAGATAAAAATATGAGAGGTCACAAAAATATTTTAGCTCCGACCTACATCCGCGACCGTCGTACCGTCCAATCGATTTTAATTTTACTGCCTTTATTTTAAGACATCCATATAACTTTTGTATAAAATAACATTTCCGACTCATAAAAGATGAGAATGTTCGAATACTTTGCTAAAGTTTCACATTCTTGGGAATACATCCAAGTAATTCGTGTTACGTATTCAAATTGTAGATACAAAGTGCGAATGTTTTTTTACAAACAACGGTTATGAAAATTAAAAAAAATAATATTTAAACTGATACCAGAATAACTAAAAATAAATAATAAGTCAAAATTTGTGAAAAAAGAAATAAAAAAAATATAAATTAATCAAAATAACAAAAGCAATAATGAAAATTCCAAAAGATAAAACAAAAAAAAATTATAACTTGAATAAAATTTAATTTCTTCTAGATAAGCAAATCTTTTTTTTTCAGTAACGGTCCAGCCACCTCCTAACCCAACGATAGTTCCTATAATTACCTAAATAACTTTAATTATGAAGAAATATTTATTTTTACTTTAAATATTAAAAAAAACATTAGTTGCTATCTATATTTATAAATTGCTATCTATATTTATAAGATAAGTGATAAAAATAAGTGCCAATAATATGTCTGTGACACTTTCCAATTCAAACGTGTTTTTGAAGAAACAAATGAATTTCCCAATGAAGAGAGAGTTTGAGGAGTTTAACTCCGAAAATAAAGATCAAGATAACACATTTAGCGATGCCAATTCGGAGACTAGTGATGTTGAAAACAATCCAAACGAAGAAGGCGCGAGCGCAGCACTAGATTATACTGAAAACGCTTTATCCCTGCATCCGGTAGCGGATTTCATAAAAAAAGAATTTCTACCCGAATTAGACTTTACAAATCCCTTTAGAAATCAAAATTTATCTTTCAAAGACAGTTTTCAAAACGCTCGATCTCCTTTTCTTTTGCCGACGCAACTTTATAAAAGTTTTCTGGCCACCCTTGGGAAGAGGAGACGAAATGTTGCGGATTGCTACTCCTTATATTCACGAAATATGCTGTTCTCGAACACTTTTCTGGAGAATTCTGATGATGAAAACAACACTGAACGAATATCTAATTCTCCAGATGAGGTAATTAGTATATCTTAAATCTTTAAGCTATTATGATTTTCAAAATAATCAACTAGAATCTCATTAATTTCTCTAATTAGAATATAAGTAAATATTATGAAAATACCATCACGAAATATATTTCTGCTGTGTTATAAACCAATATGATTCTATTATATCTACATGCAAAATGAATTTATGCTTATAAGAAACGAGTTATATAGCTAAAGTCAAGAGCATATATGCGAGATTATTTTTATATTTACATTAATCTACATAAGATTGAATTAAACTTTTTCAAGAATTGTTGTAACAATTAATCCGAACATCTGTCAACACGTACACGTCCCTATCAGAAATATGTGGGTATTCAGTACCAATATCTCAAAAACTACTTAACCGACTTTGATAAAACTAATACTGTTCTCTAAGTTGGAATGTATCTAATTAAAATAGATCATTCTGATACGACTTTTAGTTTACGTATAATTTGCGGACAACATATATATAAAATAGATATATTGGAGCCTAAATAGATCATGAAACCTAAATATACAATTAGTGAAGAATAAACTTTTTGTAGCGAGGATGTCACGGTGAGAATGAGGAAGAACGTGCTCAGCTGGTTTGGGCACGTCGAACGAATGAGTGATGAAAGAATGGCAAAAAAGATTTATGATGGAAAAGTGAGCGGTAAGAGAGGTAGGGGGAGACCTCGGTTGACCTTCGAAAACACAGTATCAAAGATACTGGAGGAAGGTCACGTAAAAAGCATGAGGACCTCCCGAAGGGCATGTATGAAAAGGTTGATGACAGTGGACAAGGCGAAAGAGGTATGTAGAGACTGTAGCGTTTGGCGCTCCGTTCTCTCTGACTACCCCGCAAGGGATAAAGCGTGAAGCTAAGTTAAGTTAAACTTTTTGTAACGCCTATGCGCCGAGAGCAGGGCTCACCTCCATAGTTAAGTTTTGCCACTAGTACACATTGTTATTATAATTATAGTGCTTTAATGCGTGTTAATAGTTTAAACAACAATGTCAACAACTACCTTAGGATCACATACCCAAATATAATCCCCGTAAATTAAATTGTTTTGTAATTTACCATTTCATATCTTTTAATAACAATATATGAATATATAATAAGAACACTGATTGATGTATAATTTATCTGGTGACGTTAATTGCGTAATTTGTTTTACTCTGACATTGTGTAACTTTATTCCTACTGCTATTACTCATAGTTGTAAACTAATTTCACTACATTGTCTGTAGTCTATCTATTATTCGAATTTATTACATACTAGACTTAACCTTCTTCTTTTCTTTTCTTTTAGCTCAAACACTCAAATCACTTGAAAAACATTTTCAATTCAGACTAGTAGTTGCAGAGATCAGCGCGCTGAACCAAATAAACTCTTTTTTTACTGTCACATAGCGAAGTAAACTGGGAATCAAACACATAACCTGATGTTTACAGTAGCACAAACTCTGCAGCTTTATAATATTATTATTGAAGATTAAGTAATTTTATAAGTAAATTTTGGATAAAAATCGATTTGAAAGATAGTAGAAAGAGCTTTTCGTCTACTGTCAAGATTATTTGCGAACGGTGTCATCGTGACATAGAAAACTATTTATCTGGGAGAATGTAATTTTTAAAGGTGTTAATAATTTTGAGAGAATATTTATGATTACCCGTTGTGACTCTGTGATATTTCTAGGCCGTAGTATCTGTCACTATCTGTTTAGCAGAGATGGAAGATACGAGATGGATGGAGATGGAAAAGCGGCGTACTGCTGGCGGTAACAAGGTTAACGGAGTCTTAGCTGCATTGATAAGACGGCGAAACGTCAGCACAGCTGCACGTTTGGCCGTACACAATTCAGTGTTTGTAACGACGGTGTTATAAGGCAGCGAAACGTGGGTATTACAGACGAAGAATGAAAAAAAGATGACTGCTGTTGAGATGCGATTTCTTTGTAGGATAGGCCAAGGCAACTTAGCTGATCGAATCCGCAATGAAGAAATATACAGTATGGCAGGTACTAGTGAGGATTTCACGGTGAGAATGAAGAAGAATGTGCGCAGTTGGTTTGGACACGTCGAACGAATGAGTGATGAAAGATTGGCCAAAAAGATTTATTATGGAAAAGTGAGCTGTAAGAGAGGTAGAGGGAGACCTCGGTAGACCCCCCGAAGAGCATGTATGAAGAGGTCGATGACAGTGGACGAGGTGAAAGACGTATGTAGAGACCGTAGCGTTTGGCGCTCCGTTCTCTCTGACTACCCCGCTAGGGATAAACCGTGAAGCTAAGTTAAGCTAAGTTTAAAAGGCTTAAAAATTATCATAGTATACGTCTTTTATATTTTCACAACAAAATTGTACACCAGCATAAAGTATATAGTGTGTTCTAAAAAAGAATATAGTATTTTCTGATTCAATTTCCAATTAGAATCCAGGGTACTTACAGGAAGTGACAATGGAGATCTTCTGCATTTTAATTCAGGAAAGCTATTTCGATTTTTTTTATTTAAGGAATCTCTATATTAGGTGTTGTTATGTGCGGCGAGCATAAAGCGGAAAAAATCTTATATGAATCGCTTGAATAGAAATATTCTAATAAAATATCAGATAAGATTATGACCAATTTTAAAATAAAGTAGAAATTTTGAAAACCCATTTTGTTATCACCTATCAATCTTATGTTAAGTCATTTCCTTTTCTTTGTATAAGTAGACCACAATTTCAGGCTTAGTCTTTGAATAAAAACATTTGCTAAATAATTAACTTGTGATACGATTTATGTACATAGATCTTCAAATTTCTAACACAATATTTTGTTCCAGAAGGCAGGAGCGTCGTCAGCGTTTGTGTGGAGCGGCGGGGGGGTGAGCGGCGGAGGAGGGCAGGAGCAGGCGGCCGCGCAGCCCGCCGCCGTGCCTACTGGTAAGAGAAGCACGGCTATTTTCTTATTTTGATTTAATTTTAAGCTTAAAATAAAGTAAATAGACTATATGAAATGGACGATTCTCCGGCACGAGTAGCCCCGGCCAGTGACTTTAGTGATTAATATGGACGACGAGTCCCATATAACCTGCACAAGTCCTCACTCAGACAAGATACCATCACAAAAGGGTTTCTCCTTCACACGATAATAAAACGGCTGACAGAATAAGAAGAAGACAAACGGTACCTTCGGAGAAGACATTACGATCACCAATTATTCTGAGGTGAAATTTAATGCCACACTTTAATCACCAAAGCAAGTGTCAGATATTCTTCATTTTGGTTTTTTGTTAATTTTATATTTAATATTTTAAAACTTACTATTAAGATACTTTGAAATTTTCTATAAAATATTACCATATTTTTTTATTTAAATAGTAAGTATAATTCCTTCGAGAGGGATATATTATATGTATGTATTATATTTTTTAATTCCCCCGCTCTGGCAACACAAAACGGCGGTGAGTTCCGCCACTCAACGTGCAATATCTTTTACCTTGATTATTATACGGAGTACCAATAGAATGAAGAAAATATTTTATTTTATGTATACGAATATGTATACAATATCAAAATTGATAACCGAGGCCAGTCGTGGCGCAGGGACACAAGCGTGTGACTGTCAACGCGACAGATTGTGGGTTCGATTCCCACTGAAGGAAATGAAATATTTAATATTTTCATTTCTTCGCATTTGTGTCGAAGCAATGCGCGGCGTTGAGTTCTGCCACTCAATACGCAATGTCTCTAGAAGTCGGCGCAAAGTGGAGAGGAGAGTTTCTTAACACTAGGCTCCCTCTGCCTATTTAGCTATATGCGGAATACAGCTGAAGCTGAAGAAAAAATAAAATGATACTCAAACTTAGAACCATTGGTTGCCGCTGCCACTATGCGCCACGACCGTATCTCACTGTTTTTTTTAAGCTTTTTTGCTACTGTTTTATTGCAAATGCAAATTTTTCACATGATACATTTTTACCTTTAAATATATGTAAACTAAGTTCATAAAAGCTTAGTATATTATACTTTTCTAATGAGTTTTACATTAGACGGCTTCAGGCGATAGAGTTCTTATGAACTTTTTAAGTCTTTTCAACTATAGTAGGTAATCAGAGGGAAACTAGTGTTAAGATATTTCGTTTTCCACTTTCCAATTAATTTTCGAGACATTGCGTTTGGGAGGCGGTACTTAACGCCGCGCTTTGTCTTGTTACCAGAGCGGGGAAATGAAAACAATTCATTGCCCCGAGTGGATTGGATTCTGACTAAGTCAAAAGAATAATAATCATCAGCCACACACTGCATCACACATATAGCAGGGTAAGCAAAGGGAGTTTTGTATAAAGACATTTCGCTCCCTATTTTCCGCCGAACTCTGGAAGCATTTCATGTTGAATGACGAAACTGAACTCTCACGTGCAGTGCCTAAAAAGCGATAATAAGTTCAAAGAGTGTACTTTGAAATCCTTAAACCAACCATAAAGAAAATTTATATGACAAAAAATAAGTTGCTACGCATATAATATAGAGACGGTTCTCATATCATACTTCTTTTCTTATAAGATTTTTCTACAAGAATTTAGATGATTTGTCTCTATTTTTTCCTAGTGATATTGTGTTTCCTTATACACGTGAAGGTTGTGGATTAGACTCTTACTCGAAAAAAATATTATATTAAATTTATGTTAAGCTTATTAATGTGGTAATAAAGCATAGTTTTCATAGCATAGTTATGAGTGGGACCCAGGTGGTAGAAACCCACTCATAAAATCATTGAGATCTCAAACCCACCATACCAGAGGCCAAGATACTATGAGCTCATTCTGCAGGAGTCCAGGGCAGTACGCGAGGCAATTAAGAAATCGTTGGCGGTAGTTTGATATAATAATTATGTCAACTGACAGACGAATGCCACCTCAATCTACCCCCACATGTGACCACGAACTACTGCAAAGTGTTCGAAACGTCGGGTTTCCAGAATGTATAATCTTAAATATACGCGATTAATTCGGTTAAAATAATTTCATTTAAAATGTGTAATAATCGTGAAAATCAAAGAACTTACAATCCTATTTATATTGTAAATGTGATGTTTGTTTCACCTTCACGCAAGAAGAACTGGTAAGACTTAAGTGAAACTTTATAGTAATATAACTTCATAATATCACATAGACTACAGTTTATGTCAAGATTTTATATAATTTATATATAGAATATAACAATAAGTTTAGACGTTTTGGCCGGTAGTATTATTTATTATTGATTTTTGACATGTATTTAATCGTGCAGGTACCTCAGGCGGCGGCGGGGCGCAAGGCCTAGTCCACTGGATGTCGGTGATGGCAGAGCACATGGGTGGGGGTCACCACGACCCCTCCCACTACGCGCTGCCGCCGTGGAACAATGGTGGCGTTGATGTGAGTTATTAGTTAATTAGTATAGGCTCGTTATGCAATGCTTCGAGAATTTGGCGTAAAGGGAAACAAAGTGTCGTAACACTAGGTTCCCTTTGCCTACTCTGCTAAATGGGGGTATAGCGTACAGATAAAAAAGTATAGATTAAAATGAGATTTTTTCTAATTTTCTAATTTTTATTTACTTTTTTAAATATATCTATCTGCTATGTTTTATAAAGTATACCTAAAAACATACGGAAGTAATTATAGAATCACTTTGTACTCCGTCTGTCCTATCGTTAAGACCATTTATCGCGTGGATTTATCGATCTGAAATCATAGAAAAAAAAATCATGCTTCTACGATTACGTTAATGCAATCAAAAAATGATAGCGTGTTTGCCTAATATTTTACGGTATTTTGTATGAAATTTGCTGCGTAACCAAATCCTTAAGTAAGTACTTCCCGTGGACCTATAATTATAAAATTTGGCAAGAAATAAGAACTTGCAGTACAAATAGAAAAAATAATCCAAAAAGTGAAAATTTATCGATATTTCGTAGAATAAATAATAACAAGCCATAATTGTAGTTCATTTCCTCCAAAATGAGTGCATACGTCCGCAAATTTAAGTTTGTTAACTTCAAATTGTTCTTCTGATACAATCCAAAAATTGATACGGAACCCTTGGTATGCGTGTAAAACTAGCATTTGGCCGGTTCTATTTATTTATATCTATAGTTCTTAATAAATATTATTACGATCTATTAAGATTCATATTTTTCCAAAAGGAAGAGCATGGGCTGTTTTGACGAAGATTTTGAACTCGAGGAGATGCAATATGGAGCATTTTAATTTTCTCGCTCTGGTCGCCACCTTACACGGAACGCAGAACGGAAGTGTCTTAACACTAGTTTCCCTGGTCCCTCCTGCCTACCTTGCTATGTGCGGGATACAGCGTGAAGCTAAAATAAATATAAATAAGAAAACGTGTACCTACGTCTTTAAATTGATCAGGGTATAGTTGTTAGGTAATTATTCTATTACTAAAGGTTGTTAGTAAGCAAATGCTAAGATAGATTTAACACACGCAATCACGCATGATTATAAGACTAAAATCTGGTTAAACAAAAGACGAAATTAGACAATAAATACAGTATAAAATGTAAAATTCATAAGTAAAAGAAAACTTTTACTTTCCCGCACAAAACCAAAAATCAACAATCAATAGTCAACACAATGTGGCACTTTTAATGAAATCGAACTCATAACCGACGCGCTTAGAGTTAGACGCTGCGCCACGACGGTCTTCATCAATGAAATCGATGAGTGTAGTTATTATTTTACTTATTATTCCATAATGAGTCTTATAGTAATTTTGTATTATACGTAAAAATAATGGTTATGCCTTTAATAACTAAAAACATATTTATTTTCACGTAAAACGTCTAAGAAAAAGAGAACCTAGTGAAATATTTATTCGTGGTCCACTATCTTTAAAATATATACACTGTATAAAATATAAAATAATATATCGACAGTCCCTAGGTAAAATATGGTAAATGAAAAATTGCAAGTATCTTTTATTGTTGTTTTGATCTACTAACAAGGGTATTCACACTTTTAAAATACCGCATAAATAACTATTATTTTGTATTTTTTTTTAAAGTTCCACACTTAAAACAAAAATATTATTTTGTAATTTTGAAAAAAAAAATAATTAAAACTACACTTTATAGTAGTTTAAAAGAGCGATGAAAACATTTGCAATTTTTCGCTTTCGATACTTTGTCTAGGGACCATCGATATATATAAAATATAAGTATGTATGTGACTGAAACTCAACACCGCTATTCAAATAGTGATCAAACTTACACAAACAAAAATATTTCAAATATACAAATTGACACACGTGGGAATCGAACTCGCTCTCCTACAGCCAACGAGTTTCAACTGCGGCACGAAGTCTATATGAAATTTATTAATATAATTTTCAACAATTAATACAAATTATCTCAATTATATTGTCAAAACAACAAATGCAGTCGTTAAATGCATTCTCGCGTTGAGACAGAAGCTCCTCAACTATTTATGTTTCTTACGTGACTTGTATTAAAATTCACTTTAAAAAGAAAAAAGAAAAAAACTTATATATTTAAAATGGTTACCGTCTTTGACTCTATAAGATGTAGGTTGTAGATTCGATTTCCACTGGATGCGAAACCGCTTTGATGCGAAATCGTTCTACCTCTGTCTGATCGATCTAATCCGGTGTAAAGTAAAAAGCGGAATATCCTGACACTAGATTCTTTCAATTCCTCCAGAATTCGGAGGAAAATGGTGAACGGAGTTTGTTACCAATAAATTTGTTTGTAGGTGTTCGTTGTATCAGAGTGTATATGTGATATATACTAAGGCAATTATTCATTGAAAACGTGTCTGACTAAAAAGTATAATTATGCATTAAAATCGAGCTCAGAGAAATGTTTTTCATCATACGTCCATAACAAAAATAACCAATATTTATGTTTTGCAAAATAAGTGCGAGTCGGATTTGCTCACCAAGGGTACCGTACTAATTTCAGGATTTTAGGTCAACTGGAAAAAGGAAGTATAAGTTACTGAAGTTGACAAACTTAACTATGCGGGCATATTGCACTCATTTTGTGTGCAAAGAAATACAAATATAAGTTTGTAATGATTTTTTTTCTATGAATATCTGTAAATTTTTACTTTTCGCAATTTTACCCTTATTTGTGCTCTAAGACGTTGCTTCGTACCAAATTTCAAGATTTTGAGGTCACGGGAAGTACCCTGTAGGTTTTGATTCCTTTGCGAGTTTTGATTGCGTTGGCTTAGAAGTTTGATTTTTACACAGCTCTAAGGAACATCAGACTTAAGTATTTGATATAAATTTCAGCTTGATACCACCACGGGTTCCTGAGAAAAAGAATCTTAACAGATGGACGGACAAACAAAGTGATCTTATAAAAGTTCCGTGTTTTCCTTTCGAGGTACGGGACCCGAAAAAACCATATAAATTACTTAAAACGAAATATTTTCTCTTTGATGAATAAAAAATAATGCAAACTGATAACGCCTGTCTTATCATAGCGTGAAGATATGTTCACTTTCTACAGATATACGGCGACGCGTGTGCTCGAGTGTATCCAAATGAAAATGCTCTAACAACTAAATTAAATAATGATTAAAGACCAATGATATTTTTAATGAATTTAAGTAAATTATTTTTGTATCTCCCGTAGAAAAAAGCGGATTGTACGTCAATCCGCTTTTCTTTTTTACCGTCTCATTCTCAAATTCCGCGGAACCTAACGCCGCGCTATGTGTTAATAAATTTGAGGTTGTCATGTATGTTAAATATATTTATAATAACCCTAGTGAAAATTGAATCCCTCATCATCGAACTATGGATATGCGGGATAGTTAAATAAAAAACTATCATTATATATTTTTTTTCATGTTTGTTTATTAATAAATTTTATATGTAGACAGTGTACCTAAACATTATTTTTCACATTAGTACAAAATCTCAAACATTATTTTATATTCTACGTTCTAATTAATTTCTGATTCATTCAATCTATCGTGGCGAATGTCACAGTCTCACTGTTAATACGATGGTTGTGGGTTTAACTCCTACTGGGGAATAAGCTCTTTTCATTTCCTCAGCGTTGAGTTACGCCACTCAACACGCAATGTCTCGAAGTTGAGTAGGAAGTTGTAAACAGATTTGTCTTAACGAGTCCCCTTTGCAATCCTTGCTACATGCGGGATACAGCGTGAAACCAAAAAAAAACTATAATATTTATTTCCGATTCATTTTACGAATTCATATCACATTTACGGCTCAAATTAATTGTGCCATTACCATAATCTTTCCATTATTAAAAAAAATAAATTCCAAAGAAACTCATCTTCTACTTCAATCTTGTGTTATGCAAAATGTGTACATGAGAACAATATTAAACGCTCCCGAAACTAACTCTAGAAATATTGGCAATGATTAATCAAAATGGAAACAGCTTTTTGTCAATGTATTATTTCCCTTAACATGTGATACTAACCTTGAATTTTACGCGTACGAATAGGGGTAGATTAGATAGAAAATGTTGTAATATACTATCAACCCTATCTTATAGTAAATAGGGGCTATTTTCGAATGACTCAAAATGGTATTGTAAAAAAAATTTGCATACAAGCGCCGCGGGCGTCAACTATTGTAACAAGCTTAAAAATCCTGCCAAGATTTTATTCTATACACATTAAAGTTCTTATAAAATAATAATGTACAGGTAATGATGCGATCAGAATCGTTAAACAGATTTTGTCTATTTTTCTAATGATCAAAATGCAAATATCGTGAGAAAAAATATGGAACTGCGATTTTTTTTTGTGGACCATCTTCTGTGACAAATCTTTATTAATTACTTTGTCTTGGTACGTCGCTGGGACTGGGGCGAGGTAATGGATCGCTTGGTGTAATATGTACTTTTATATATTAAATTGTTACGCAAAATATTCATTTTGGTTTATTTCGTACTAATATTATAAAGCTGAAGAGTTTAATTGGTTGAACGCGCTAATCTCAGGAACTATTGGTTAGAATAAAAAAGTATATATTTATGTTGGATATTTCATTTTTCGAGGTTGGATGTTAAAGCTATATATATACATTACCTTATTTTCAACATTTTTAAAATGCTATTCCTCACTCAATAAATATATTTAAAAATAATATAACAATATGAGCAAATTGAAACATTTTACTTATAAATTAGCCTGTCTCTTATCTACAAAGATTTGCAGACCAGTCAATACACTGAGCCATGACGGTCTTCTTACCGGCAAGAATAAAAGTTTTCAATGTTACTTTGATTAAGGCTGTGTAAATTTTATTTTCATAACATATACGTCAGATCAAAGAACAGCTGCCAAATCATATTATTAAAAAATATAATATAACGCTAAAATGAATTCGAAGAAATAATTAGTGTTATACTTTTTTAAAAAACGTATTAAGTATTTTTTCAAATCCTGTTAGGATTTGAACTAACACCTCTTAAGAACCACACGAAGAGGCGCAATTGCAATTCCTGCTACTTTCAATATTACTATACACTTCTTAGAAAATATTTTTCTTTTCTAAGCGTGAAGCTAAATTTTAAAAATGTTAAAAAATATGTTGTTTTTGTTTTACAACATGAAATTCTTTGGTAAGCGAATGATAGAGTATCACTTACTAGTCCTAAAAAATATTACAATTGCTATAAGATTGAAATCTTTGAACTGTAATAAATTAACAAACAGTTAACTTACAGTTAAACAAGGTGTCAAAACTTTTTTTTATAAAACCTATACGTACATAAAAGAAATTGAGATATACCCTTAAAATTACATCAGAAAAAACGACAATCTTAATTCTTTTTATACATTTTTCTTAACAATAGGTGAATAATTCACAGTACAAAAGTATAAAAAACCCCCGACAACTATCTACAATACCACATTGATATATCAAAATACAATAAATATTGTACAGGCGTCGGCAAAAATCAACTTTTTTGAGTTACGACAAAAAAATTGCCAATATATATATTGTTCTGGACCCTGCTAACGATATTTTGATGACTGCTTCACAATAATAAAATAAAAGAAGTAAAGTTATGAGACTACTGTACCAGTGGGGTGAAGTCATCTTTGGATGGACAAAAAATTGCCTTAAAGGAATAATATTACATTATGAATTCTGTAATTATTTTTGATATTAGTTCTACTAAAAAACATCATATCTAAGTTCTCACGTTACATGACAAATTGAAAAATAAAGATATAATTTTTTTTTGCAAATCAATGTTAAGCATATTTAATCTGTCAAAAAAATCGAAATCATTCCTTTTAATTATTAGCAATCAAACCGTCACTGAATAAAACTATTCATACGCATACATTACAAATCGTTGGACCGTTGAAAATCGATTTAAAAACGTACAATGAGAAACCTAACCGAGTGATAGATCTGTAACATCTTAATTACTGTACGTCAAAATCGATTATGCACATTCGAATATTTGAATAAGACACATTGCTATCATTAATATAGTCTATTTAACCCTTTGTTTGACCCTTTGCTGACTTTGTCCCTTATCTGTAGGGATATAATGCTTTCCTCGTTTCCTTAGAGGATTTTACAGTTGGTTTCATTATATATTAGATATTAATTATTTTTTGTCCGTCCGTATAGCGATTGCTTGGGTATAACGCCCCCCTGCACAAATGTTGCTGCGAGCGTTTTATCCTTTTTGAGCTACTGTATTCTTTGATTTAACGGTTCCAAAGTAATTATTAGATTATCTGTCAGTTCTATAATGTATGGCGGTTATTTGATTTTGCTCTTGATTTATTTTATATATACTATTAGGTTCCACGAATTTGTGTTTATATTTTTGTGTAGTAAGTTTCATTTTTTAATATATATTGTCATTAATCATGTCGTCAATCGAGATTGAAAACTATTCCTTAAATTAATTTAATCAAAATTGGTACAGCTATTCTTGTAAATAATTAACTTAAATCCAAATATATGAATTTTATTTAATATTCTCCATATAAATATATCCACGTTTTTTCCACTACTTTCCAAATATTGTAAGAACCTAAAAAATTTAAGCTTTATAATATAGCTATACAGTTGCTGCGAGACGTGTTTTTCATTCACTTTAGCATAAGAACATTTTCGTTGCATCTAAAATGAGATTGTTGTCTGAAGCTACGTTATGTAGAGTAAATTTTATTTACAAACTTCGTACATACGTCCAAAATCTGAAGAGAAAAAAGATATAATAATTACAAATTAGCACAATATCTTTGTGCACTTTTTTGCATAGAATTATAAAAGTCTTCAATTGTCGGGAGTTCGATTCCTGCTAGAGCTATTAAATTAATTAATTGTATTTTTTTTAATTCTTTATTGCACAAAATTTTATACACTATAAAAAAATGCTCAATAGGCGGACTTAACGCTAAAAAGCTTTTTCTACCAGCCAACCTAAGTCATATGGGAGAATAAAAAAATAATAAAGACAATAAATCTAATTATCACTGATCATCTCTACACCTAGTAGGGACAAAATATATAGAATAGAATAGAACAAAATAGAACACACTCTACTGTTCACAGACAAAAAAAAGCATGAAAAAATACCGTATTCATCCAGAGAAAATTACAAAGAGATCCAGTGTAAATTACTTAGTGATATAACTGTTAGTTTCCCACTTATTATTAATTCTTAAAACAGTCAAGGCTATCAGACCAAAGGCACTTATTACAAATACAGCATTTTTTTAACTAAAAATCGATCCCTTTATACTAAATACTATAATATATATTGAACATAGAGCCTCAGAGAAATTGCTTCAATATCCACACCACCAAACTTGGCACCACCACCTAAACTCATTGGAACGTATAACAGTCCTATAATCTGATATAATCATTATATTAATAATATTCAATTCAGAAACAAGAGGAACAATAGCACATATCTATGTACGGTGGCCACAATTTTGACAGCCGAGAGACCGGTCCGAAGATTAATGGTTGGGCTACTCATCGTCGTAATGACGCCCCCTCGCAAGGTCTAATGACATCGTGTAGGGTGACGTTAGTGAAGAAAATGTTTGTGTATAGGAAATTTGTGATAGATACTAATTGGTTTTTTGTTTTAGATATAGAGATAGTATCAAAGTTTATATAGTAATATTATTTGTTTATTGGTATGGTTTAGATGCAAATGATTAAAAGAATGTTGTCTGTAATTTTTGTTCGTATAAAATAAATTTGCAGATGAATTTTAATAGAATAAAATTGTAGGGCAAGTGTGGTTTGATTTTATATTTTTTTTAACTTTAAGACGGAATAAAAGATTTTTTTAAAAAAATTATAGAAATACTCTGCTCCTTTTTATATTCCACATAAGGATATGTGCCAAATTTCAATTTTCTACGTCAAGTTGTTTCGTCTGTCGTCTGCTAGTCCCTAGGTAACAGAACAGTTTTATAAATACCTAAATATCTATATTAATAGACAATATTTACAATTGTTGATCCAGTAAAGCAAATTGCAAAAAAATATTAATTTGTTTATTTATCACTAGCTTCTCTCAGTCTATTCTAAGATAATAAATTATTCAAAATTATTCATTAAATATACAATTTTATTAACTATAACAAGTTTTGATTTGTACCAATTACTCAAACAACACTATCAGAATAAAATATTGAAATTGATTTATGAATTATACCTTAAGAATGTTTCTTAAACAGATTACCATTTATAGTGTTAAATAATTATACTACTTAAGTTGTTGTAAATGTACATTTATTCTCTTTATCATAATTATTGTAGCATTATAATGCTGATCATAATAAGGTATAATAGTGCTTAGAATTGAATTGTGTAATTTAATTTGTGAATTATATTGCATTTTTATAAATTTTATGAAACCTCAATTAAAATTTAAGTAACCGAATAAATTTAAAAGAAAAGTTATAAAAAATATTCCATTACTTATACTCGAAAAAATTAATAATATCTTTATTATTGTAAGGCCATAAAAATATTTTTACGCCAAAATATTTAAATAAATATTATATTTTTAAATATACACAATATATAAATCATCCTACATAACAGTAAAAAAATCAAACCAAACAAACCAACATAATACGAATCCCCACTCTACATACTCTTTTATTACTGCACTCTGTATGCCTTTCATCCAGGTCCGTATGTAAAGTTAACCTGAATTTATAAAATTATTAATGGTGAGAAATTGAAGCTTTACGCTGTGCTATACAAATCGCCAAACTCTTCTTGTGACCAGAGCGAGGGAATGAAAATATTAAATATATAATATAATTCGCACGACTAGGAATCTAACCCACAACCATCGCTTTTACAGTCACACATTGCGCCACGATGGCTGCATTATTGTTTTCATTATTGTCCACACACAACGTCCAATATGGTCACCCTAAACGCATCCTTGGTTAATGTCTCTGTAGCAAAAAAAAAGTCTGGCATGTTTATCTTTGCCGAGACGGAGTCTTGCGAATTGCGAGTTTCGGCCCCTAATCGATTTTTGCCGGGACAAGTCTAATTTAGCGGATTAATCGTGAACACCCTACTAATAATGTTTGTAAGCGATATACTTGTATGTAGGTACTATTCTATTGTTTCTTTACGTAATTAAGTGTCTAATGGTAGGTCTAATGTTGAAGTGTATGTATAATTTGTATTGTGTTTTACAAATTGTATATGCACTTACGCGTTTAGCGGAGAGTAAGTGCATTAAGTGGAAATTCTCTTCTTTTTTATTACGAAAACTTGGCCCTTTTATATGAAAATCAGTCGAAGGCATACTTGGTGATAAGAGGAACTTTCGACCAGGGACATCTACAACCTGAGGGGATTGCGGATGCGTTGCCGGCCTAGAGGGTGAAAGTGTCTGTACGCACGACGTTTAAAAACTCCCAAATCATAATGCCCAGGAAATATCTCAGGAAGAATATCATTCCAAAGCTTGCAACCATGCTGGAAGAATAATCTTGATGCTCGCACGCTATGCATGGTGGCATCAAATCAAATAGTCCCCGGGATACTCTTATATTAATTGAAAGATTGAGACTTGACTTGAGATATTGAGCTCATATTGGATATTGACAAAGTCGTAGCGCACGTTTGACTGAGAACATAATGGTTGTGGCTTGGATGGCCTCTCGGGGTTATGATTGCATTTAAAAAAGCCTAGCAATGAAATCCACCAGTCACACACAGTGGCTTAAAAATTGGGCAACAGAGTGTCTTATCATCAGGTTACTTCTGTTTACTCCGCTATTTGGGAAACTGTTTTTGTATTGGATATTATCTCTATTTTCATTTATAGCACAAATACACTTTATCAATAAACTTTTGTGACTTTTGCATTCAGTATCAAAACTAACGTCAGATATGAGGTCACTGTTGACAAGAATGAGATATTATACTTTATATTTTACACTGAATATTATAAGAAATTCTATTTAACTTGAAGGAATCGTGTAATTATCACAATTATAATATTTATTTGTTAATAACAATTATTTTAAATGTTGTGCCACACTTAAGAAAAAAATGTTTCGAAACTGTGTCAAAATTTTAACGTAGATTTGAACTCTTGGATACCTTAGAGGCGGGTTCAAATCCCGCTACGTTAAAATTTGTACATATTTTTTTTTCATTATTTTTACCAAGTAACAACAGTTTTTCGCTATCTCAAGGGAGCAATTATTTTACTTAACTCCGATAACAATTTCCTAAAACAATATAACGTCGTATTTACGATGGCTTTCGTATCGACATACGTATTGTTGACAACTTTCATTCGACAACACCCAGAAGACTAACTTCGTAGGAACAATAAAAACCAAGTTGACTGACGGTTTAGTGTGTTCTTACTTACTTTTGTGTATTGATCAACAATTTTTTTATAGGAAGCACTATTTTAGCACAAACATACCGCAAGGTAGGCAAAGGGAACCTAGTGTTAAGACACTTCGTTCTCTACTACCTGCCCTATTTTCGAGGTAAATTACAGAGGCCAGTCGTGGCGCAGCGGCACGAAGTGTGATTGTAAAACCGACTGGTTTGAGTTCGATCCCCACTCTGGTGTCGAGGCTAAGCGCCGCGTTGAGTTCTGCCACTCAACACGCAATGCCTCCAGAATTCGGCAGAAAGTGGGGAACGGAATGTCTTAACACTAGGTTTCCTTTGCCTACCCTGCTCTGTGCGGGATACAACGTGAAGCTATTTTTTTTTACTTGTTAAATGACAGGATTCAATGCCAATGTCAGGATGCTTTGTCTTGTTACCAGAGCAAGAAAAGGAAAATAATTAATTCCTTACCGTCCGATAAAGAATCGATTCTACTACTATAGAACTTACAGTCAGACACTGTTCCTCTGTGCTGTGATGTCTTTTTAAAATTGGAAAATATTTATAATTTATAATTTGTAGAATAATAAATCATGGATAGATTGAAGTATTTTCATTTAAGTTCTTAGTTTGTGGCGTTACTAGCGTGCTAAGTGAGCACAATTTACTTCGTCAATATCACGTTGTATGGAAAACACGCGAAAGAGATCCAGTAAAAATATACTCTTCACCTATAGCAATGTAAACAATACCAATATTTTAAAATTTCCAAACAATATTAGTTGACAAGTAAATTATAAACGATGACATCGATTTCTTTATGATTCTATAGTGTCATATAAAAAAATTGGTAAGAATTGGCCCCATAAATAACGTGACGATACAATATTATGATCTCAGTATAATACGTTACCTATTATTGGCAACATAACTCATTTCCTTAGGCGCTATTTGCAAAGGGGTGACTTGGGTTAAATAGTTGCTCGTCTTAGTATGAATTGATACTTGAATTAAAGCATTTTTTGGTAAAAAAGACGGTAGGAATATAGTTTTAGGACAGTTCATTTACGATTTTTTACCTATTTTTGAAGACTTTGCATGTCAAATGGTGGAACTCTACGTCGCACTCTGTCTTGTAGCGATGAAATGATAATAATTTATTCTTTCGAGTGTAAATTAAACTCACGCTAAACGTCAGACGCTGTGCCGCTGCGCTATGATCGACTCTAAGCTTAACATGAAAAGATTGCTAAAGTTTTTTTTGAGTATTTTGATTTTATATATATTTTTACACTTTACCAGTCTTCAAAAATTTGTTTAAATTAAAAAATGTATTAGTAAGACAAGATAATAATATTTTTTTTTTGTATAATAAAATATTTAAAGTACTGAATTAAAAATGAGATAACAGGTTGAGTTTCACTACTCTATACGCAATGTTTCGAAGTCGAAGAGAAGCGGAGAGCGGACCGTCTTAATATTATTTTCTCTGCCTGCTTTATGCGAGATACAGCAATATCTTAATTTAAATATGCAATAAAAATCATTAAAAGTTCAAAACTACCTAGTTGCATTATAAAACCATAAGACCATTCAATTCACCCATCTTAAAGGAGCTAACCGCTACATTTTTTCTATTTGTCGTAACTTTTTATGGGAACATCTTTTATAAGAAGATTGTTTAGACCTTTGTTAGTATTCTGTAAGAAGGTCCTCGAACAGTCAACGGCTTACGGTAAGCCGATAATTCTGGGAGACTGCTCACACTTTCACGGCTAATGAGAATTTAGTGATTAAGCACTCCGTCGTCATCGCAGTTTAATCGCGATAGTTGTGGATTCGATTCTAACTTGGTATGATGACACAAATGCAGAATTAATTTCGCTATATAAAAGGAGAAAGAAAAGTGGAAAATGATGTGTCTCTACACTACGTTGTTTTTTTGACATTTGTGGGATACAGCGTGAAGCTAGAAAAATGTTAAAGATATTAGATAGATTTTACTTTGCTATTAAACACTTGAGGTCGTTTTTGCTATATTAATTAAGATATACTTTTTTAATGACGCACATGAAAAAATAACGAGTATGAATAAAAAATAATTTCATTTATGATCTGTATACTTCGTTAGTTATGTTAGTATTTTAAAAAAAATGTTTAAGAAATTAAAATATATATAAATGGATACGTAGCACCTGAATGTTTATTTTTTTTATCAAAATTTTTAAAGGTATCGGGAAAGAACGTAGTGGTGTATCACTCAGTAGTTTAGGCTGTAAAGAAGCAGATATTAAAATATTTTAAATTAACGCAAATAGAAATTCTCAATGTGAATGATTCCCAATTTCCAAATGATCATTCTTAAGAATAATCTTTACCTACCTACCTTTTATTTTAATAAAAAAATAGTTCGGTTTGGATGGTTCGGCATCATTGTAAATTATTCATTTTGCAACTTCCAATCCGTTTCTAAACGAAGGGTTATGGGTTCAATCCGCACTTGGGGGATCGGTCAAGGAGCAGGCAAAACGCAGCGTTGAGTATTAAGACTCAATGCACAATATCTCAAAAATATGCCGAAAAGTGAACAGTGTCTTAACACTGGTTCCCTCAGCCTAACCTGCTTTGCGGGACAAAGCGTGACGTGAAACTGCAATATATTAAGATGAACGCCATTCGGCACAGTGCGGTCGCCTCCCACCCATCCATCTTGAACATCGGCAACTCATCACGCTAATTTGCTCCTGCGTCGTGCCTTGTTGATAGAATCAGGTAATTTGGGGGAAAAATATTTATTGAACGGAAAATTGTATGTGTTTCTCTTACTTAATTAGCCTTTTTATTGTATTAGAATGTGATGGTAAAGTGGACGTGTGGCTATAATGCGCGATGGATGTGAGTTCGATTTCTTTTTGGGGGAACGAATGTTTGATTATTATTGTTCAAAATATTATAGTGAATGCCTTTGCACTCGAAGAGATGAAATATTTATTTATATTTTCATTTCTTTGCTCTGGTGTCGAGGCAAAGTGCGGCGTTGAGTTCCGCAACTCAACACGCAATGCCTCCAGAACTCGACGGAAAGTGGGGAACGGAGTGTCTTAACACTAGGTTTCCTCTGCCTACCCTGCTGTGTGCGGGATACAGCGTGAAGCTGATTTTTAGATATGATTGCGTATCAGATATTCGTGACTCATTACGTACCTAATAACTTTCTATGATTTTCAAATCAAGTGCCAGTGTGTAGAACCGTACAATTATTAGTACCTAGTAAAGTTAAAGAAATATTTGGGAAATGAGGCCATCATGGCGCAGTCTATATAAACGGGGTGGTCGTGGGTTCGATTTGTATTTGAGGGAATAATTATTTTTAAAGCGACAAATCACTCACAGCTTACAGTATTGCGTGTTTATGTAAACCTTTTTATCGCTGTGCTATAATAAAAATCCGTTTTTTTTAAATGAGAAGCGTAAAATTGACAAGGTTAACTTCTTAATTAAACCTCACCTTACTTAGATTATAGAGGCGTCTATGTAAATGTAAAAATGTACTGGTCCTTCTGCCCGTTTGACTCGTCAAAAAAAGACGCGAGGACCAGGATTTTCTTCAGGCTAACAAAGCTATGACCAACTACCGACTAGTTAATTTATAATATTACCAACTTTTGGACTCGAACTCTGAACCCACACTGTACTCGTCTCTCCTACATTTCCACCGTCCACTGGCTTATCCCCGGATAATCCGGTGTCATTATCGCCACGTTATCCGTCACTGTCACCGGCACGATCGCTATCGGTGGCGAGACGTTTATGTGATTGCGGGGACGATTTTGACGGGACGGGAACTTTGCGGGAAACAGGTCATTTAGTTTTACTGACAGTTTGTTGAGAATATGTGGAATATTATATGGTGTTTAGTTTTGTTGTTTTTTGTTTTATATATTTTTTATATAGGTATGTCTTTTATATGGAACTAGGGACCCACCTGCGCTTTCAATTTTAATTATTATAATAATATATTTAAGCGAAATCCCAAAATCTTTATACAAATTATTGTCTATGTGTTATTTTGATGATTATATTTTGAATATTGTGGTAGATATATTACTGTAATGTCCTATCAAAATCCGTTTAGTAGTTTTTGTGTGAAAGTGGTACAATAGTCCATCCTTACAAATTTTTACTTTTATAATATTAAATAAATTAGAACTAGGATTGTACAGTTGATATAAAGGTAAAATTATTTTAATTCATCAGATAAAATATTTATACTTTTTTTACATCAAGACCAAGAAAACTTGGTTATTTCTGATTGAACAGGGTATATTGAATAATATAAAGGCTCTCTCTAGTTTTAATTTGAATATAATGTTCTCATACTCTCTCATCTCTCCCACATAATGTATAATAATAATCCTTCACAATAAGCAAAGAACCAGTAGTGTTAAAACAATCCGTTATAAGTATAGTTATAGTATAGGTGATATCTTCTACTTGTCTTTGTCTTACTACACTCAGAAAAACATAATTTTTGAATCCGTCAAAAGCGTGGGAAACAGTTTCACACAACGTGAGAGTTGTGGGCTTAATTCCCAGTTCGTTCGAGGAAAATCGTTTTCATTTCGTCGCTTAAACAAATCTTGTCAATCTGACATAGGGCAGTATTGTATGTTAGTTCCGCTATTCCACACACAATGTCTTGAAAATTGTGCAGAAATGGGAAACTAAGTGTCTTCATCCGTTTTGGTTTCTTTACAAAAGTTTCCTCTGGCCACCCTGTCCCATACGCATGAGGACAGTGTGGAGTTGATAAAGATTATTTTTATAATTTAAAATTAGCTCCACGCTGTATCCCGCACATAGCAGGGTAGGCAGAGGGAACCTAGTGTTAAGACACTCCGTTCCCCACTTTCTGCCGAATTCTGGAGGCATTGCGTGTTGAGTGGCAGAACTCAACGCCGCGCTTAACCTCGACACCAGAGCGAAGAAATGGAAATATAAATTTAAGTAAATATTTCATCTCCTCGAGTGGGGATCGAACCCACAACCAGTCGGTTTTGCAGTCACACCTCGTGCCGCTGCGCCACGACCGGCCTCATATCGTATTTTTATAATCTTATGGGGAAATCGAATTGTAAACCATCGATGCTACCGTCAAATATAATCTCACTGCGTCTTGATGAGCTGATTAAAATATTTCAAGACTATAACTAAGAAATACTGTCATGATATCTACATTACAAACTACCCTAATATTTAGGGAAGGCGTCACTGTGTACGACGGTGACGGATGTGTTCAAGCGAAGGGTGATTTTTTTTAACTTAACTACTAACTAATTATTGATAACTTCTATGATAATACTATACATTTACTCTCATATGCCAATTTCTGCCTATTTTTTATTGTAACGTTTTTTTATAATAAGTTGGTTTTTTTACTGAAAATTTGGACTTCACTGAGTATTCCATCCTAATAATATTAACTATAATCATCACAATATTTAAACATAACATAAATTGTTTAATTAATTATATATAATGTTAGTAACTTTTTTATAATAAATTAATTTTTTATTGATGTTTGGACTTGACTAAGTACAGCCAAGTCCAAATTTTCATAATATTCTTTTTATCCTAGTAATGTTAACTGTAATCATTACAAAATGTAAACATAACATAAATTGTTTAATTTATTATGTATATTATTTATTTTTATTTGCTTTTAGCTCCAATCAAATAGGTAATGGAATCACTATCCAAAGGTCAACTTATAATTAAGACTGCGAATGAACAATGAACTTTCTTAAGTAATTGCTTGTAATATTTTTTAATACAATAAATACAAGTAAATATTTATAATGCCTAAAAAAATTATCAACATTTCGTTCGAATGACTACATAGTTGTGCAGTTGCTACGTTTGTAAAACAAGAGAGTCAAATCCTATTAATGGAATATATTTATAATATCTATGTATCCATTTCGCTCTAAAAACATAAAACCATTATATTTTGCTATCAAGTACGAAGTATGCAATTTATGTATAGTACCGGGAAACCGGGAATAAAGTAGATTATCGCCGGATTGTTCACCTTAACTCAAAAAGTTTGTGGAAAAAACACTACACTCTTTTTCTGCGTATCAGAGTAGGCAGAGGAGACCTAGTATTAAGACACTCCTTTCTATTATGTCTATGCCACCCGATCGCTCAATTCAGCAAACATATTCATTTTGGAACATAAACGATTTGGATCCTTGCGAGTAAATACATTATTATAGAATCATTCAACTCAATCGTCATCAATTTTTTTTCTAACTTGAAAATAAGTAAAACTTAAAACAAACATATGAGGTTTGACTGGTTGTGGACTCGATCCCCACTCGAGGCAATGTAACATTTTTTTATTTCTTTACTCTGTTGTCATAGCGCGGCATCGAGTTCCGCCACTTAACACACAATTCCTCCAAAATTCGGCGGAAAATGGGGAACGAAGTGTCTTAACACAAGGTTCCCTCTGCCTACCCTGCTGCCTGCCTGTGCGGGATACAACGTGAAGCTGATTAAAAATAAATAAACATAATAACTATTCAATAAAAAAGAAAGAAGAATAAGAAAAGAGAGAAATATCCACAAGATTATCCTTGTATACGAATACAGGAAAAATAACTTTATTATTCCGAGACGTTCATACGTTCACAGTTACGACTGCAACTTTGACAAATGAATGAACACCGCAAATTGAGACGCTACCCCCAGCTTCTGTTAATCATCGTTTAGCTTTTCTGTTTCGCGAAACGTTTACTTAGACAAACAATATTCTATTGTTTGTGTCGAAATTATGTAGGTAAGGAAACAGCTTATTGCGTTTTATGCGACGTTGACTACAGCTAGCTCGAGTGGAGATCGCCCCTGCGCCAAGACTGGCCTCAACAAGTGAATTAAGTGGAATACTTGGGAAGTATGTTTAGTAGAGATGAAAGATACGAAATGGATGCGGGAAGGTCTATTGGTGGCGGAAACGGGATTGACAGTGTCTTAGCTGCATTGATGAGACGTCTAAACGTCAGCACAGCTGCACGGTATGCCGTACACAATAGCAGGGTTGGTACTGACGCTGTTATTCAGCAGCGAAACGTGGATATTACAGAAGAAGAATGAAAAAAGATGAGTGCTGTTGAGATGCGATCTCTTCGTAGGATATGCGGGGTCAGCTAAGCTGATCGAATCCGCAATGAAAAGATACACAGAATGACAGATACTAGCGAGGATATCAAAGTGAGTATGAAGATGAATGTGCTCAGCTGATTTGAGCACGTTAAAGTCACGTAAAAAGCATGAGGAGCCCCGGAGGGCTTGTATGAAGAAGTGGATGACAGAGGTCGAGGCGAAAGAGGTATGTAGAGACCGTAGCGTTTGGCGCTCCGTTCTCTCTGACTACTCCGCGTGACTACTACTAGTGATACAGCGTGAAGTTACGTAATATATAGTTAGACTTAAAAAACAACTATTTTCATTACACATATCAGGGTATTTCTCACAAAGCAGGAAGTGTGGTAGTCGGTAGTGTCGGTAGTCGGCTCCCAACGCCCCGTTCAGATATAGTGTAATAAGTGGTGGAACTTAACGTTCAACTTCATATATTCATCAAAGCAAGAATATTAAAAGAATCCGTTTCTACAAATGGAAATCTAACTCACAATCGTTGCGCTTACAGTCAGGTGAGGTGCCAAGGCGCCACGACGTTCTCATATGGTACATTATATAAAAAAATATATTAATAATTTATAAAATTCCCTATGCGCCCAATTGGACTATTCACTCAAGTTTCGAAGAGATAAGAAATGACTCATATTGCTAGCAAGGTACTTGAAATCCTATACAAGTTACCTCCGAAAAACAGTAACTTATCGCCTAAAAATTACCGACAAAACATCCCAAAAGGATAATATTTACCCAAATTTCTTTGAAAAGGTATCAAGTTACCTTGAAAACATAACCTGCCTCAATCCACATCACCCTGTATACAGAATCGACATAAAAATGTTCTGTTATTGATTATCTATACAATGTTATTTCTAGACTCGGCAGCATAATATTTTACTACCCCACGCACACATTCACATATTCACTTACACACGTGTGTCGTATGTGTATATGCATGTGTGTGCATTTACGCATACATAGAGGCAGTGTGTGTGTGTGTGTGAGTTAAGAAAAATACTTGTGTCGCGGGTTTTTCTTGGGAACAGCAATGGGATGGAGTTATTGTTATGATATTTTTTTTATTATGTATTATTAGATTATTAGTAACATGTTGTAGCTTCTGTCTTAAATTGTTGAATACTATTTAATTATGGCTTAAATAAATGGAGAAAAAGAACTAAAAACTTTCTGTAAGGAAAGGAGTATATATTACTGAAAAATGTTGTATTTATGTTAAATGTATACTTTAATAAAAATAAAAAAGTAATGAATTAATATTTCCTCAAATTTTGCAATACAACCAATTTATCTTTAAATTCATATTCTTCTCTACAAAGATCTTAAAAAAATTTAGCTCGACTCCATACTTTTAAAAGGAGCTATTCCTCACATACGAACGTCTTGAACTACGTCACGTGATCACCTCACCCCCTCACACATACACGGCTAGAGGGGGATGGAGCTAGTTTAGGACTAACATTTTATATGTTAGCCGGGTCATGGATGTAAAATATTTTATATGGTACATAAAGATATAGAATAGAATATAATATTAGAAAAAAAATAATAAAGAAATATTGGCGATTTTATATTATAAAAGATGAGGGTAGAAACCTGGGGTCCCCGTGTTAAAACACTTCCCTACCACATTTTCCGCCAAGTTCTTGGAGCCTTGCAAGTTGGCGGAAGGCCAGGCGAAAGGCGGAAGTCAATGTCGCGCTTTGCCTCGTTACCAAATCGAGGAATTAAAATATTTAAGAAATTTCATTCGCAAGTGGTAATCGAACTCACGATGGCCTATTCTTGAAAGATGAGGTTCTTTAATATATATCACTTAAGTTATTGATTCCATTGTTCCGACAAAGTTGCGGGCCACAGATAGCAGGATATATTTTATTAATCCTATAATTATCTCTAGACAATAATTATTATGAATATCAACCAAATGTTCTAACGTTACATTTCTCTGCCTAATCTAAGAGAGACAAAAAAAATGACTCTAAAGGAGCTAATTACAGAAAACGGAATCATGTTACTCTAAATAGGAAAAATGCAGTGAACGGTAAACAAGTGTTTTTAATTAAAATTATTTTATACCAGATTCACTCCTTAAAATAACTACAATACTCAAGCGTAATTAGATAACTAATTGTCTCCCGCAACTTTGTGTGAGTGGACTTTAGGGCGTTAAATTAAACATCCTATATTTTCCCGTTCCCATAGAAATTTTGAAACATCTCTATGTACTCCCCTATATTCCGCAAGGAACTTACATACCAAATTTCAGGTGTGATGTCTGTTAGTAACTTCGTAAGTAACGAAAGATTTTTATATATTTGTATAAAAATGATAATTACACGTAATTATTTTACACTGACACTATTATAAATTTTCATACAAAAATTTATATATTTTTTAATAAAAAATCTTTATTATTTTTTTAATTTTACATAATAAGTACACTAACATACAATATAGATACTTATACATATATCAATTGTACCTGTATGAACGTTTTTTATACTATATTATAGTTATAAAATATTTATAAATATAATTTTCCATATATATTTCCTAATTATAACATATAAATATATTTGTCCGACAGCATTGTCAACAAAAAGAGAGTCTGGATTACGCCGCGTGGTCACGGCCACGGGGCGCGATGACTATCAAACAGGGCTACGAGGTGAGAGTAGCGTGGACTATAGAGTTAGCTTTTTTATTTTTTTCCTTTTCACGCTACCTTTATAGAAAAATAGAGAAAAATTAAAACACTTTCTTAAATATTATTTATATCTGTAAATAAATATCGTCGCTTTTTATTATTTATTTTCATGCTTCTTTGTAAGATTATTTTTAGTTTTACACTTTATCCCGCATATTGCAGGGTAAGCAGAAGGCACAAGAGTGATGAAACTCCGCACTATCTCAAGTATCCACCAAATTTTTTACACTTTATGTGAAACCACACATTCAAAGGCGTAAACCAACGCCGCATCTTGTTCTTTACCAGAGCGAAGAAATGGTAATATATAATTCCGTTGAATTTCAATAGAACCCACAACCATCGCGTTTACAGACAGTCTGTGCAGGTGCGCCACGACGACCTCAACTGTTGGTATGTACATATGTAATGTATGGCTATTGTATTTACTTAAGCACTTTTTAATGTAATGTAGATGTTCATCTAGTATAGAATTTAGTTTAGATATAAGTATTTGTTATTCACTTTATATATTTTATACGTTTTTAGTCTCATTTTCATCCCTTAATTAACTAAATTATAGATCAAATATTATCTAATACCGTGACCACTTATCAGTTCGATTTCCTGTTTTCCCCATAAAAAAAATCAAAAACGCAGTAACTTATTATATGATTATGTACCTTTTGCTTATCTTCACAAGTAATTTAACGTAAATTTAAGGCCAATCGTGGCGCAGGGGCACAAGCGTGCGTATGTAAGCGTATTTAATATATTGTTATCTTAATTAGAATGGAGTGTCTTACACTATACACTAGGTTAAAAAGTTCCCTCTGCCTACTCGGGTTACAGCGTGAAACTAAAAAAAAACTTAAATTTTGTCTTGGCCTCGTATCAAGTACCCTCAGTGTTCCCTCTAAATTCAACATATCTATCATACGTTCTTCCCCGGGGTCTAATAGCGGGGTTGAAATGACAAAGAACATTCATTTGCAACTGTCCCATCCAGAGATACGCCCTTTTAAACTTTCCGCTGATGTTTTTTTTGTATGTAATTATAATTGTTACTGTAAGTTATAGCAAAAGAAGCCTGAGCGATTTAGTTTTTAGATTGAGTTACTTATTTCGAGATCGTATCGGCGAAATGAGCCAGCGTCTGATTATAAACGCGACGTTTGTGAGTTCGATCACCGCTCAGTATACTGATTATATTTAAATTATTTTCAGTTTCAATACTAAATTCATAATGTCACAAAAATTCAACGGAAAATAGGGGTAGTAGTATAGATTATCTTAACACTAGGCATGCCTACCAGGGCTCTGTGACATTATTTGTACCTACTAAATAGAATCATCGCAAGTCGACATTCTGGAATAGTTATCATTATCGTTATGTTAATAATTATAAAAAAATTACTCTTACAAAAAATATGACATAAGTTTTATAGTATTTGAAAGTAAATGATGCTCGCAAGACAAAAAATATATATTTATTACTATGACGATTCGACATAAATGCTTACATATAAATAACTCTTTAAAATTTTCATATTATGAAAGGGGATGCGGAGTGGATACTCCAGAGTCAGATCGAAGGACAGGCACTCATAATGAATCTATGACGGTTCTTGTTACGCCATTAGACTAAGGAACGTAAAATTTTTGAAAGCAAAATGTTCCTAAAATATCACTATTTTTAAATTACAAAAATAATTAATTGTCGTTTACAAAATATTAATACTCTCGAAAAATATTTATTTTAATATGTATAAATAAAATAATATATACAAATAAAGATTTATCATCAAACTCGTCCACGAATATAAAAAATAATAACAACAAACAAACTTAAGCTATTAAATCAAAAAAGTAAAGGACAAAGAAACTGAACGCTTACTACAGTTCAGCAATAAAATATAAATCTCATCAACCATTACATAAACTCAAAACTTTATATAACACTAAAACCCCAAATGTGGGTCGGAAAAACAGCGCTGTTTGTTACGGAGGGTAGTTTACGTCAAAATTTGCTATTAAACGCGATAGATGGCGCTGCTCTAAAGAATTTCTAGCCAGGATCGAAACTAGGTATTTCTTCCTTTTACGATGTTCTAAACTATTTTTACTTGGACTGTGGAGATTGCGATGTATGATGTATTTTTAGTTGAAATTTTATATATTACATTTCGGGTTATAATTTTAGATAGAGAAATATTTTCTTTTAGTTGAAATATATAATATAAAAAATATTGTACTTACAAAGTTTTTTTAAGTTTAAAAGTCGGTGTCTTTTGTAATTATAGATATAAGGGAAATTTGTAAAGATATAAAAAATAATTATTTTAAATCATCCCAATTAATATTACACGTATGTCGTAATTTATATACGTGTATGCATAATTATAATTTTTAAAAATATATAATTTGATATACTGTATATACCGGAAAAAAAACTTCTTACAAGATTATTAATTTCTTATTATTTTCATTGCTTCGCTCTGCCTCCAAAAGCCAGGCGTTGAGTTCCGTCATTCAACACGCAATGCCTCAAAAAACTGGGGAATGTGGGAAATGGAGTGTCTTAACACTAGGTTCCCTCTGCCTATCCTAATACATACGGGATACAGCGTAAAGCTAATTTCATTTGATTCTTTTAAGGTCAATCATTGCATAGAGGCAAAAATGTGCGGCTGGAAACGTGACAGATTGTGGATTTGATTCCCACTTGGGGGAACGAAATATGTAATATATTCACTTCCTCGCTCTGGTACCAAAGCAAAGCGTGGTGTTGAATTCCACCTCTCTACACGCAATGTCTCCGAATTCTCCAATTCGGCGGAAAGTGAAGAACTAGTTACTAGAGTGTTTTAATGGGAACGGAGTATCTTAACACTAGGTTCCAAAGTGCCCTCCTCCTAGCCCTGCATGTGCGGAATACGGCGTGTTAAAAACCATTCATTATGTTGATTAAAATTTTATCAAAAGCTTTCTTATATTATTACAAACTAACATAACTTACACAAAAAAAAATATAATTTAGCTCTTATTCTTCAAAAACATTTTATCCCCCAAAAATCGATTCGAACTAATAACTACATGTAGTACCTAAGCATCCCTAAACTGCGGATGTGATCACTTAAATTAAATGCTCCCACTGTGTAGTGTGTGTATCCTGTGCGGGGCGTTATCTTCAAATTAATTTGCAACGATGGGTCCCGGACCGAAATAGTTTGTGATTTATTGTTGGTTTGTCCGGTTTGTATTAGAAAGATGTTATTGAAATTTACTTTTGTTTATAAGTAATGTATGAATAGAATGTTAGTTTGAGTGTAAACGCAATAGTTCTGAGTTCGATGCTTATTCAGGGGATTTTTTTTATTACAATTTCATATTCGCGATCTAGTAACAAGGCAAAGTGCGGCGTTGTGTAAAAAAAAACAATTTGAAATAGAATTATGTGATATTAAAATGATATAAAGAGTCTGACTTAAGATGTTACAATAGTGAGTTTGATTGCGATTAAATATAATTGAAAAACAGCGGCGCTAAGTTTCGCGACTATAAACAATGTTTATTCATTGATGAAAAATTGAACATTCATATTTTAAATATATCTTCTTTTCCTTCACTTGATAATCAAAAAGCGGCAAGGCTCCAAAACTCTACTTGATTTTTTTCCAATTTTAATAATTTTATAGATTTACATTCACTGATGTAGTTAAAACTCTTGTTATATAAAATTTGTTAGCACTAGGTTAAATATTTCTTTTTATTTCTTAAGAAGAAGTAAATGCATTTTCCAAAGAAGAGGCCTCCGTCGTAAGGCCATGGTTTCGTGTTGGAATTCCAATCGGGAATGCTTTATTTAAACTTATATTTCTGCAGCTGAACGCACAATGTTTGAAAGTTGGGAGCCAAGTATTTTACTATTAGGTTCCCTGTGCTTATATGTAGGTTACAGAGTGATACTAAGCAAAATTTAAAAAAAAATCCAGAGTGTTCGTCTAGGAGCGGAAACAAACCATTTGTTTATTCTATTAGGTATATAAAATACATTTTTCATTATATTATTTTTATATCTCTATCGGCGCCAACTTAATATTGTTCCAACTTTTACGGCATCATAAACCTATTTAACCAATTTATTTTAAATATACAATACATGTCATATGAGAAATGTTATATTCATCACTCTGTTCTCTTTGTACTGTGCTTTGTCATCCCAAACGCGGAGATGAGTTCCGCCGCGTAACACGCAATGTCTCGAAAAGTAGGAAACAGTGTCTTCACATTAGGTTCCCTCTGTATCAGCTTCACGCTGCATCCCGCACACAACAGGGTAGGCAGAGGGAGCGTAGTGTTAAGACACTCCGTTTCCCATTTTCTGCCGAATTCTGGAGGCATTACGTGTTGAGTGGCAGAACTCAACGCCGCGCTTTTGCATCGACACCAGAGCGAAGAAATGGAAATATAAATGTAAGTAATTATTTCATCTCCTCGAGTGGGGATCCCACAAACAGTCGGTTTTACAGTCACACCTTGTGCCGCTGCGCCACGACTGGCCACAGGTTCCCTCTGCATACTTTAATATTTTCGTACATTAATAATACAGTATAAAACTTGAAGCAGTACTAATAGAAATATTCAAAATTATTAAAATTACACTATCAATAAAAATTAATTACAATAATTATACATCAAAAAATATAAAAAGGGTGTAAAATTCAACTTCAATTCTTTAATTGGTGTTCAATTGAAATGTCAATTACACTTGACATTTAGTAAAACGTGTTTTCTAGGAAATCCTGCCGCCGCCAAAATATTCTAGATACTAGATATAACGAAATTAGACACGCAGAGCAAAGTACGTAATGCTTGTAGGGTGACCAAAGTTGGTGATTTATTTGGACCGTCCTAATATAGGTATTATTAGCAACGCTCGATTTGGCCTGGACACTATTAATTATGGAATCCTTTGAAATTTTGGTGGGTAGGTTGATCCTAATAACTGATTAATAAAGTTGTAATGGACACGTGTCCACAACGGTCTTGATATGCCCTAACACAGCACTGATCTCACGTGGTTCATGACTATAGATTTTTTTTACTAAACAGATATAATTAGGTGTTAAAACACTCTTTTTGTAATTACTCTTTGCTATGCTTTTTTTCATACTTAAGTTTAAAGATCATGGAAATTTATTAATAAAGTTAGTAATAAGTAGTTTGCCCTATATTAAGTGTAGTGTTTGCCCTATAATATGGTAAAATATTTTTTTAAATAATTTTTAGAGCATTTTAAAGTATTATTCGATTTTGTTAAGTTACATTAAATTTTAGTAACTAATGTTTTGCTCTTGAGAGCAAACAGGGTTTGGGCAAGGGCTTAGTTACAGAGGCACTCTTCTTTTTTTCTACTAGAGTATACTGGTAAATCATTTTATTTCCTAGGATTAAAATACTATAATTTAAAAAACACAGAAAAATAACCTGTTTTTTTATATTATTTCACCGTACCACAAAATATGTTATATGGTAAACCCAATCAAGTCTTTATCTTAAATCAGAGTAATGAAAATATTTATCAAATTAATATATATACGTAATATCAAAAGTCCCGGCGTGGGATTCGAACCCAGACCTCAATAACATATGAACTTAGACTCGTTTTAACCGGAAGGCAATTTATTAATTTGATATTAATATAATCGTAATTTACATATTTATTGAACCTTAATTACAATAAAAATCGGTACTAAATAAAGTTTGACTAGTCGTTTTTTTTTATTTATTGGTTGAAAGCTAAAATGTATTGCTATTATTACGTACATATATTAATATATTATAATATGGTTTTCTCTAACCCTTTGGCCCGGTGGAAAGAAGTAACTTCAAAACAATTAAATAGGCTATAATCTTTATCGATAAAAGAATAGTTTAATACAAAAAGATATTATTAATGCAAAGAATGATTTACCACAAAAATATATTATTATTGCAAGCTTATGGAATTTGAGCACTTAACCAAACGAATTCTTAAGTTTTTAATATAAGTAAGTATACATGTTTAAGACCATCTAAGCACATTTCAGACGTAGATTCGCTTTCAAATTTATTTTTTTTTAATTTGGATGTTTTTTACTCTTTTTTCCCAAATAACACAGAAGGGTAGGCACAGATAACCTAATGTCAAGACACCACGTTCCGTTCTCCGCATTTCGCCTAAATACGATATTACGCGTGTCAAGTGGCGGTGCTCAGCGCCGTTCTTTTTCCTGCCAGCGTAGAGCTATAATATATTATAATATATAAATATTGTTTTAAACGTATAAATTATGACACATTGACAATGTAGTAGTACCGCAAGTTCGAATCCCACTACGTTAATTTTTTAATAAGTTTTGTAAAAAAGTATTTATCTTTTCGAAACAAGAAAATGCACTTTAAAATTAAAAAAAGACATTCTATATAACTGTTACAAAGCTCGTGTAAATCAAAATAGTCCTACAATAAATCAACTAATCAATACTAAAATAATATATTTTAGTAAAATTAAGCAAAAACGGCGAAGTCACCTAGCTCTAAGTTACTATGATTTATCTGACCACTGTCTATTTGTTAGTCAGGCGCGTGTAGTGTTTGGCAAAGTGACCGCTGCGGGGCGATGTCTGGGGGTTATTTATAGATGACCATTATAATTTAGGGGTTAACTTGAGATGATTTGATTTCACAGTATGTACAATTGTATTTATATTTATAATTTAATACTAATATAATATAGTTAAAAATATATTTGTTTAAACGCGCTATTACCTTACTGGTAGTAAGTTATTATACTTCGGGCACTTGAGCTTCAGTGCTATGTCTATTAAACCACGCGGTCGAAGCCGCTGACAAAAGCCGGTATTCTTTATTTAAGGGGATAGGAAGAGCGATCGGAGTGATAATTTATTTTTAGCCTTTGGAAGAGACAAATGAAACAAAAATATAAAAAAATAAAAAACATGGAGTATTTTTTAGTAGAATCAAACCCACAACCATGTTTTTAAGAGCTAAAAATTTCTCGCACACACTGCGTCAGTATGGCTTTCATTTTACAAATTATGAAATGTATATTTTAATTTCCATTTTTGTATCTATATATGTATTATTAATGCGTACATTAAAAGAAATTAGTATGTACATAGATAGATATGTATTTTTATTATCAGTTCAAATACTTTTTGAACTTTATCTTGTGAAAATTATAAGAAATCTCAACAAGTTTTCAAATATTACTACACGTACACCTTATCTACTGCTGTATATATAAATTTATATGCTAATTTGATTCTATATTACTCAAGTTCATCAAGTTGAATGCTTAGAATAAAATTTTAAAAAACTTCACGCTATTTCTCCTACAACAGGGTAGGCAGAGGGAAGTTAGTGACACTCCCTTCCCACAATCCCCCGAATTTTCGAGACATTGCGTGTTAAGTGGTGGAACTCAACGCCGCGCACCATCTACCAGAGCGGGGAAATGAATATAAAGTATTTTTTTTTCCCAATTGAGTCAATTCTGCCATTAGTCTCATGTATAAATTTATTAATAATCAAAAAATGATACGATCATTTACTTAACAAAATAAATTTATAATTAAATTAACACTAAAATTATATATTTCTCTGTTTCAGGCAAAAATGAGCACAGGTGACGGCACGGTGGGCGGTCACCAAAAGGCTGATGACAGAATTGGCCACCACCAGTCTATGAGTCAGATGCTGTACGGCGCGGGTCTTGGGCCAGGTCGGTCGGGTTAGTATGTTATAAACCAAACCAAAATAAACAACATGTAGGAAGCCGTGGTGGCGAAGTGGCACGAGGTTTCGATTGTTAGGCGACGGTTGTGGGTTCGATCCCCCCTACTCGAGAGAATAAATTATTATTTTTTAATATTTTCATTTCTTCGCTCTGACAGTAAGGCAAAAGCCCGACGTTGAGTTCCGCCACTCAGCACGCAATGCCTTAAAAAATTCGGCGGAAAGTTTAGAATGGAGTGTCTTGACACAAGGTTCCCTCTGCCTACTCTGCCGTATGCGAGATACGGTGTGAAGTAGTTTAATTTATTTATTTTAACAACATTTAGATTGTTTTATTTTCTTAAAAAGCAACATTTACATTTTTGCAAGCAATTTTTAATCGGTGAATAAACATTTTGCTGAGAAGAGCCGACAAAAAATCCTGTTATCATATCGTTTTACGATCCCTGACCGTTTGGGATTTGTACCTGATATCATCATCGTAGCATTATTAAAATAAAATCAAGTAAAGCTTTATATGTTTGTTTTATGTCAGTTATAAATATTTCATTATCTCGAATGGAACCCACAACCTATCACGTTTGCAGTCGCACGCTTGTGCCCTGCGCCATGTCCATGACATCTTTAATAAACCTTTTTATGATAATATACCTGTAAATATTACTAAATAAAAATTTAAAATACTCTGCAATGACCACTTAATTGTTAAAGCACGCTGAATATATTATAACTTACCAAAAAAAAAAGAAACAAAACCTAATTATACAATTGAAGCAGCATTCCCTGTGAATTTTACTACATCAACTTTTAATCATAATAAACATATAATAGCAATTTCCTATCCTTATATCTCCAGGTTCATCATCATCATCACCGGTGGGCGGCACCAACAGTGGACTCCTTGTAGTACCTCAGCCGCTGGGTAAAGGCCCCACAAAGCTGCAGCCTCTCCACGCGCACGCAAGGAAGTATCATTGCAAGATGTGCCCGCAGGTACGATTTGTATAAAATTATTATAAGATAGAAGCCTAGTATGGTTTATATAGATTTGAGGAGTCTTGGCGCAGTGATACAACGAGTAGACGCGACAGTTGTGGGTTCCATTTCCACTCGGAGAAAACAATGAAAACACACGATATTTCGAAAATTTCGGAAAGTGGGAAATTGAATGTCTATATGGGAATGGACGTTCCCTGTTCTGCTATATGCAGCATACACTATGAGGCTAAAAGGAAAAACTATAAATAAAATTGGATTCCTGAAGTCTCTTTTTTATATAAAAAATATAAATAGACACAACTAAGAATTCCAAAAAATGAATGAACTTGTGACATGCGAATTTTATTATTTTGTAAATGTTATATAAGTACTTACCTAAGTTAAATACGATATTTCAATATTTGTATTAGAGATGTCTTTATAAAATTACTTAAGAAAAGGTGCTGGTATGAAAAGAAAGTAATAACTAAGAATGAAATGAAAAATATATTTACCGCTATGTCTGAAAATGTATTTAAAATTAGCAATATTTGAACCCGCAACTCTTGGAAATGGTCCAAGAGCCGCTGGTTCGAGTGTTTATTAAGATAAAAGTACTTTATTTAATAGTTTATTAAAAAAAATGCTTTTAGTAAGATAAAAGTACCTATTACCTTGTCCTTTTCCATAAAAAAAAAATATAGTAACTGGTAAGCTGTATGGGAAAATCTATTTTAAATATTTTACAAATTTAAATACTTTACAAATATTATGACACAAACTTCAATATATTATAAGTACTGTTGTTTTGAGTTCGATTCCACCTCAAAGAACGATTTATTGTAATTTCCTCACTCTAGTGACTCTAGTCACGACACTCAACACGAATCACTCAATATCCCAAAAATTGGGCTGCGCGTGGGAAACGGAATATCCTTACACTAAGTTCCTTCTGCCTACTTTGTCATATGCGGGATAGAGGGTGAAACATTTTTTTAATTAATTTTTAATAACAATAAAAGGACAAATGAATTTCAAGCGCTAATAATACAGTAGTCCTCGTCATAAAATACCATAATATCCTAGTACTTGAGCGTAGACAGCAGCGCACGCTGTAGCCATACTTGTGTCATTCCGAACAAACAATAACGTCGGCTGTAGGTCGCGTTATCATGAAATTTTGATATAAGGCATAGGCTACATAGCTTTTCTGAATTTATAAGCAAGATTGAGACCATTGTGACTCATCCTGTAGGTACTGACTGGAAACGATACGATAATGGTTTGCGTGAGTTCGAAACCTACTCGGGGTAATGTGTTATTTTTCTTTCTCTGGTTCTTTGGTTTGATACCGTGATCTTGTGGTTTGATACCGTGGAGTAGACGAAGGAGTGTCTCGACTCTCGACAGTGTAGGCAAAGAAATTATTTTAAGTTACCTATTTAAGCGTTGCAGTTCCTCTTTACTGTTTTTTTACATGTATTTGTCATTTTGTAGCAAAAGCACAAAAAGCATAATAGTATATTGTTTTTAATTTTATATGACTATATAAGCATTGCATATCGAGTGGCGAAACATAACGCCGCCGACGCCGTTTTGTGTACCAGAGTGGATTTAATTATCTTCATCTAAAAATAATTTAAATATATGTAATGACAGTGACAACCTGGGTAACAACCTTCGTGCTAAGAGTGAGACGCTTCAATGGATTAAAAAAAAACCTAGTAGTTTCAATCTGTTAATTTATATTGCATTTATACAAAATCTGATAGCACTTTCTCCGTCATAATATATCAAACGACACGACTTTGAGTCGTGAATAAAGAATAAATTAGTAATAAAATTACATGCAGCATGAATAAAATATTTAATGAATTGAAACATTGAAACATTTATGTATAAATACTATATTATATATGCATAAGTATAAGTGCGTGACTGTAAAAGCGATGGTTGTGGATTCGATTCCCACTTGGGGATTGAAATATTATTTATTAATATTTTAATTTTTTCGCCCTGGTGACACGGCAAAGCTCGGTGTTGAGTTCCGCCACTCGAGACGCAATACCTCGAGAAATCGGAAGAAAGTGGGGAACGGAGTATCTTAACACTAGATCCCTTCTGCCTGCCGTGCTAAATGCGGGATACAGCGTGAAGCTGAAAAACAAAACTATATTATATTTGTAAACTTATTTACAGAAAGTGCAGCGATAAGTTCCGCTTTGCTACACGCAAGGTCTCTTAATTTGAGACAGAAACGAAATATGTAAGGACATATATACATAACCAGTATATGAGGCCAGTCGGGGCGCGGGGGCACAAAATGTGACTGTAAAACCGACTGGTTCGATCCCCACTCGAGGAGATGAAATATTTACTTATTTCCATTTCTTCGCTCTGGTGTCGAAGCAAAGTGCGGCGTTGAGTTCTGCCACTCAACACGCAATGTCTCCAGAATTCGGCAAAGTGGGGAACGGAGTGTCTTAACACAAGGTTCCCTCTGCCTACCCTGCTGTGTGCGGAATACAGCGTGAAGTTTATAAAAAATATATATATACATAACTAGATATGGACACCTTGAGAAGTGTAAGTTTACGCCAAGCTTTGTAATCGGTTCTGATCAGTAAGCGAAGCCACAAATAACTATTCCGTTTAACGTCATCAAATAATCTCATTATTTATCTTCATTTAAAAATAATTTCTATCAGATACTGAGCGTAACTTTTTATTATTTAAGAAATATTTGATATATTTGCAGCCCAAGCTTATGTGGTGAAAAAAAATCACTGGCAAAGATGGCGCAGTTTCAACGCAAAATGATAATGAGCCGGCAGTCACTCATCAAAATTCAATTCGTCAAACGCTGTAGCGTCAGCATAGAATTATTGTAAGAGTAATATTTTTTTTTTAAGTTTGCTATTGTGCAATTTGAACGTGATTATTGTATTTAATATTGTGCGGCGTTGAGATTCATGACTGAACACGGTAGCGTCTCGAAAAACGTAAAATGACTTAATACTAGGCATTCTCTATCTACACTGCTATGCAAAATAAAAGCGACCCTGCAAAATATCTAATTTTTTTTCAAAAAAAACTTAAGTTAAGAGTAAGTGTAAAGCTAAAAATATCCTAAGTTTCTTCAATTTATTTTAGAAACTCATTATATATTTATATTAATTTCTCTTAACTCAGCGATTTGCATGATTTTTTAATTGGTATTCATAATTAAAAACACAATAGTATAATGTAACAATGATTTTCATTTAATTATATTAAACTTAGTCACCGTTGTGGCAAAGCAGCACTGTGCTTGTCTATAAATGTGAAAATTGTGGCTTTGATTTCCAATTATGGATTGCGTTATTTTCATTTCCTTGTTAAGGTAAGAAGACAAGACGCGTCCTTGAGTTTCGCCATTTAACATACAATGAAAAAAAAAATTAGCTTCACGCTGTATCCCGCACACAGCAGGGTAGGCAGAGGGAACCTAGTGTTAAGACACTCCGTTCCCCACTTTCTGCCGAATTCTGGAGGCATTGCGTGTTGAGTGGCAGAACTCAACGCCGCGCTTAACCTCGACACCAGAGCGAAGAAATGGAAATATAAATTTAAGTAAATATTTCATCTCCTCGAGTGGGGATCGAACCCACAACCAGTCGGTTTTGCAGTCACACCTCGTGCCGCTGCGCCACGACCGGCCTCAACATACAATGAAAAAATTCGAAAATTGGATAGAAAGTGAAAAACAGAGTGTCTGATGCGGAATACAGCATATTTATTACACATTTTAATATTAATATTAAACTGCATCAGAAAATCAATATATCTTCATAATTTACATGCTGACGCTACATACAGAAATTGCAATTAATACTGTATAGAGTTTTTGCTCATCACAATCCACTTACTAAGTCGCAAAACTATAACTAAATTATAGTAATGCTCTCTTAATTACGAATTAAAATTTAAATTATAAAATCAATATGATTTTCGTTGCGTAAAACGTCAGCTTGTGACTAAATATTGTAATATAATTCTCATGACTTTCAGTTTTTTTAGGTTTTGGATTAGTTAGCTGCGGGGCAATAGGGCACATCTTAAATATATATTTTGAATATATTTGGACGGATATACACATAATATTGACCAATAAAATAAATAAATCAATCAGCTTCACGTTATATCTCGCACACAGCAGGGTAGGCAGAGGGCACCTAGTGTTAAAACACTCCGTTCCTTGACACCAGAGCAAAGAAATAGAAATATAATTTTTAATAAATATATCTGTTCTTCGAGTGGGGATCGAACCTACAACCGTCGCGTTACAATCACACCCTTGTGCCCCTGTGCCATGTTCTTGCTTGAATCTATTTTATGTTTTTTTTTAAATTTACCTTTTTATCACTCAAGACAACTATTAATCAATAAAATAGATAGTTATACTTATAAATCAGTTTAAATTGCAAGATAGGTCTTTCAATTTAAAAGAAAACGCTAATATCATTTGCATTACTGTCAATGAATGCAAATTAAATTAGCATTTTCATAAATAGTAATTAGTAAAAATTGAATTAATAAATGTTATTAAAATCTATAGTTACATTTTTAGTAGTTTTTTTCATTATTTATCTCAGCACTACAGACACTTGGTCCGTACCCTTTTTTACTTTATTACTACATCCAATTTCCTTATCATATATATTAATTACATTATTGTTTTTATACATACAATTAATACCTATTATAAGAAAATATTATTTTTTACTTTACATTATTTTATTAAAAAAAAAACATTTTTGGTAGTACCTCATATAAACTGTATACCTACCTAGTTGTAGGGATTTACATTAAAAATACTAATCACCTTTTATTACAATATGGACTACTTCGTATTGGTTAATCGATTTAAGCGCCGCGTTTTGTGGAAATTAAAATCATAGTCCCATATTAATATTATAAATGTGAATGTAAGTTATATATGAGGCCGGTCGTGGCGCAGCGGCACGAGGTGTGACTGCAAAACCGACTGGTTGTGGGTTCGATCCCCACTCGAGGAGATGAAATATTTACTTAAATTTATATTTCCATTTCTTCGCTCTGGTGTCGAGGTTAAGCGCGGCGTTGAGTTCTGCCCCTCAACACGCAATGCCTCCAGAATTCGGCAGAAAGTGGGGGACGGAATGTCTTAACACTAGGTTCCCTCTGCCTACCCTGCTGTGTGCGGGATACAGCGTGAAGCTGAATGTAAGTTTGTTTGTTACGTTTTCACACCAAAACTACTCAACCTATTATATTGAAACTTTGTACTTTGTATATATATTATCCGTTGGCTGTAATATAAAAATAAGTTTAAGCGAGCGAAGCCGCGTTTGAGTCTCTACATATATAAAATACGACTGCTTTTAAGTTTCGCGGGCGAGGCCGCGAGCGGATCAAAATATATCCCCGTACGGAACATTCACGTAAGGTGCGTGATTCATTCACCATATTAGGATCTACCACTTCTAATATATATAATTGACTACTGCACTCGAAATCAATATAATTTTTTTCATATTTTTTGTAACGTCATACTTTTCCCCATATAGCACAGTTGGCAGAGGACATCTTGACATTATTACCAGTCCTCATTTTTCGCTTAATTTTCAAAATAGGTTTAGCACGTTGAGAGGCGGAACTCAACGTCGCGCCAACCAACCAACTCAAGTTTTCTGCCAGAAGGAGAAAATAAAACGAATTCCTTTTTCCGATCGAATCAAACCCACAACCATCGAGTCACACGCCGTCCAACTGTGCCGCCACTTAAATTTTACCATTTGAAATCATACGATTTTTTTTATATAGTAATATAAAATATCTGCTATTTAAAAAGTAATCTTAAGACTAAAGAATTTAAAGTACAAAATAAATAATCATTAACTTGATGTGAAGTTTCATCAAAACGAGGCAAAGAATGTCATCGCAAAAATGCAGGATGACCGCGGGGACAGACGGACTGACAAAAAGCGGGATCTCCTAATACTTATTGCGATTGTGTAAATTTCCAGATTCCTAAAGACTTTTTGATACCAGTTGTGTGTAGCCTTTTTGTTTTCGTTTAAATTATTTGGAAATGCGAAAATTTATTATGAAAATCAAAAAGAGGAACATAACGAGAACAACAAGAAAAATAAGGATTAATTGTTTTGTAAAAGAAAAAATATTCCATACGACTATAACTAGCTTTATGATCTTTTCTGCTCTCTAAATTAAAAGAAATCCAGGAATTAGATTTTTTAACTATTACCGGCGACATTTAAGAAATAAAATTTCTTAAATTTTAAAACAGAAGAAATAATATATCAATCTTAAATAATCTTTATTTTATTAATCTAGACATGTCGAAGGAACGCATTTTTTAAAATTATGGCTGCGGTGGTTTCTAAAGACGCGTATATTACCTATGTGTATTTAAAAATACGCAATGGATTTAAAATCAAATTTTACTGATTTATAAAATAATTCAAAATCAGAGATTACAGCAATGGCAGTTACAATAGTCGTTATCCCATGAGTATTAGTAAATCAAGACGAAGGTGCAAGAAGAAGGTGCATAATCCAGAAGGCTAATACAGTAAAATCAAGAATATCATATTTGTGACGCAATATCGCATTATGTTTGCATTAAATCATTATCTTTTAAATAATAATTAAAAGAAGTCAAAAATATTATTAAATGTTGCATTAACAAAAATGTTCTCTATATATGTATGTCACACAACCCTCGTTTGAAATCGCCGCCGACGCCAGCGTTGACGAATTTAACAAAAGCTTTTGTTTATAATTACAAATAAAACTATATGAAATAGTTTAAATTATACAAATTATTTTTGTTTATCTTAAACTATTTTAAAAGTTTTATGACATTTCATTGCTTTTATAATATTTAGAATTCAATTATTCTTGATTAAATATATATTTTTAAACTATTATCATTTTCCATTTAAATTAATAATTAGGCGGCGCGGCGTTTAATTTCGCAATTTAAAAATGTCCTTATTTTTTTCTCCAAACTATAGTTTATGTTGACAATGAGTGGGTAAACTAGAGACATATGACGACTAGATAACATTAAAAAAGACTTTAATAATACAAACAAAATATATGTAGACTATTTAGTAAAATAATTGCCTATCTTTTCCAGTTATAACAACCATAAGAAAAATTGACTATAAAAAAATATAGAATTCAACTTAATTAATTATATCGCTAAGAAAGTATTCAAGATCCACTGTCTAAAGCAGGGGTTCCCAATCTTTTATTGATCAGGGACCACTTTTATAGAATTATTGTTAGCAGGGACCACTTGTAGGTATATAAAAAATAAATTAATAATTAAGCAAAAATTTTGTATGAAGGGGTGTGTGAATTTTTAAGTATAGATTAAAAATCAATGATTTTCAAGGTATATTAAATTTAAATGTCAAAATAGTTTATGTTTTACTGAGGAAACAACTTAACTGTAGGCAGACTTTGCTCAAACACCAAAAAATTAAATCATTCGCGGACCATTTTTTAGCTGCTGCGGACCACTACTGGACCACGGACCACTGGTTGGGAACCGATGGTCTAAAGTAATGCATATATATAACTTGAATCGTATGAGAAAACTTTGTCTGAAACTACGTACTACCCCAGAAATCTAAAATTATTCTCCGTTGGGAGTGCAGGGAAGCATAACATAAGAATTTCTCTAAACATTTACTGAAAGTGGAAAAATGGGATTTTCCATTATAAATTATTTTCCGTCGTAAAGTCCAAGCAAACAAATTAATATGCAGGCGACGAAAGACGACGACGGGTGACTAGTAGTAGTGTTAAAAAAATATTTATATTATAAGAGTAGTGCTTCCCTCGCTTTATATTCAAGAGAAAATATTTAAAAAAAACCGTCTCCTATTACAAACACCTTGTACTGTACAGCATACTTCAAATGACCACCATCAAAAGAGCGTCAAGGACTGCGGAATTAAGAGGCGGCAATAAGCTCCAACACTCCGCAAGCGATCATACAAATTTCTATCATTTTGTCAACGAGACCAGACATGTCAAATATAACATACAATTGCACCATACAAAAATAAACCTTACCCCATTGTAAGAAAGGTCAATTTTGGTATGTTATAGTGATTCTTTTTTACGAATCTCCCAAAGTTACTGGCTGAGATTTTCAAAGAAATTTAGACTGTAGTCAGTTGGTTCAAAGTTATTTTTTTCAGTAACAGAGAAGAATAGTTCCGCTGAATACAGCAGAAGCACTTACAGGCATCTATTTATCACGAAATGAAAATCGCGTCGAGTTCCGGTCGTGAGGTGCCTAAACGACATTTTTTATTGCGCACCATTTGCGACCCATGGGTATCTCTAATTTGTCTGTAGAGATTTTTCCTTGTATTTCTCAAGATATTGCGGTAGTGCAGTGGATCAGTGGTATCGCAAAATAGTAAGAATAGAAGTTAAAATCATTAACGATTTGTAATTATACATACATATCTCCTAATAATATTTACATTCTTTAGCGAAGCGGGGCGTTAGGGTCCGCCACTCAACATGCAATGCCATCAGAATTCGGCGGAAAGTGGGGTACGGACGTGTCTTAATAAAAAAAGGAGTGTCTCAAAACTAAGTTCCCAGGTTCCCTCTACCCTGCTATATTCGGGATACAGTAAAAGCAAAAAAAAACTTTCACAGATAGGTATATCCTATAGGTCCTATAATAAGCCGGGTAAATATAAATAGTGTGGAACGCACGTTGCACGTCGGCAGGTGAATGCAAGCGCAATTAAAACTTGTCACGGGTACCGTCTGCGATTATCAACGTGGAGCCATTAAAACTGAGGCGTTATTTGTAAAAATCATATGGAAATTTTGTAGTGGGGAACGGAGTGTCTTTACTCTGACAGAGGGAACTCTGTCAGAGCGAAAAAAATTTAAAGTTGCTTGAAAGAAATTGGATTTTTTCTCTATATTTTGTAAAACAAATTTGGTGACAAATCATTTTGCTCTTTGAGGCTAAGTATTTCAAGTTATTACCAAATTATTTGTTAAATTTAATTAAAATCTATACTTACTCAATTATGCAATAAACGATTAGGATTCTCTTCACGCTGACATTGAACTAGGACACATTGAGTAGAATCACAAACTTACATAATGTTAAATCTCTATATAAAACCGTCGTTGTGCAGCAGCACAGAATTTCATTGTAAATGCGACGGTTGTGGGTTCGACTCCCGCTCGAGGGAATGAATTATTTTCCTTTTCTCGCCCTATACGCAATACACACGCGAAACATCTCGAAAACTCGGCAAAAATATAAAAAAATATATCAAATACAAACATTTGTAGGTACTCGATTACATACATATGTATATATTTACAAATATTTCGTAGCCACAGAACTCAAGCAAGCGTTAGACATGCAATTTACAATTTTCATATTTAATCTGCAATAACGACCGTTAAACAGTTGACTTATCATTGATAAACGACGCCACATTAGCCTGAGCCGTAATATACTTAAAGAAAATACACTAAAAACACTAAAAACAACAATAAAAGAGCCAGAAATATGACTGTTATGTACATATAATATTAAACATAATTTAGTTATAATTTTAGTTTCGTTGTATAGCTTCACCCAATTTTGAAGGCATTCCGTGTTGAGTATGAGTGGTGGAACTCAACGCCGCGCTCGTTATATCAATCACTCGTTCTGGAAATCGAACCAACGACCGCCTACCATAATACAAAAATAAAAAAAAAGAAAACCGTTTAAGCGCTATTTTGTCAGAACCCTTATCTTTCAGAATAGCTGTAGTCATGTGTATAAGTACATACATACATATGAAGATTGATAGCGGAAACGGGTAATTGTCTCCTTACAGGCAATTTTAGATATAAAAGATAATTTGACACGCTCTTATAATTATAACATATAATTTATAATGCATGCCTCTTTCATGGTGTTTTAGTATGGTGTTAAATGTTAAGGTTATTAAAAGAAAGTTATGTTTTTTTTTAATTTGAAAGCTTTTTATAAGTAGAACATTGTAGAATTCGAAAATATGTTTAAACATCTATAGGTACTTCTGTTATTAATATTATAAAATAGTTATGAATAGTTTGTTAGAGGCGTTAATCTCGGGAACTACTGGATCAAATTAAAAAATCCTTTTGTGTTGGTTAATTCGTTTTTCGAGGAAGGGTAGTTGAGAAAATCGTTGTGTAGGGGCGAAGCGTGTAACGGTAAAAACGAGACGGTTGTGGGTTTGATTCCCACTCGGTTAAAATATTTAATATTTTTATTTTCTCGCTCGGAGAGTCAATCCGCCACTCAACACGCAATGCCTCGAATCAAAGTGCTTAATGCAAGTGTCTTAAAAGAGTGTGGAGCTAACTTAAATTATAATAAAAATAATACAAAAAATATTTTTAGTAGACCTCACTAACAATCCACAAATTAATATTTTACATTAATTTTTTTGTTTCTCTTTTATTGTATGAATTAATATTCTTTATTTAAAAATTAAAATTATTCAAAACCACTTTCTATAAAAAAAATATAATTAATAATAATAATCTTAATAAAAACAGGGTCCTAACACTATAGTTCTATTGATAAATATACATATATAAACACTCGCTTAACACCTTAGATCTAAGTAAAATTTTGTAAAATAATGTAAAGTTAAAAATAACATTTTCTTATTATAGGTATTATTTGTATGTAAACAATAATGTCATTAATATGTATGATAAGGAAATTAGACATAATAATAAATTTAAAAAGGGTACGGACCAAGTGTCTGTAGTGTTAAGAAATAATAATAATAAAAAAGAAAAACACTATATAGTTCCAGGGTACTAGGTTCCCAGGTCTCATTTGTCTACCCTGCTGTTTGCAGGATAAAGAGTGAAGTTCCGGCAAGACAACGGGCAGGGTTAAGTACCATTCAACGCACAATGTCTCGAAAGTTTGGCGGTGCTTGTGGAGCAATGTGTCTTAATTGTAGCTTCACCCTGCTTGCCCTAATTATCTACCTAAACTAAATTTGAATCCATATCGACCGCATCGGACACGTACCGAATGCACGATGACGGTGTAAAAATATAATACTAAATTTAGAGTCGTGACTCCAATCTTTGCCTCTGCAAATAATTTCGGGCAAATTTTTTTTTGATTTCATTCACTTATTGTCAAAATCACTTTTCTATTGTTAAAGCTTAAAATGAATAAAAAACGGGACCGTTTCTGTGAAATATCTATATCAAATAGCATTCGTCGTTTCAATGACACTATCTAGATAGATTTTTAAAATATGCCTTTAAAAAATGTGCTTAACTTCCTTAACAACAGGAACCCAATCTTATCTGCTGGTGGTAAAGATAAAAAAAAAATTTGGAAAACGTGTCAGAATTTTTACGTAGCAAAACTAATACGTCTTCCTCCCCTTAGAAGCCATTTTTTTTTAATCTTTAATGTGTGGTTATATGTTTAGAGGATTCAAAATGATCAACATATTCTTCTTCTCATTCTTTCTAAAGAAAATATTTATAATGTTGAAACTAAAATTAATGTTTTTTTTTTACTTTTTATCGCCTGAATAATCAACGGTAAATACGCCTAAACCAACGCCGCGCTCCATCTTAATAAGATTAGAAATGAAAACAATTGAAATAGAAGTGGAAACGTATTATTAGGAAACATTTTGCCTAATTTCCGAGATATTGTGAGATTGTATTCAACATCACTTTGTCCACTTACCAGAGCAAGGAAATGACAATAAATCATTCTCCTGAGTGGGAATGGAACCCATAACTGTTGCGTTCACAGTCAGTCGCTGTCCCATTGCGCCACAGTAGATTCTAATGTTTTAATTATATATACTGAGTTAAAGAGCTTACTCCCTCGCGTGGTCCTCAGCAACCACAACCGCATCTTGGGTCGCATGTCATCTAAGATTAGGGACAAAGCTATATTAATACTGTGAAATATATTTTAATGCTATAATAATAAGTAATATCTTTGTTAAATAGACTAGTGGTTGATGTCGGCGTTGGTTGTATAGAAGCAAGATTTTTTAACATTCCTTTTTTACTATATTACTATATAATAAAATCTAAAAAAAACGTAATTTAACCCACTTGTTATCATGGAATTTAATAGTTATACATAGCTTTGGTGATAATACAAGAATATGGTAATATCGAACAAGTCTGATGACGGAGCCAGGTCCTGAAAAGTGGAAGTTATGTGTGATAAATAATTTGTTGAAAACACGCTTACTAGTAGGCAGCCCAAGGTTCCATTAGCCATTTTCCAATTCCATCATCAGCTCTGTGGTACCATAATATTGTATTGTCATTTAATCTACAAATAATTGTCAAGGATCATGATGTCATAACAATTAGGAATGTATGTCATTTAGATTCTTAGATTTTATTACATAGTTACAGGAAATATTCTCTTTTTTTTGTTTTAAATAAATAGTTTTGAGCAAATGTTTACATTTAAAGACAGAATAAATAGAGTCAACGGTACTACTTTCATCACAATTAAACATCTGTTAAATTTACATATTATATTCAAATATAACACATATGTACACACACATATAAATAAATTTTTACAAAAAACACAATGTAAGTTGGAAATAGCACCATGACATTCGTTAAATACCCACTAGATAAACATTATAATAAAATTTATAATTCTAATTAAATGAAATATTAATTGGCCTTACTAAAACATAAAAATAAAAAAATCAGCTTCACGCTTTATCCCGCACACAGCAGGGTAGGCAGAGGGAACCTAGTGTTAAGACACTCCGTTCCCCACTAAAACATATTTTATAATATTTTTCCATAAAGATGTCGTCGTGGCGTAGTGGCGGTATAGCGTCTCACTGTAAAGTAAATATATGGTTGTTGATTCAGTCCCCACTCGGAAGATTGATAAAATTTTTCCTTCTCTATCTATTAAGGCAAAGTCGCGTTAAGTTTCACTACCAAACACAATGTCTCGAAAATTAGACGAGTGGGAATCGAACCCACAACCGCCACACGCTTGTGCCCTTGCACCACTTATCCAAATATAAAACTCAAAAATGAATCAAATGTAAATAGCATTTAACTTTAGACCACGAGCTTATTTTAAACATCAATTTTACGTATTATATAATTTTCTTGATTTCACAAACAAAGATCCCGCAAGAAGCTTGCGGTCGCTAAGAAAGCTCTTAGACATTTAAAGGTAGGCAACACTTTACATATTGTTTTGTTTAAATAATGGAATGTTATTTAAGGATTGTGCCTTTTTTTATGTTCTTTCATTATTACGAACTATGATTATAAGAGAAAACAGAGAAAATTGTTAGAAATTTAATTATTAACTATACTATCTTTTCTTTTGTCCTGTTAAAAAGATGAAATGAGTGATGAATGAGTGTGTTTTAGTTGTTAATCTCAAGAAAATGAGGAACGAAATGGCGTAAGATTAGGTTTCATCTACCCTGCTATATGCAAGATATAGCGTAAAGCTAAAAAAACTGGGATTTCTTTAACACTTTAAGCAAACCCAAAATTAATGATTTGAAATAAAATATAACTCAAAATTTATTTTCCCACAAAATAATTAAATATAACTAACACACTACATCTAATCTTATTCTTAAAGAATATCCTTAAGATATTTCATCCAGATATTCCACTTTAATATCCTAAATTGCATTCGAAGCATGTGCAAAAAGGGGTGCAGGTTCGACACCGTGTCTATAAGAATGCATCTGCATAATAGGCGTTGCGGTGCGAACGCATTGAAAAGCTTGGATAATCCATCATTATTATATAAGTAAATCAGTGTTGGGATACAAATGTCGATATGTATATATGATTGGATATATCGATTTTTTTGAACTATTATAGTTTTTTTAAGAATTATATATTTTTTTGTTTCAATTATTTTAATATATTTTAATTATTAATATCAATATTCTTCTAATTGTTTATTTGTATAATATTTAAGTAGTACTTAATTAAGCTTAATTGAACTAAGTAAGCAAAGAACTATTAATTATCACTTTATGTAAGAACAGATCATTGTAATTTCTAATTTAAATGAATTATTCACATTTACATTCATCAGTTTAGTTCAATTCTTTGACAATGGCATTTTGAACGTGCCAATTCTTGATTTATATTCATAGAATTCCCTTAAACGGTGGTAAATTGATTCTTCAATCATTAAAATAGCGTGACTAATTTAACTATACCTTACTAATAAATAATACGATTTTCAAATTACGAAGATAAAATTAGCTACAGTTAAAATGAACTATTCATTTTAAACGCGACGATTCTGAAATGAAAACTTTACTGAAGATGATTCTACAATTATATACCTATATTAATATTTCTAAGCTTGACGGAATATAGAGTGAAGTTTTGTGTTTTACTCAATATAAAAATATTATATTATAAGTACAAAACAAAATAATCCTATACAAAAACACACTAACTTAAATTTCCAAAACATTTTTATCGATATCGACAAACAAACACCAAACAACCCTACACCATATAAATCAAACAACAGATTGATGGTATTATGTCAACATGCTAAATCATAATACGTTATTTTGCATAATAATCGTAATGCTTGTCAATTATTGAATAAAACATTAGCCACAAGCGATCAATGTATGTGAGAAATACCTCTAAGGATGAGGTGACGTACTTAAAGTAATTTGTCATTGCTAAAAATTTACTTATGCAGGTAGGTTCCTAGGATTAGATACAAAATTTGCATGAAGAAGTATTTAGTCTTCTCGACGTGGGAATTGGAAACGGTAACGTTTTGGACAGCAATGATCGAGTGTATCTTTTGATAGAAATTTATAATTAGTTTGAGAAAGTATAATATAAAGAATATTTTTAAATCTAATTAATATTTATATAGACCAAAAGAATATCTTTTTTTTAGATAAAATTATATTTTTGTGTTGCAAGAAGACTATTGGTTTTGGACAAGTTGAACATAAATATATTAATTTTGTACCAGCCAGTATTAATCAGTAATTTTAATTGATTCTATGGTAAAAACTTAATGTCTTTAAAAGTTTTAGAAATTTATAAATGATGGCAAGCAAACTGTTCTGTCATTACATTCTCATAGTGTCTGGTTACGGTAAAGATACTATGAAATATTCATCTATAATAGTTATGTGCTTTATGCCTGCATAAATGCATGCGTATATTTAACCTGCAGAAAAAAAAACTTTTTTTATATTTTAGAAAATATATATAAATTTGTCGAGGCCAGTCGTGGCGCAGCGGCACGAGGTGTGACTGTAAAACCGACTGGTTGTGGGTTCGATCCCCACTCGAGGAGATGAAATATTTACTTAAATTTATATTTCCATTGCTTCGCTCTGGTGTTGAGGTTAAGCGCGGCGTTGAGTTATGCCACTCATTACGCAATGCCTCCAGAATTGGGCAGAAAGTGGGGAACGGAGTGTCTTAACACTAGGTTCCCTCTGCCTACCCTGCTGTGTGCGGGATACAGTGTGAAGCTGATTTATTTGATTTATTTTATTTATATAAATTTGTAACGTAGCTTAGCATGAAACAAACCCGTGCTTCTTAGAAATCGTCGCGAGGTGCGTATTTGTGTCACGCTATGTTCAAATTTTATACGTTTCATAAAATATTTATCCATTTTTAGTTTAAAAATATTTAAAAAATGTTATTTTTTTTATATTTTATTATCTTACACTCATAAAAAAAGATAAACGCCATTATTAGCAAACTGAAACCACATACCAAAAGAATCAATAATCCAAACATACCATCCAATGACAAAGAAAAGAATAGGTAAAAGGATTTAAATTGCAACAAGAAGCACTTAAACCCTTTCGCGCCCCCCACAATAGATCAATACCCAATAATCTTATAATAGATATTGGTAGGGTCTTAGAGACCTATTGAGAGTAATCGAAGGGTTGTTATCGGTGCAAAGCCGATTTTGCTTGACAGCTGTTGTAGTACTTAAATTTGCAAATTAGTAAATACTTCAATTTTTTTACTAATCGATTGTATCTTGTATCTATAACAATAATGAGGCAGTCATAGCGCTGCGGCATAGCTTCTGACTGTAGAGGCGATAGGAGAATGCGTTATTTTCATTTTCTTGCTCTGGTGACAAGATAAAGCATAGTGTTGAGTTTTGCAAGTTAACATTCAATGTCACGAAAATTAGGCAAAGATTGAGAAACAGAGAATCTTAACTCTAGATTCTCTCCTGAAATTTGCTGTTATCGTGAAGAAATGAAATTTATTCGTTCGCTAAGCGATTATATTTTTTTTAAGTCACTAAAAACTCAGTAAATCATCACTACATTACTTCTACAGAAGTGAAGCTAACAGTGACAGTAATAACACAAATGCCAAAGAAATTTATAAAATCAATATTTCCATACTATAAAACAGAAGTACAGATAAGGGAAATAATATAAACGCGCTACACTGATTCGATCTATTGGCCAACGCGACCGCAAATAACAATCGCAGCAGTTTTTACTGAGACGCAAAAAATATCCAATTTCATAGAATATCGTCGGTTCAAAGATTGGTCGCACGCGCCGCTGTCAATCTTTGTCATCAATACAATCGTCAATAGCTTTATGATATTACTAAACCCTTTATTTGATGTACGAAAGGCAACAATGTCAGATATTTTCTTACTATAGCCTTTATTTATATAAAAATAAGAAATATCTGATGTATAGATATTGTCATTGTTGTATCTATTGATGAAATATAATATTTATCGAAGGGGTTCTTCTACTATATAGAGGTAATTGTACAATCAATCATTTGAACTTAAATGCAATTATGATTTGTGCAATCACACATATAACATGTATATGATATATTTATGTATTACTTGTGGAAATTACACACATTTGTGGATTCGATTTAGCAATAAATTTACATTTTATCGAAATTAGTTCTAGTCATTAATTTTATATTTTCAATTATGTGTACACATAAATTCAAATAGTCTGTTGTAAAATATATAATATTATAGAAACACACTTGAACACATATTTATTTTATGCGTAAATGCTAATTATAGGCATTAAATAAAAGTGCGTGATCGAATCACCTGCCCGTTAATGTTTCCTTACTTTAGAAGACATTTTAATAGCAGATTACTATATAAATTTATATATTGTGTTGATGCTCTTTTGACTTAAATAAGTTTACAGTTAAAGACATTTTTTTCATTACATAACCTCAAAGTACCACTATTTTCTAATAAAGTGAAATTATATTTATTACTTCAACACAACACTCTAATTCATAACGAGTTTTGCAAAGACATACATCTTAGGCAACCATGAATCTAATTAATGCAAGCGGACATCCCTACAGTTCTCATGATTTTTTTAATTACAACCAAGCAGATGTTTTGTTCCGCGATAAAAAATAATGCTTCCGGGAGCGGAAAAAATATCCTAAATATTCATCAAACAAAGAATAATCAGCGATGACGAGCATCAGAACCGGAATTCAATTAGAGATACAATAGAAATTGTTTGTGGGGACCAATTTCTTGTTCAAGTCTTTAATTATTCACGTAAAGATTCGCTTGAACCGTCTCACACGATCGCAAAAGCATCACTAATGACACTCACAATAGACACAAAGGCAAATAAAAAAACCTGACCCCCGAAAACTTATGAATCAAATTAAAAATTCCACTATCCTTAAAATAAAGCTTAAAATAAACACACATACTCAAAGAGACAGTATTAGACTTTTATATGCAAAAGAGCAGTATGCAAAATTACTGGGGTGACCGAAACAGGCTATGCAAATCACCGTGCGAAGTTAAAGTAAAAAACAAATAATGAAAAAACCGCTTCTATCGGTGAATGATAAATATAAAAACAATTTTGCATTGTCTAGTCACTTGCATATATAATGAGAAGTACAGGCCCAATACACTCCCCTTGTGGTACTCCTTTCTCACAGTCTAAGATCAGTATGCAAATGACGGATACTACTTAATCTTTTATTTTAATGGCATCGTATTGTAGTAAATCTACACAAGATTTGTGGGGTAGGTAAGATGAGAAAAAGTAGAATAAGAAAATTAATGATGCAACGTATGCAAATGCCGCTGTGTCTTCACTTATGGGAATATTGTGTTCTGGGGTGAGATCGAGAATCCGTTAATTTTTTCTATTGGTTTTTTTTTATGCATGCTATTTTTCATACATTATTTGTTCATAGACAGGGACTATGGTAATTTTCTTATGTAATTAATTTCATGTTGATATAGTTTTCTTTTATTATTTTATTTTTTATAATAATTTTAATTTTGTTGAGGCCAGTCGTGGCGCAGGGGCACGAGGGGTGTCTGTAAAACCGACTGGTTGTGGGTTCGATCCCCACTCGAGGAGATGAAATATTTTCTTAAATTTATATTTCCATTTCTTCGCTCTGGTGTCGAGGACAAGCGCGGCGTTGAGTTCTGCCACTCAACACGCAATGCCTCCAGAATTCAGCAGAAAGTGGGGAACGGAGTGTCTTAACACACTAGGTTCCCTCTGCCTACCCTGCAGTGTGCGGGATACAGCGTGAAGCTGACATGACATAATTTTGTATTTATACTGTACCGCCATTTTTTATATCTGCCATATACAAGCGTAAAGTACTTACAATTATATGTGACAAATACAAAATTTGTATGTACAGCCAAATCACGAGTTAAATGAATATTAATTTAATTAATTATATTCTCATACATCAAAAATCAATTAAAATGTAAACGAAAGTAAAGAAAATTAATAAATATTTGTAAATATTAAAAAATTATATGTACACTTAAATCATAATCAAGAAAATTCGATATTTTAATTTATTATTAGTCTTTTCATATATCATACATTATGTTACGTTTTGTATCTAAATACATCTATCTATTCAAATTTATTTTATATTGTCCAATAGGCAACGCCGATTTCTCACGTCTAAGATAAGATGGAATCTTTTTACTTTTGCATTCAACAAGACTGTGCGAATTATATAGGAATTCGCCATTTATATAAGCAAAATAAAGATTTGATTATAAAAATGTATGAATTTGTTTGTATATTTTATGGTGTAATTTAAAAATAACGAAATATTTTTTTATTTGCAGGTATGTAAAAAAATCGCTTATCATCGTTATAGAATAAAAAGTAAGTAGTCGAAAATGACTAAGTTTCATTGTCGCACATTTCTATTCATGAATATTTATTTCGAGTACTGACATCTATTGAATAAAAGGTAAAAACGATAATTTAGTTCCATAGATCTTCGATAGATGGCGTTAGATGTAAAAGCATTAGCTCTTGGTAACTATTGACAACTTTTTATTATATTAATTTAAAATAGTTATGTGAATTAGAAAATAATACCATATACGTCATTATATGTATTCCAAAAAATTAAAGTTACTTTGTAATTTTTAAAAATACATTTTACGTATTGCTCTCACTCGTACTAAATTAAATGCAAAAAACCGGTATGTATTATCTTATAACTGAAATATTCATCATTATTTATTGCTTTACATAGTTTTTATTGCTTCATTAATTCTTGTAATCCGCTGACGTATACCAATATATTTGCAAATTATTTATTTATGCAATAAAGAATATATAAATCTCTATATTCCTTTTCCCTGCTAACGTAAATACTATAAGCCTGAGACATAGATATATATATTTCTGTAAATAAAAAAACAACCATAATAATACACTACTCCATCATGTATTACCCTCATGCGCGGGCGCAACTTGCACACTACGTGCGCACACACACACACACCTATACACGTATGAAGAATGGATCGCGGGCCATGTGGTAGTCGTCGGAGTATTTTGACGAATTCCGAATAGATTACATGTGCGTTTTAATGGCATAGACACTCAAATTTTTATTTTGTATTTTCAGTAAGCGGTACAAGCACAAAGAGTAGTAGTAACTCCTAATCAAAAATAATTTCAAATATATTTTTCCAATCGATTTTATTCGTAGCTATTATTAGTGTTTATTAGTTGTTTTTATCACATTCATGGCTCATTAATATAATTTATACTATATAAAATATTTAAGTACATCTTTAATTTTTATTTTAAGCCATGTTTTTTATAGAGTATTAAAATATCTCTCATAAAAATTAAGAAAATACATGTTTTTATTCTCTCGTAGTGTTAGGATGCTCTTTACGTAAGGTACGCAGAGGTAAATAGACTGCAAAGGTTAATTATATAACGATACATAATAATTTTGTTTATTTATTTATTTATTCTTTATTGCACACATTTTTAGAAATAAAAAATACATGTACAAAAGGCGGGCTTAAAAGTAATAAATTACAGATACAGAAAGCAAAGCCAAATTCAAATATTTTAATAAAATAGACAAGAAAACGCATTCTTAAAAAAATATATTTTTATACATGTATTTTCAAGCGTCCTCGTAATCGAACCGTAAATTTTGATTTACTTGGTTAGAGAGTGTCGTCACTATATTAATGAGTACTTAGAAACAGCATAAACTTACTTTCAAATAATCAATAAGCATTTAGTATTAGTGCTACCCAAGCCGCAGATACGTACACGACGCCCCCCGCCACTGCGCGCGCGCAGGGGGGACACGAAACCTGATTTTCGGTCTATTCTGACCTTGTGGCGGACATATTACATCACAACAATCTGTAATGCCTTATTTGGAAGCCATTACGAGCAAAAATCAACTATAAATCTCGTCGATAAAGTCCGAAATTGTTTATTCAATTATAGGACTTCTTAGATCGTTGTTGAACGTTACTATTGCGGGTACTATTCGGCAGTTACCAAGTAAGGTTTTTCCGGATAAATCTTTCCGCGTTTATTTTGTTGGTTCAGTCGTTTTCTTCGCTTTGTTTATCTCACGATTGTTATTTACTAACATCTCTAGTAAAGTGTTTTCGTATTTTAGAATTTATCTAATTTTTACATTTATTATTTTTCAATAGCTAAGCTGATTGTAATTAATATTTAATGACGCATTGGAACATTATGAACATGACTTCGAAGAGTGTGGGTTCGAATTAAAACGATAACAAAATGTATTTAAACATAAGACCCTTCTTCTTTTTTAGCTTAACCATGCATTTGCGAGTTAGTTCTCAAAGTTTCCATATAAATGTACATATATATAGTACTCATGGATGTCTCTGTAATATATTCTTGTATGAAAAAAAATATGTAAATCTCTCTGTATATCTTTGAAACTACCAAATTGAACCTAGGAACACCATCTTTGCCAAAAATTCTCTCATCCATTTATTAATACTTAAAACAAGTTGACAAGTTACCATTTTTAATTGCGATTAACATCTGATCATACACCGTGAAGGGCGTACCACAAAAATATACCAATTTGATTAAAGATATCACTAATTTTAATAATTATACAGTCGCTTCTAACTAATATGACTGACGTAAATCATCTTATATACGTTTATTTTTATACTTTTTTTAAGTAACTATTATAAATTAATCTTTTTATTTTTGAAACCAATCCGTTAACAAAAATTTGAAATGTAATGTTTTCAGAAACACGTAATGTCTCCTGAATTCGGTGGAAAATGTTGAACGATAATGTTTTAATGGCAACGGAGTGTCTTAAAACTACATGCCCAGGTTCCCTCTGCCTACCCTGCTATATGCAAGATACAGCGTGAAGCTAATAAAAATAAAAATATAAAAAAAATAGATATAATATAGTTTGTATGTAGCACATGCATTTTATTTAGTATAGTTCAAGCGGGTGACATTTTCAAAATTTATAAAATACCCCCAAAAGGAAACTGAACCCATATCCACCGCTTATTTTAATTCGGCGAGGCAGCATCAATTTGACTCATTCACTTAATATGTTGTAAAACTTCACACGCTAGTATTCCAAGAAAATGTAATTGGATAGCAAAATTGTTTTTAATTTAGTTTTTTCTTTTATATTCACACGTCTTATATATATATGAGAGGCAGTTTCGTCTTTTCGCCTAATTTTTTTACCAATTAAACAAAGTAAAATTTTCTGTTTAATATCAGCCTCACATTTTTTTCCGAAAGATAGAGTGAATTTAATAACAAGACTCTACGTTCTACGTTTTCAATCTAAATAAGTGTTAAGTTACGGTAATCAACGCCGTGTTTTTTCCCTACCAGAGAAGGTAAATTTAAATAATTCATTGCCCAGAGCGGGAATCGAATGTTATCGAACTCTTTTTAAGATTAAATTAAATCAATTAACATAAAGTATCTTAAATTGTATACAAATCTGAATGTGGCAGTCATTTAAACTCGCGCCTCTTGGATGATTTCCAAAAGAGTTCAAATCCAACTATTGATATGTTTACTATAAAATATTTTCTTTACTAAGTGTAGAACAACACTTTAAAAACGTTACAAACACTTATAACCACTAATCTATGAGTGCCAAGTTATTATATTACACCGTCAGAAATGGTTCTATACTAGAGCCAAGTTCCAAGGTCAGAGATATTACGTACACCGTAGGTACTCGAGCTACGAAAAGATTTTTATAATCAAAATAATTATAAAAAAAAATACCGGTTATAGTGTGGTTAAAATGCAAATTATAATTAATGCTAATACATAACTCGTTTCAAGATATATTTTCTGTTTCAATTAATATTCATTCTATATTGATTTATTGCGATTATGCCAATAGTAACCATAGACAAATTGTTTTTTTTTAATTATTATTAGCGTATTTATTTTTATTTTTAATATTGAAAACTATATATTTATCTGTGTAATTCTATGTATGTAGTATGTACCTAGGTTTAATGTAATTTGAAGTAAAAATTTATTCTTCGTCTTAATTTATTAGAACTTGAAGAAAATATTAAGGTTTTGATTGAAGTGATTAACATAAACTCTCAAATTCAGGCAGAGAGTGGAGAATGCCTCTAGACACTAGGTTTCACTGCCAATCCTGTTTTGCGGGAAATATTATAAAACTGCTTATAAATGCTCCATTGAGATGCTTAGAATCTGTGTACAATAACTATTTGTAGTACACATTGATGTAATGTATAATGTAACTGATATTTTACTTAAAGCATATTGGTGCCCCTTCTTTTTTCGTACATATATCCTTTTGAGCATGTTCCTTTTAATAATATTGAAAGTCACAATTTCATTATTTATTTATGATATATGATAATATTTTACAAATAATTCAGATTTTTTAGTTTTGTTTATTTTCTCTACTATATAATATCATATAAACAGAAAAATGTATACTTATGTTTACCTATTTTCAGATAATGCAGCATCCAATATCGCTTTTTGTTGTATTGGACTATCATTACGTAATTTTTAACTCAATGTTTCTAATATTTTCTTTTTGTTACTGATATGTAAAATATGAATCCACTGTAGCTGTAGCTGTACGATTTATTAATATTTTAACAGTTTCAAAATTTATTCAAAATTCCTTTATAATTTTTCTACAAATTACAGGGACTGACTGGCTGGACTGACAGACTGTTCCCCACTTACCACCTAATTTTTCGAACACTGCACTGGAGGGGAGAGAGAATTAATTTCTTTATCCCACTCTGGTAAACAAAGCACAGCGTTAAGTTTCGCCACATCCACACAAACACCACCGCAATGTCTCAAAAATGACTTACCTAGAAAAAATAGTCTAACGCCAAAATAAACTCGTCATAGCCATAGACATTATAATAATTAAAAAAAATAAAACAAAGCAATAAATTAAAACTTGAATGATATTTCAATCAAACTACCCGATTAGTCAATTCTAGTTTTTTGTTCTTTTAAAAAAAAACAAAACTTAAAAAAAAATCATTTCATTATGTATCACGGTCGTAAAAACAATTGTGTCGAACGGAAAGCTTCTTAGCGCCATGCTCTTTTTATTTATTATACAAAAAATACGTTTTTATCACGTTTTTTATTGTTCAATAGTGGGTCACTATGTCTCTATTCGTCCTTTGTATGTAGACTAGGGTGTGACTGCGGCTTTATTTGCTTAAACGAATATTTTTTTACTAATTATATATTTGAATATTTCATTTGGAGACCTGTCGTGGAGCAGGAGCGCAAGCGTGCCCGGCGACTGTAAACACTACAGGTTGGAGATTCGATTCCCACTCGAGGAAATTAAGTATTTAATATTTTCATTACCTCGCTCTGATAACGAGGCAAAGCGCGGTGTTGAGTTCAACGGCTAAAAATGAGGAATGGAAGTGTTTTAATGAGAACGGGGTATATTAACACTAATATTCCAGGTCCCTTCTACCGTTTTATGCACAGAACATAGTGTGAAGCTAACAAAAATATAGATGTAAACAGATGAACAGGTTTTTTCTACATATATTACTGTTTAAGTAATTCAATTTCGATCTAAATTGTCATTTTAGGCCAGATTATGAATCAAAAGTTTAAGCAGTAGGTATTGGCGTCTATGTCTATTTATATGCAAACAATTTGTCCCTTTTTAGTTTTATAGTTTGTTTACATTTTTTCACAACGTTCTATAACATAATTATTGTAATAAGGCTATTATGAATGTTTTAGCTATCGATGATCTGTCACGAGACCGTTTGAGTATTCAAATTAAGATATTATTAAAAATTATTTAGCAAATTGTTTCTTTTCGCGAGTTTTTTTGCTGTATAATTCGTAATTTAATATCGATTTTGATTGGATTTGGCTTTGGTTGTATTAAGTTTCATTTTTGATACAAAAAAAGTTGATATATGATTGAAACATTTTTTAAATTTCTCAATTACTTATTACTACACTATAGAAACATCTATAATTTATTAATAAGTTCGTGTAGAAGTCGCTCTCAAACCATTATTACCATTATTACCGTACCATTATTTTTAAAAATTAGAGCAAATGCGGAGCCCTTAAATATATATTTTATTCTGTTCTTTAGTATTTGTTGTTATAGTGGCAACAGAAATACAGCATATATGAAAACTTCTATTGTCTAAAAGTGACAGTGTGACGGTTCATGAGATAAAACCTGGTGACAAAAGGACAGACAGACAGAGAGTGCAATCTTAGTAACAAGGTCCCCTTTTTACTCTTTGTGTACAGAATCCTAGTAATGACAAATTAATTAATACACAATAATCATAAATTTGACGCCAAAGCATATGAATTCAAAAACGTGATTTAAAATGTTATATGATTTATTATAGCTATAACAAAAAATAAATATATTTGAGAGAAAAAAAAAGATTAACTACAAATTATCATAAAATTTAACTAATGTTCGTTACAACCTTGACTTTGCAGTACTGACGTAACCTCGCGCTGTTCTTATGGTTAAGCAACGTGAGTTACTAAATTGGTGAAACTATAGTTTAAAAACTATAATTTAAACTCTAACTTGTTTTTTGAAGCCATCATAGTTCTAGCGACGACTGTAAGCGCAACGGTTGTGGGTTCGATTCCCGCTCGGAACTGAAAGATTTAATATTTACAATTTCCTCGCTCTTTTCACGAGGCGAAAAGTGGTTAAAGGAGTGTCTCGGCACCAGGTTTCCATGTTCCCTCTGCCTACCCTGGTATACGCGGGATACAGTGTGAAAATAAAAAAAAATAACAAAACAAAGCGAAAAAAAAAAAACAACATCGAGCATCTTTATAGGAACATAAATTTTATAAATATGGAATAATAAAATTAGGTATCCAACACCAAGTTATAAAATGTTTCTAACACATTAATAAGTATATTGCTAGAGCGATGTGAATATATATGAATCAATGTTTTTGTCGGTTCAATCAAAGTGATTGACGTGTAGGCATTAGTCGTAATACGCGTCTTGGTGTGGCCACGCTCGGTAATTATTTGAGACTGGTCTCTGATAATTAAAAAAAAATAGAACATAGCGATTATGACGGCCGTTGTAACACAGTGGACAGTATCTGAGCTACGTGATGGTTATTAGTTCGATTAGGATTGTGAGGATTGATTATTTTTGAATTATTTCATTACGAGATGGCTTTGGTGATGGTCCCACTACTCAACACGCAATATTTCGAATTAATATAAAATGTGAAGTGGAGAAAATGGAGTGTCTTCACCCTGATTCTCTTTTCATACCCTGCCATGCGGGAAAAATGTTGAAGTTGAAATAAATAACATAAGCGATAAAAGGATGGTAACTAAATGATCTGAACATATAAAAAGCGGCGTTTTGTTACACTACTCTCAATATCAATTAAATAATTGCAAAAAGTGAATAATAAAGTAATTTATTGGTAGGTATAATAACAAGGTTATTTGAAATATGTAGAAAAAAATATAGAAAATATTAAAAATAATTTATATGACCTTATAGCATATTTAACGTTTATGTACATACTTACTTATTATAATAAAATTATTATTTATATTTTTTTGAATTTCGTAAGTAACTAATGACTTAAAAAACCTACGATGAAGGTTACAAGTTTGATTACGACCTTACAGCTTCTGCCCTCAGGTCATATGAGCACGTGTACCTACTTAGCATTGTAAAATAGTTCTTCACGAGTTTACCCGCATATCGGGATAAGCATTCTTCGCCCAAATTTCGAGATATTGTGTAAATGGGAAGATAAAGAAAAATTACGGTGTTCGGCCGCGTGACGACGGTATCTTAACATCGTAAAAAACTTTATGTACTTTATATAATAATAACACTATTGCAAAGTTAGAATATACGTATATAACATAGTAGTGGATACATATTTCTCGAACGGTCTCATACCCAAAAACACATACAGATGTAAAATTTTATAATACTTCATAGTTCCCCAAATCGATAAAAAAAAATAAATAAAAGAAGGATAAAAGTATAATAAAAAAATAATAATCCGAGCAAATAATACTTAATTTATATTAACATTTATTCGCCCTGATGTCGAGGAAAGACGTGGCGTTCAATTCCGCCACTCAACACCCAATGCCTCCAATAATTTGGTGGAGAGTGGGGCAACGGAATATCTTAACACTAGGTTCCCTCTGCCTACTCTGATGTGTGCGGAATCCAGCGTAAAGCTGGCTTCAAGGCGGCCGCGGTATATCGGTTGTACTGTTAAATTAGTCGTCTAACAAGTTTTTAAAACTTCTTCGTTTTAAACAAAAAAATACGGAGATATCGTAGAATGAACGGATTGATCTCTCTATTTACTTTTACAGAAGTTATAAATTTTTTCATAACAAAACGCTGCATTGAGTTCCGCCACTCAACGTGCAATGCCTCCAATAATTCGGTGGAGAATGTGGCGACGGAGTGTCCTAACACTAGGTTCCCTCTGCCTACACTGATGTGTGCGGAATACAGTGTAAAGCTGATTTTATTTTGTTTATTTAATTTTAATAAAAGTAAGATTCACAATGCTACAGACACCATGGTCCCCCTATTAACAGGTTTTTGGATAAGCGCAGATCTGACCTCACGAAGCTGTGCCTGTAAACACTAAATAATACTCCGACGTCAACTATCTGTCATCATCACTTTTAATTTACACTACAGGTTCATGTGAGTTGTTTTAAGTAAAATATAGTGATATTTCACTTTATTTTTCTTTCTCTGCTCTCATTCTTTCTCCAAATAATATAAGTATAATTTACTTATAATATTGTGCCAATTTCAGAAAGTATTGGTCAAAAAAATATTTTAAATTTAAATTTTTTTGTTAGATAAATCCATCAAGGAAGACTACAAGTTGTATAAGAATTAGAATATCCAATTCATCAAAGTTCATATAATCATACATAGTTCGGTGCTAACACGATATAATTAGTAGCACAATTTAGTATTCAACAAGACGCATTTGGTTTGCTCTTTCGTACTGACACGACCAATAATTAAATAGCAATTTACGTTAATACTATTATAGTAGTAGGTATATAATAGCTAGATTTATATTGGGGTTTTACAACGGTGGGAACTTTTGAGTATCTCCATATGCATATGGATACTTACGTATGTATGAATGTAGACTATAACTACACTCTACATACATTTATAAGCTTTTGGGTATATAATATTTACTAAAAAATCTCCCTACAGAGATACTAACAACATAAATAAGTTGTAACAAGCGTATAAAAATTTCGACGTAGCTTGGCGAGAACGTATGGCTTAGTGGTCAGAGCGCCTGGTCGGTTTCTAGGAGGCGCGAGTTCGAGTCCCGCTACGTTCAAATTTTTATACGTTTTCTAAATAAGTATCTTTGTGGGATATTTGATAATAATGGCGATCAGTAGTAGTGCAATATGGCACAGGCGTGGAGACGTAAAATGAAATATTTTCATTTCCTTGTTCTGGTGGCGCCACAGGCAAAGAATGCAGAATGCCACGGAAAGTGGCGAATGGCAGTGCCATAATCGGAACGGAGTGTCTCAAGAATAAGTTCCAAGGTATATTCCGCACATAGCAGGGTAGACAAAGGGTGCCTATCCTAGAATGTGCGTGATATAGCGAGAAGTTAAAAAGAATTATAATAAAACCATCGTTTTTAAAATAATTTAACACAAGTTCCTAAGTACAACTAAGTCTTAACAAATACATTGTTCAACTTAACGAAAAATTCTCAAGCTAATATTAATATTAATGATATTATTTAAATATTCAAAAATTTTAAAAACAATTGAATTTAAATTTAAACTCAAATCTTATATTCATACAACTAACATACAATACATACAATACATACATACATACATATATACATACATACATACATACATACATACATACATACATACATACATACATACATACATACATACATATATAAATACATTCATTTGCATTGGTTTTACCTTCCTAAATATAAATTTATAATTGCTAAATAATATAAGATACAGTCTAACTACTCAATTTACTCAGTCGTTCGGACAATACTATAACACAGTTGCCAAGTAATAGTTGTGGATTCAAATTCCACTCGATGAAATGTTATATTTGTTATAGTTATCGAGTAATGGCCGTCTTGAAGTTAACCATAGATTGCTGCTCAGAATCGATTTAATTTTGATTATTTTCTTCCAAAGAACACAATGCGCAAAATCTCATAAAGCCTAATTACAAGGTGGCCACGGTATATCGGTCGTACTGTAAAATTTATCGTCTAACAAGTTTTTGATACTTCTCCGTTTCAAAGAAAAAATAACGCAGAAATCGAAGAATCGTAGAACTGATTGATCTCTCTTTCACTTTTACAGAAGTTAATTTTTTTTTAAGTATGCCTTACCCAAATATTGCACAGACATGACATGAATACAAGTAAAACGTACTCTTCAAGAAAATAATAGAACTATCTAAATTACTTATAACGCGGGTTATTAGCGGGTTATGACTGTATCAGCGGTGGTTGTGGGTTTCGTCCGTAATCGAGGAACTGTATTATATCCATTTCCCGGCACTGTAAAGGCAGTGGTTCATTGAGTGGGGACACTCAACACGCAATGTTTCGAATTCCGATGGAAATCGGAGAACAAAGTATTTTGACTTTTCTCTAATAAAACCAAAATCTTAGAAACTTGTAACCTTGTACATTATTCAACTTATACTTAACCTCGTAAAATATTCTGATAATATATAAAATAAATGATTTACTATTTAATATCATTATTATATTAGGAAGTACATTAAGATAACAATTAACTAACAAAATTGGACATCTAGAATGACCTTTTTGGAACACGTTCCATTAATAATTTTAGAAGATAAATCTTGTTAAGTGAATACGTATGGGAATAAATAATTATTCATATTTAAATATTTAGAAATTTTGTATATAGCTATATAAGTATTAAACATACATAGATATATATTGGAGATGGGTAAGTCATAATGGGCTATATATAATACAACCTTCTTACATTGAATATAGAAAAAGCTTACGTGTTTACAAATCTAACCAGATTTGAGAGAAGACGGCATCAGGTGGTGAATACGATGATTGTGTGCTCGATTAGTTTGAACTAATGTATTTAAGTCATTAATAAGACAAAGTGCGGCGTTGAGTTCTTTTTTTTTATGGAAAAGACAAGGCAAACGAGCGTTCAGGTCACCTGATAGTAAGTGACTACCGCCGCCCACGACCCCGTGCAACACCAGAGGAGCTATAGGTGCGTTGCCGGCCTGGTGGCGGCAAGGTGGGTTGGGCGCCGGAGCCCAGCATTACCTGATGAGAAACGCAGTTGCATAAAGCCACTACTTAACGCCGGTTTTAAATCCGGTCGAGTCTGCCCATGCGTGTTGCCATTGCTGGTGACGTGACTCTACCACACGTACTTTAGTCGCCTCTAACGACACCACCAGTACCAGGATGATCCTATTCTAGGCCGGGATCACACGGCACAAAACAAATTCCACCACTAGCACCACAACAAGTTCCACCACTTAATGCCTTAAATGCTAGCGGAAAATAAAGAACGGTATATCTTAGCGCTAGATTCTCTTTGCCTTTCATGCTGCGTAGAATAAAATTTCTGTTCCCCTTAAAACTTCTGTTGTTCACTCCTATTTTTTCGAGATATTCTATGTTGAGTGGAGAAACTCAACTCCGCACTTTGCCTCGTTACCAGAGCAAGAAAATGAAAATATCAAATATTCCATATCAGAATCAAAAATTACTAAAGCTAAAGCAAAGTATTATAATTTGTGACATTTTTTAAAATTTCCTTTTTAACTTTCATATAGAAATGAATTTTTGTCCTTCGCTGTCAATTCGTTGCGTTGATTTACAACTAACACATTTCTCTATATTATCAATATATGGATACGTACTCGAGTTATATCAATTTGCTACAAATACCATTTCGATAAAAAAATCTTTTAATTTTAATCTCCACTACCCACCTATACAGCTTCTTTTACATATAAATACTTCGTACAAAAATATGCGTGTATTAGTTTTGAATAATGTCAAATATACCAAAAAAAATACCTAAAAATTCCACAAAGGTAACAAAAAAAATACAATTCTCTACACTGCCAAATATAAAAAATATATTATATATAAAATATTCTATACATATTAATGACGATCTAACGTCCATACTTAGATATTGACCTAGTGTCTGGGCATCTATGAACAAGTGCTACACAGATGTGCGCTTTGTCACGCCGAGCCAGTTCGCCTAATAATTTGCTACGGGCCCTTTGCTTCTGTTTATATTGTTAATAAAATAAAAAAATATAGAATATTGATAACAATTTATTAATAAGACGTCTAGACAAATTTTGATGGTGATGTATTTAAAAAATAGATTTAAATACTTTATTAAAAAAAAAATGAAAATAAATAAGGCGTGCAAAGGCAATCTTATTGGTAATAGAAATCTCAAACGGGGAACCTGGCAAGTTAGTGATAATACACTCCTGTTTCTGAGTGACACAATACGTTCCTCACTTTGCCAAATTCTTAAGGTGAAATTCAAATTGTAAACACCGCGGTTTGTGTTGTGACCAGAGTGAGAGTTGAACCCACAACGTTAACAGTCGCACGCTTGTGCCCCGCGCCACGATGGCATCAAGTAAGCTAGAAGCTAGCTGAGTATTTACTTCATAATATTTAAATTAATATAAGAATATGTAAATGATTTAGAAATTATGCACATATTGAAATTGAATCTACTACTTAAAAATTTGCAAAATCAATAATCATTTTGCAATACTTCATTTATTAAAGATGTCATCAAAATCAATTATGTTGATAAATACTTTAATGTATTAAAATTTATTGATTTTTATTTACTTACATTATTATTATAGAATATTATATAAATATACATATTTTAATTGAGGAATGTTTTGAGGCCGTCGTGGCCCGATGGCACAAGGCACAACGCTACGCGCAGGTCCGATTCCCAATTAAGGGAATGAAATATTTAATATTTGTCTTTTATTACTCTGCTAACGAAGCAAATCGCGACGTTAAGTTCCGCCCCCGAAAGTGGAGAACGGAGTGTCCTAACTCAAGGTTCCCTGCTGCCTGCCTACCCTGCTGTGAGCGGGATACAGCGTGAAGCTAAAAAAAGAAAGCTTTATAAATATTTTGTTCATTCTGTAATTAGTAGATTTTATTTAATGGCTACTACACTAGTGACACGTCAGAGTTTAGATAGGACGATTTACATGGACATGCTATGGAGATGGCTTCAAATTTTGTCAATCTGATTAAATAACTTAGAAATCACACAAAAAAGTGACGCACCACTAACTCTCTCATATTATATGCACCTACACATAACAAGTATTTTTAAGTTCATCTTTTATCTTACTTTTATCTTTGTAACGACATCTTAAAGTTTTCGCTCTGGAATAGCGTGTCATCCTAAAAAATCCTTTAAAAAATCCCGACACTCTACACCTGTTGCATTGCATCCGCAATTCTTAGCAACATGACGGACCATCTGCCCGAAATTCACATAAAGATAGTTAGAGACCGTCGTGGCGCAGTGGAACAGTATGTGACTGTAAGCGCAACGGTTTTGGATTTAATTCGTGGGAATCGTTTGGGGGAATAAGTTATATTAATTATTATATTAAATAGTAGTAAGTAGCGTACATACAACACATACAACATACCTACCAATATTCTATAAAAAACAAATGTCGATGTACCAATAACATATTTGCTAGTGACTTTTTTATCGACCCCACACGCGGACGTGTTTTAATAATATATCAACCGGTATTGACTAATCAAATTAATTGTAAATTGACATGACTAATTAATGGCAACACTGGGGCTTTGCTTGTCGTTTTTTTTTAATATGAATATTTATATGTAAAGCGTTTGTAATTTTATGGTTCTCCAAAGTCATTACAGATCGAATCCCCATTTTCACAATTCAAATTCATCCTTTTGCCAATCTATTTTAAATCTTTCATTTGTACTTTTGAACTGCATATTCGCAATTGTACTCCAAGTTCAAAAAAAAATAAATTTCGATTTCAAATTTTTTCAAAAATTTTTCATTGACTACCAAATTAATAAGTATAATATATTTTAAAGCATATTATAACAAAAGTAATTTGCTGAACTATTACATGTAATTGGCACTATGCTTTGTCCCGTGCTTTCCGTCCGTTGAGTGGTCCACTGACGGGACGAGGTGATTAATAATTGAAAGTTACTAGTTTTTTCGTTTTATTAAGGTTTTTTTAACCCCCGTCGCAAAACAAGGTATGATATAAGTTTGACCTGTAGGTCTATTCGTCTGTCTATGGCACCGATGCTCCTGATTGAATGAACCGATTTGAGTGCAGTTTTTTATCAAAAGTTATAATCATCGCGATGGTTTTCAGATATAATATATTTCATAAAAATAGTATCAGCAATTTAAGAGGTACAAGCACTTTGCCAAGACGAAATATTGTTTATTATGTTCTTATTTTCAACTTTGCATTTTATTTCGTATATTATAATACTATATACGAAATAAAAGACAAGGGCAGACAGGGAAACTTATCCAGACCTTCGATTCTGTTTTTTGCCAGGGCGGACAATTATAATATAAAATATAAAAAAACAGAAAATATTTTACTCTATCAGATAAAAGCAATTTTAATATTAGATGTATATAATATGAATATTCAGATTTTTTTCTTTCAACACTTGTCTTGAAGTGACATTCGGCTAGTAGTGACTCTAATAGTTTAAAATTTTAACCCTGAACCACTACATTGTAACAAAAGCTAGACATACATATATCGTCAACCATGACTGAGTCAATTTTAGGTATTGTCCACAAGCGACTGTAAAGTATAGAATTTTGTAAAATGTGTTTAAGAATTTAATATACGCGATTAATCCGGTTAAAAATCAGTTTCATTTGAACTTTAATAAAAATCGTGAAAACCTAAGACATTATTAAGAAAATCATCAACCAATATCTAAGGAAGTAAGGTTAAGTTACGCAATACTGACCTCAGTCTGATTTCTTCAAATTGACCGACCGACCCCGGTTATGCAACGGAATGGACCAAACAAAAACTAACAATAAAGTATCGCATCGGAATCAAAGGGCAAAAAGTCTAACGGGTTCTGTAGTAAAACGGATTCATCCGTTCTTTTTCTCAAAAACGGGAGCAAAAAGAGCCACAAAAAGGCAACAATAACTTTTTGCAAATACAATCCGAGCTGGTTGAGTGTAACCTCCTCGGCTTTTTCTCAGCACGTGTTTGAATTTTAAATTTGTTTTTATATCTGTTGTGTTTTTATTAATACATACTTAGGTAAGCGTGTGGTGTTGGGGTAGGTCGTGGTGATTATTTGAATTTACCAATTGTTTATAAAATAAAAAAAAATACTTCATTCAACGCGACGACTGTGGGTTCAATTCCCACTTGGCGGAATGAAATATTCAATATTTTCATTTTTCGCTCTGGTTACCAGGCAAAGCGCAACGTTGAGTTCCACCACTCAACACGCAATACCTCAATATTTCATATTTTTTTTAATTATCTGGGAAACAATAATATAAATTAATATAAATATTCCCTACATGAAAGTCCAACCTACAATTGAAATCTAAACACGAAAGTAGTTTATTCGACATTATAAAAAAACATATCTTTTTTTGGCACTAATCTATATAGATTAAAAACAAAGTGCTATCGATGTAAACTAAAATTTTTCAAACTAAATGACGGAGTTTAATGTGGCTTTCAATAATAGACAGAGTCAATAGAGAGGACGATTTACATCTATAATATGTACTTAAATTTTACGTGTTCTTTCCTAATTATTACAATATAGACATATATTGAATGTAGTTTTTCCTGAATGAGAAATTGAACCCTCAATCAACCCATGCGGTTATATACTTCACAACGGTGCCACAAACGCCTCAACTAGTTCAAAAACAAGATGAAATTTAAAACTAACTTTAAATTTGAAAACCGTATCGCCATGCAATTACAGAATCTCGCAAGTCTCAGGAACTATAAATCTCTATGTATGTGTGTTTTTGTGAATGTGTGTATGTGTCTGAAGTAGTGTGCGTTAATGCGCGTACGCATGCGGTTTCAATGTTGCATAGAATTCTCACCCCCGCAAGTTTTTGAATTAAAGTAGTCTTGATACTTTTGTCTTGATATTTTTTCTTTAATATTATGTAAAAGATGTTGGAAAAAGATGTTAAATTATTTTATATTGTAATTTTTTCTATTTAAAATTATAAAAATTGTTATAATTTTGTTTTAAATTTTAACCATGTTGATCCTGTAAAAATAGACACAAAAAAAATTGCTACTCGATTTCAGTAAGTGAATGTTGCGTAGAGGGAAAATATTTTCTATATAATATTATTTGAAAAAAAAATTAAATCAGCTTCACACTGTATTCCATGTAGATACAGTATAGTATAAAATATAATTTTAATAAATATTCTGAGACACTAAACCTCTAGGTAAGTCCTATCCTGCCAATCATTTTCTAGGTATTCATTAAATGTGTATTTAGAATCAAAAAGATATGTAAATATAAAATAATTTTTGGATATTCTCAGAAATTACCTACTAAATCCACAACTTTTGTTAACATCAAACTTAGTATCGTAATTATTTTTTCCTCCTACAGATAAATATAAAATCGTAGGCGTACACAGAGGGTGGGTCGCATAAAAGAACCTTTTTTTTTTTCAAATACTTAACAAAAGATTTTTTCTACCTGCGAACGAGAAATCTACCTGACGTTGTGCTCTCGCGCAGATTCTAACATATTTTATAATTTGATGGAAAAAAATACACTATTTCAATATAGAGGGGGTCTTTTTGCTAGATTTTTTACTGTAACTTCACTTGCTTTTTCACGTAAGGTGCTCACAAAAACGTGTTGTTTATAGTTTTTTCCCCATATATTTTGACCGGTTGTAATATTTTCATTTGTGTGTCATTGGATTTTTTTGTATTTAAATAAAATTTATTGCTTTATATAATTAATTATTTTATAAGTCATTATCAAATAAATTTTCGGTCATTTTTAGCATCTTTGCAAGGCATAGGGAACCTAGTGGCATATTCTTTTCAGTTTTAATATGTAGATATTATACATTTAAAAATATTATAGTTTAAATAGCAGAGCCTCACTCCACATTTTGGTTAATTTCTTCTTCACGCCTTATCTAGCATGTAGGATTTATTCCGCTGGATGTGCAGAGGCAGTTCGATTTCGAGAAACTGCTCATTAGTTGGTGGAACTAAACATCGAATTTTGACTGCCTTCACTTTGCTTAACCATACCAGAAAGTTGTCAATGTGCAGACATCAATACAATTTTTAATAAACTTCACGTTTCTATTAAGATATGTCCAATTAAATATGTATGAGTACTTACATTTTAAATAAGCAACGAAAATTATTATGAATTTTAAAACCAGAGTTATATCTAATGTATCTTGATGACCTTCAAGCGAACTCGATCATTGATTTATTTGATAAATTGTATGTAAGTACTTGATAGTTGGTACCGAAATTAAACGTTAATAGCATTTGTAACGTGTAGGGTTATATAATGTTCAGAGTTAAATAACTATGTCTTATTTTTTTTATAGTAACATGTATTTAGCATTTTGGGGAAAAACCTGCTGATTGATAATTTTGTTATAAACTTCTTCTTATTTTAAGATATTGCGTGTAGAATAACGTCACCAAACGCCGTTTTTATTTATAAAATATCTACAAACATGTTATAATTAATAACCTTCAATTTAAAAGGTTTTTACTCCGCATCTATGGTAAACGTTTAATTTAAAATATTCACCAAAACAAAATTTAAAAATACGATTAATCAACGATTTTCAAACTTCTTATATAAATTTGAAATTCGAAAGTAGACATAGGTATACAGGTATTGCACATTCCACAGAAGCTATATTTATTTGAACATTGATCAGTTTAGTTGTGGAAATATAGACTTTTTTCACTTATGCTTTAGCGTATCAAAATCATTTACATCCATAACAATCTAATGTCCACACCAGAAATTTTTATAACAAAAAGTCAACACTGAAAAATTAAAAAAAAAACCCTCAACACAAACGTAAAATCCAGGCCTCTTCTGTAAAATATATAACTACGCCCATACTCATCTATAACATATAAAACTTTGTTCTGTTCTGTTTTTAGTTTATGGCGTTTCAAGCGTACCAATTTAGCACTAATATATAAAATTTTTCGTTACTGAGTAACTGACATTTGACTTATTATGATTTTTATTGACTTATAAAGTTAAAATTTGGTAGCTTAGGTAGCCTAGGAGAAGACTAAGGGATATACTTGTAATATGGGATTACAAGCCGCTAAACTTTGAGATTGATCTTGAGATGCCTTTTACATTTATAAATCATAATCTAGGAATGATAAGATCAGCATCTTAAGATCGATCTCAAATTTAAGAGCGGTTTATAAATACGGGCCTAAAAAAGAACTTTCGAAATTTCTACGAGAACGAGAAAAAACAGTATGTTGTATAGAGTAAACAAAGTTGTAGGCAATGACAAGTCAATTTTATAATGGTTAAATTTTTACTATTATTTCTAAAATACTTGTTTTTTTTTGTATATTAAACCAAAATATAAAAAATTTCAAAAGACTTCTTGTATTTAATGTAGATAAAATTAAAATTATTTAAATTAACGATATTCTGAGTATTTATTATACATACAAAAATATATACATACAGGAAGTTAATCAAAATAACACTAGATATATTTGCGGAGTGTACTTGCTTAGAGATTATTTTAATTCGTTAAATATTCATATCAAAATTACATACCTAGTCCAAACATCAGACTTTTAAAGTCTAATGCTGGACTGGTCTCCCCCACTGTTCGCCACTCCGTCCGGTCCTGCGTTTCTTATATCCAGAGGCTTCCCGCTGTCTTCTTTATGTTCACCATTTATCAGTCCCAATAGTCATCATCCGAGGACCTTTCTTCCCATTCGATTATCGGTGCTCCTACAATATGGCCTATCTACTGCCACTTTAGCTTGCAGATTTTGAATGTGGAGAACGAAAGTGTCTCAAAGGAAAAATACAGCGTGGAGCTAAAAAATATACATCTTCAAAGATTATTTATTGATTTTGTAAATATTTCTCGAATTTATTAATCTACATTTCAATTAGATTCGATATAATTTTTAGGGTATAGAATATGAGAAGTTTATATCTTGTTAACGTTTAAATATAACGTATTATACAGTAGGTAGTATTAGGCAACGGCCGTGACTTTCATTATAAAAACTCGTTCGTAATGTGCTCTATACACTGGGTATATGAAATAGGTATTATACAATGATTTGTGGTGACTTCTAACTCTCCTTATTTGGTAGCACATGATTTACCAGTGATTTTGTTAGAAAAAAATAATATTTAGATAGGATAGTAGACTCATCTAAAATTAAAAACTTATTGTTATATTAAAAACAAAACATTTTTTTTTTCACAACAATATTTAAATTAATTTAACTAAATTTCAAATTAAAAATATAATGCTAGTTAACGAATTAATTAAAATATATTGAATTGAAATCATCAAGAAAATAGATTGAAAATTGAGATCGGTGAAAGACACGTATAACTAAAAATAATAGTGCTATGTTACTACTCTTTTTAATTTTTTTTAGCTTCACTCTGTCCTATATTGGGTGGAAGAGCGATATCAACACCGTACTTTGTCGTAAGAAAGCGGAGAAATTAAACAAGTAATTCCAGCAAAAGAAAAAAATAAAATATTCCATCATTTTCATGACATAACTATGTGTATGTTGTATATACACCATTCACAACAGCGACTCCAAATCATGAACCGCGTTACATACGATCTACAATTTGAACAACTTGACATTGAATTTATCTGTTATACAACAAGTGAACAACTAGGTAACTACACCATTTTCTTTCGTTTTTTTTTTCTATTTTAACTTGCAGAATATCCAGAAATTATTATAGAATAGTATATACTAAACGAGCTTAAATAAAATTATATATATACAAGTATCTATCCACATTTTTATGACAAAAAAACGATGTCTACACTGACCCAAAATAAAGCGACAAATATATTGGTAACAATGAATTAATCCAAAGAAATAAATCTCAAAATCACAATAGATTAACAATATTTAATCAGGGGCCATAAAATAAAAAAAAAACGCAGGAAAAAAAACGGCATTGCACGTCGTGGGAGACTTTTTTTGTTAAAAACTTCTTTTTTAGAAGTAAAAAGGGGATGTGTGCTTTGTGATAGCTCAGGTGCTGCATATGTGAATAGAGCAAATTCTGTAGTAGTTTCATATAAAACGACAAGAATAATGACGTATAGAATTGTAGTGCTGATGAATCAGTTTCATTAGATAATATGAATGCCCTGTTATTGAATATACGAGTATAGCCTACATTTATAATTATAATCTTAATTATATTTAAATCATAATTTAAGTTTAAGGGGCTTAAGGGGTGGACAATAATTATCTTGCAAGACAAATCATTATTTTGGTACGTAAAAAAATTATGGTCATAGTGGCAAGTCTTATCTTAAGCCGCTCAACTAACTCGCTGTGTCCTGAATTGGGACGAAAGACCGAGATTTTTTAATATTCAGTTGTCTCTGCCTAGCTCTAAGAGGGATAAAATATAAAAATATAATTCTTTTTGGAGAACAATATGACGTCAGCTTCCAAGCATCTAATTGCAATTTCAAATTCATAGATAAACATAAAAATGTTTAAGAAGAGCATAAATAATACTGACGAATGGGCATCTGTTTGTCCACTGGACCCTTTCAGCTTAAAATCACTAAAACCTTGCACCATGCACAGTCACTGATGCTAATAAATTTCGAAACTACGGGAAACGCACATTTTCATATGCGCCATAGCAAAATACTATTAGTCCAAATCAAATGATCCTAGAATGTAGTAAGTATAAAAGTTGTATTTAAAAATGATCTTAGTGTCAATGAAAGAAGTGACAAATTTCTTTACAATTAACGAGAAATAAGTCATTAAGCTTTAGGGGATGGTATTCAAGATGTTGCATACGGTAATCTAGTACAAAATGTTATATACGACATAAATTACAACGTAAATTAAGCTTTATTAGAAACGTTTAAAGATGATTTTAGTTTAACTAAATATTAGGCTAATATCCCAAACATATTTGATGAATATGCAGGTAAAGAAATTCGAACATTTAAGGGATGATGAAAAAAACAAGGGTCGTTTCTTAGATACAAAAGCTGGTGTCGGCGTCAAGCTGTGCGATGGATGGTCGACGGATGCCGTTTTTAGATTTGTCTGTAGATTTCGAAAATTACTTTGAGACAGTTAATTCAATATGACCACTTCAAGATTTTTGCTGAGATATATTTATTTAAGACAGACTTTATTTAAATTTATGTCAAATATTAGTGGTCTAGTCTTATATATCAGAAGTATTATGCATACTGTCAACGAAGCATCCTTGTAGTTTGTACTATAGTATATATTTTGTACCATATAGGTATAAATCACGCTTTTTAAGCTTTTCTACTTATTTTATTATTGCTTAAAATAAATATCACTTAAAAATATTTATGTGTAAGATGAAACTTAATTCAAAATAATCTATTTCCTAGCTAGTATCTACAATGGTAAATAAAAAACCACATAAAAAAAAGAAACAAAGACGTTCCCCAAATTAGTGAATTAATAAAAACGACATCTGCATAAAATGATGCATTAGCAACCAAACTTTGGTTTAAAAGCTATAGAACACATTGCGTCTAAAGACCCCTCAATCAAAAACGTAGCATCTTTTAAGTATTTCTAATACCACAGGTTAAGGTATGAAATAGAAAAATACTTCCAATATGAAGGTTTTTATAGGATTTCAAAAAAATGAGACGCCCAGGATCCGGCAGGAAGAGGAACTTATTTGATTATAATAAACATTATATCAACATAAAAACCAAGCCACAGATGCGTTCCTTTGTTTTTTGGAACCAATTCTAAAGTTTGTTTTGTAATATCCGATCTTTGAATCCTTTCATTTGGTGCCAAAAGTGGTGGGTAAAAAAATCATTTGGGTACCTTTTTTACGGTAGCAATAACTTTTTACATTGTACAAAAACTTTGAGAGAGAAAGTTTTCTTTTTTGTATCACTTAAATTGCGTAATAAAAATTTAAGCTTTCGGCTTCTTACAATTTTCAATAGTTTATTATATTGACTCATCTTCTGTATCATGCGGCGTAGGCAAAGGTACTCAAAAAAACTGAGTTCTTACATTCTCCCTTCAACGCTGTGATTGAAGGTTTATTCCCCGATCCGAGTATTTAATTATTTTTATTACTCCGGTGTTTTAACAAGCCGCGGCGATGAGCTATACCACTCAACATCCAATATCTTGAATTTAGGCGGAAAGTGGAGAAGAAATTATTGTCACTACGCGTTATCTATCTACCCTACTGTGCGGAATATTACGTAAAGCTATAGAAATATTTTTTTACCCAAATTGAATTTGAACGTACGTCCACCTAATTCAACCAAATACTTCCCAAATAATCCTCGATATCACAATATATTCTATATCTAAAGTGATAAACAAGTGGATAAAGCTACTGTACTTTATCCACTTGTTTATCACTTTAGATGACTTCAAAGTCATATTTCGGTTGGAATCTCGTTTCAAGCAATCCGGTTCGTAGCATTCGCGTGATGGATGATCGAGCACTTGCACGCTTATCTTATTACCTCGAAAGCCTATTACATCACCAACTTTTTTGATTATATCGCCTCCCTCACTATCTGTTGCTGTTTTAGTTTTATATTTACTTATTCTTTTGACTAAAATCAGCAATGGATGTCTTGGGTGTACCAATCTCTTTGTTCCATTACAGTAATTACGGGTGAACTAATATCGTGTATATCAAAATGGCGGACACCCAAAATGTATTCATGTTGAATTATATAGGAAATAGATTATTATCTTTGGTTGTTTAATAAACTAGATTTAAATTATAGCTTTTACAAAGTTAACTTTTTACATTGATATTTTTTTAACTTCTTATATATTTTTTTGCGTAATACAGAGAGAGCAGAGAGTTTAATTTGATACGGAGTGACCGTTCTCTAATTATAACTGTTGGTAATGCTCAATAGAAACAAAATTATTTTAAGCATGTACAATGTTGCTCAGAATTAAACTTTTCAATACAATTCTTCAGTATATGAGGGCATAGAGTAGGGTAGGCTGAGAGAAGTTTAGTTATAGTTTTATGACACTCCGGCCTCCACTTTCCACCCAAATGCGATAACGCATTGGCACGATAGCCTCCTTTAGCTACAATCACATACAGCTTCACGCTGTATCCCGCACACAGCAGGGTAGGCAGAGGGAACCTAGTGTTAAGACACTCCGTTCCCCACTTTCTGCCGAATTCTGGAGGCATTGCGTGTTGAGTGGCAGAACTCAACGCCGCGCTTAACCTCGACACCAGAGCGAAGAAATGGAAATATAAATTTAAGTAAATATTTCATCTCCTCGAGTGGGGATCGAACCCACAACCAGTCAATTTTACAGTCACACCTCGTGCCGCTGCGCCACGACTGGCCTCACAATCACATACTTTCCCATAAAAATAAATTATAATAGACACGAACTAACAATGCGGATAACATCATTTAAAATAGTAAAACGGAAGCGTTTACTAAGGAAACGAATTAAAATCTCACCAAAAAGACGTTTTATAATGAACAGTACGATAAGCATAGTATTTGAATACCAGTCCATTAAACACTTGTTGCTTACACCTGATTGAGATATAAATTGAATACCGCATCTTATCAGCATCCGACTTCCGGTGAAAAAACAGGTGATATTTATATATAAGAAGTATATTTATATGAAAAAAATCTCTATTCATTCGATTCTAAAAGAACCCTTCCGAGCGACAACAGAAAATATGAATAGGTGGTAAAAATAACAAAAAACTTCAAGGACATATGAAATTGAAATTTTAAATGTAACAACCCTTTAAAATGTTTTTTTTTATATTGTTTACGACTGTGACGTAACATTAGTATAATACATATTTTTTTTGCTAAAAACAATTCACTTTTCATTTTAAGAAAAAAAAAATTACAAAATGTATACTTTAAGCAAGTTTCACATGCTGTTGTAAATGTATTGTGTATTTGACATACAAATAACATCTTTGTAGAGTTGTGTGCTTCTTCTTTTTATTATTTCATTGGAGCTTCCAAAATGCTAAGTTTCGATAAAAATATACATATATTCAAAAGATTAACTATATCTAGATATCATTAATTAAATAGAAGACTTTTACGATATATTTTGTCACCATCATATGTCATCAAAACTATTTCAGTATATTAAAATATAATTATAGCTGAAACAAATGTACATATAGAATATAATATATCTATGAATATATTATATCTATTGTTTTATAGCTTTTCACTGCATATATTATATAGCAGAGTTGACAAAGAGATTCTGCTCCCAAATTTCGAGAGATTCCATATTAAGTGGTTGAAGTCAACCCGCGTTTTGCCTTATTACCAGTGCGAAGAAATGAAAATGATAAATTACACCGAGCAGGGACCGAACCCACAATCATCGTGGACCATCTTACAATCGGATGGAAGAAATGTAAAGACATATTAAGCTTTATGCATTAACTTTTTTCTGTACAAAATACATTAAAATATCGTTACAAGTTAAAGTAATAAACTTAGACGAAACTTTTTATTATTTTATTCCCTAGTTTATACAACTATAGCATCGATTAACGACGGCCAGTATCGTGCTTTAGAACATCTCTGAATGCGATGATTAGGGACTGTAACTCCATATGGATAAATATTTACGTATATAGTGAGAAAATAATACATTTTCTCTGTTTTCAAATTTTCCACAAGTAGCGGAAACTATTGTCGACACACTCCACTCACATTCTCCACTCACCTCAATTTTAAAAACCTGTTGGTAGGTGGTTAGAACTTCACATTTTCATTCACTTGCCCACGGAACTAAAAACATAGCCTCAAGCAAGAATCGAACCCATAATCATCTCACTACAACTGCGCCATCTGGAGCTACAAAACCTACCACTGTATTAAAACTATGGTATATTTTCAATATTTCGCCGGCACCATCCAATTTAAGTGACAAAAGGATAATTGAGTTTTACAGCAGTTACCTATATAGTTACCTATATAGATCGGAAGCTTTAAACTTTCGCTTTTACGAATAATAGTGTGAACTCCAATAAACATTTTATGAACATGTGTTTCTTTGTGTTGTTATTGTGTTCTAGTATTGTCTTAAAGGTAAAAAACAAAATATATAAAGAAGCTACTTTAAGGTTTCAAAGAAACTTTGATTCTTTTAATGGTTGCCGCAATTAATATCCTTGTTGAGCAATAGCCACAGTCCTGCGAGTGAGCGGTGGTCGTAGGTTAAAAGTCTATTTAATATATTTAAGAACAAAATATATAAGATATACTTGGAAAGGAATGCATCTAATTCATATTGAATTATATTTTTTTCGAATTCCAATTTTTTCTACGTCTAGGTGCTTATCAGATATTAAAAACTTTATTTTTATTAATATGAGGCCATCAGGTTGTGGATTCGATCCATAGGCAAAGGCAAAATGAGACGTTGAGCTCCACTATTCAAGATGTAATTAATGGCTTTTGGAGTGGAAAATTAAAAATATAGTCTTGATACTAAGTTTTCTATATTTTAAGTTTTCAATTTCTACTTAAGGAAAAGAAATATTTAATATTTCACTTCGCTCTGAGTAAAGCACGGCGTTGAGTTCCCCACTCAACACGCAATGCGTTTAGAATTCTGCGGAAATTGGGAAACAGAAGTATCTTAATGATTTAAAAAAAAATGGCTTATTAATTATCTGTAATTTTAAACTGAATTATGTAAGTAAATCAATGTTATAATAATAATTATTTAATAGACATTTACATAAATATAGATAGTACTATATATTAGTATTTTTATAATAATATTAGTATTTTTTTTTGGATTTACAACAAGTTGGTTTTTTGTCTTGCAAATCAAAAATTGTATTTTTCAAATTTTTGATTTGCAAGACGCAGCAGTATAGAATACTTTAAATCTCACACTCAATAATAAAAAAAAATTCTGTTGGCTTTTTTAATGAATTTATTTTGAACTTTATAACACGGAAGGTACAAAGGCGATGTCGGATCTATCGTTGCATACTATTAACCACCCTCATTTACGTCTGGTCAATGACAGCCCTGTTTTAATCAATAAGTTCTTTTTCGCGCGGCGTCCTTGGTTTTTTTTCCCCGGCGCGACAATCTGCGCGCATTACACTTAAAATTATATGTCAATCAACACGTATTTTTTTTTTCATATAGACTTTCTTTATAAAATTTTACCTTCTTCCCTCATATTTAGCAAAAAGCTCCACAAAAAGGCAAAAGCTCGGCCAAAAAATCGTCTACCGAATATCTCGTATCGCCGGTCTTGTAGCCATTTTAATTATTATTTAATACCGAGGGACGAGCACGTGGCGACGCGCTCTGTCTCGCTCGCACCTACGCCGAGCATAGGCGGCCGCCGTTCGCCCTCCCGCTCGCACGGAGCCCACTTACACACATAAAAATCGTGAATAATAAAAAAATGTGTACACATTTTTTTCGCTTAACCGCTCTACGTATGTGTGCGTGCGCCTCACGCCGCCCGAGCGGGACGGCGCTATACAGACGAGCGGGACGCCACACGCCCCACTCCAATTTTTTAAGCTCCGCTGTCAATGTTGGCGTCCGTGTGATTTTTTTCATTTTATGTGTTAGTGTACCCCTCGCTTGGTGTAGTTCACTTTTTCTACTATAGATCTGAAATTCAGTCTCGTTTTTGCCGCGTCGGTCTAAAGGCGGGCGAGCGGGCGTTTTATATTGCATTTTTGTAGTCACTGAGAGTGGCCGTCGTTGCCTTAGCAGAGCCGGCTTGGGAAGCTCGCAACCGGTGCAAGCGCAAGCGAGCGATAAGGACGGCACGCTCACGTGTGAAATACCCACAAACGCACCAAAATATAGAACACGAAAATATATACATTATATAAATATATATTTAAAAAAAAACCGGCAATACAGATCCTAGTTAACGACGCTCCGCATTCACAACTCTAACTCAGGGTCAAGAGTACGGCTCGGCGGTTTTTTTTACCACCACATTTTTTTAAATGTTTATTTGCCGGGGACACGTGAACTTTTTGACATATTACGGACCAAAAACCTGGGACTGCCGCCTTTTGGACGTGTTGTGACGCTAGTGTTACCTTGATTATGTGATATTTTTAAGTGACATTATAGATAAGAACTAACTGTGATTTATTATGGTGATATCGGTGAATTGAAGATTTAAAGAATAGTGAGAGGTGAGTACTATTTTTTTTTATTAATGCGAAAGCAAGAGCCTAGTAGGGGTAAAAAGCAAGAACTGAGTAGGGGTGAAAGACTCCCCTCAGAGGGAAAATTTACGTAATTCCCCGACTGAGATAGCTAAAATATTAGGACGAGCAGCCGCCGTCTTTCAAACACGACCTTGAATTTCGCCCGAACTAATGTATACGGAAATATTTCGTATGTATTATATGCGGCAATGTACTTCAAGTGACTTATTCTATTGTTTAAGAATATTTTATTTATCATTAATTATGAACTTGAAACTATTGTGTCGCTGTGAAATCTACCGGAGCGAACGGGATGGATATGGGTTCGAATCCCAGATGAATGTAAATGGAATGACTAATTTCTTTTCGGCTCCATACAATTAATTTCATTTTTGTTTTTATATTAGATTTTTTTAACTCAAAATTATTATGAAATGCTGTCCGAATTCTATAAAAAATACATTCTATAATAAATACAGCGTGTTATCACTATTTCCGTGGTTACGTTAATAAAGTAACTTATCGTAGTTTGCAATGCTTTAGACATTATCTTAATAAAAACACAAGATAAATACTTTAAATGATACTTACTCGAATTAAAATTTAGGTCAAACGCTTGAACTTTTGGTTTTAAAATTTTCTACTAAAAATTTGTAAACCGTATCTAAGTAAGACAAATAAAAAAAAACAGTTAAATAAAATTTGTTCGAAATCAATAAGTTTAAAGGACGGGTGGAGCAACATTAACAATTAATTATCTATAGTATTCGAAATATCTGCGAAAAACTTAATTTGCACCCAAAAAAAAAACAAACGTTAAACAACCTTCCATTAATCGCTTCAGTTGCCACAAAACTGTTGGCCAATACAAAAATAATAATTTAAAATCTGTTCTTCCTATCACAAATATTGCCAAAGAAACAAAATTAAAAATCAACCGAGCGATCTCTTTATACAGTTTGATTGACGAAATAATTTAGCGTCAAGCCAAATGAAATAAAAGATATTGTAAAAACATCAATAGTTCATCATCACTAATATCTGTCATTAAAGCGAGTATTAAGTGGAGAACGGAGTGTCCAAACACTAATATTTCTCTACTATGAACTACAAATGTTAAAACAAATACCTCAAACCGTTTCCCTATTTTCGAGCGAGTAATGATTAAAAAATCTTGAACTTGATCGACTGTGGGCCCCAAGTGCTAAGCCTTGGCAAATTAATATATGCAACTAGTAAAGATACATTTTTGTTATATGGTCCTTATTTACGAAGCAATAAGGATCAAGGTTCCGTAAATTGTATATAGATAAAAGCAAAGTAAGTTGGTCTAGTATTCTGTACGCGCAATTATTATCTTTGACAGCTGTGTATGGCCAGCTCCACAGGTACACTCGGGAACGAATGTGTAGCAGTTACGTAACAAATTATAAGTACTTATCTTTGTGATATATTATGTATGAATACTGTTTTTACTTGCTTGCTCATTGTAAAATTAAGTGTACATGGAATAATATGCTGTAGACTTTCATTTAATAGATCTATAAATAGATCTATAAAAAAGATTAATACATACATAGATAGATTAATAGATCTATTAAAAAAAATAAGAAAAACCAAAAAGAAACAAAACCTCGGAACAAATCGTGATTATTATCCATACATTGTAAGCATGGTTGTACAAACCGTGTGATTACAGAAGCCTTATTCGTTGCGGCATGTGGGCTAGGGGCTAGATCATTGACACAACCTACGCGACTGCTCACTCGTCACCTGCTTGAAAAAAAGATAATGTTTTTTTTAACTCTTTGAATCTAGTTTTAAATAGACGTACACAAGTGTCCCAAGTTACTTAACAACTATTCAAAATAAACATGTATTAGGACTTTCCGACGCAATAGTACGATTTAATTACACTTCACTATTCGGACAGCATTTCGGAGACATCTTATATATTTCTTCGAAGTTGACACACTGATTTCTGATTTCTGATCTCTTTCGCAGATAGAACGAACGGAGGATCTCGAAATATTCCATGACACAAACAGCAAAAGATACCAAGGAAATTTTTAGACAGCGGTATATTTTTATATGATAGTGCCAAATACACTTTAGAAAAATTATATTACGATTATTTTGAAACTTAGATAGGATATATTAAATAAAACCAGCAAGATGATGGAAGGAAGGACAATCGATTACCGGCCAGACGGTGGTGGCTTAGATTACCATAACTCGCCTTTAATGGCGGAGATACCAGTAGATAATTACTCACATATCCATAGAAGTATAGAACATTTAAGATCTATAGGAGTCGCTCCACCTCTCGACCCTCACAGACACTTGGCAGCTAACCTGACAGACTTGAGGAGGTACGAGCACCCTGACGACATACCCGAAATAAAGCCGTCCGTACTTAGACTTTCTGAATTTAAGAGTGGTCTTCATGATATCAGGGTTCATAATGACCAAGAGAATGATGTGCAGCGGCAGATGACACCTCACGACGATGGCAAGGGATACAGCGCGCCCTCAACGCCTCTCTCAGAAAACGGTGGCCACAGCATCCAGGAAGAGAAGGTTAGCTATTTTTTGTTGGCAACATGTAATTAATAAATTATATTTATCATTATGTTCTATCCTTGAAGTCTTCGGAAGTTTTAGTGTGTTGACGTCATCATTAGTAATATTCGGCTTAACACAATGTTCGTTATTGTAATATAATAATATGAAGAATCACGATGCAAGCTTGTTCCGCGTACGATACACCATTAATCTTAAGACGATCTTCTATTTTTGGTTGCTAATTTCCTAATATCTAAACTAAGTACGTTTCCTTGTTGAACACTTGTCGGTTCACGACTACAAGAGCTTTCGACTAGATATTTATTTATTATTCATTATATTTTCTTCCTCGTCTCAAAGAGTACTTGAATATTATCAAACACATTTGAATTTTCGAGTGCACTACTCGTTAGCTAAATGTTATTTACTTGGCAATCGTTTTTGCCACTTTGGCTTAAAGAAATATTAATGTCCGAATTTGTTGTAGAATATTACTTGAATTTGTCTTATCTAATTCATATAAGAATAAAATCTGACCAAAATATCTAATTACATGAGTTTTATCTAATATGACAGAATCTACCAAGCTTTTTAGCTTCAACTATTTCGAATTATAATTTTTGATCTTTTTTGACTATCATATAAATTCCCTACAGTAATATCACAAGTGAACATCGCTCTTATATCACAGTATTAGGTGGTAGATTCGTAGTTTTTGTGAACGAAAGCCTTCCATTACGCTTGATGAGTCCGGATGTGCCTTGAGCGTACAAGGTCAGGCGTACTCAGGTCGATTAGAGGTTGTAAAGGACAATAAGTACGGTCTTATTCAATAGATAAAACGTTTAAATTATCTTTAAAAAATATTACTTATGAAGAAGAACTAGCATTAGCTTTCTTTCGCATATAATAGTAAAGGCAGAGAGAACCTTGTGTCACAAGACACTCAGTTGAGTTTTTCCTCCTGAATTGCAGGTTTTACGTGTCCGTATAATACCGTAACCCGATTCAGAATCGAACTTACCATCATTACGTTTACATTCAAATACTTACGCACTGTGCCACAGTTTTTGTGTTTGTATATTATTAATTTTATATATACAATTACATATAAATACGGAACTCTCCACGGACGCTCGCATCGTACGTAGCTACTTGACTTCAACGCGGCCTTCCGGTGTGATTATTATCTAGTTTTAATTTCGGCAATTTCAATTTATATGTGAGATGTTATGCTAATTTTAATGAAGGATTTTATTTCATACCTGTTGCAAAGTTATCAGCGGGATCTTTTGCTAATTCTTAGGAATTGTTCGAGGTGGATACTATAAATGAAATAATTATTATTTAATTACGTGTAAAGGAAAAGAGTAATATGTATACTTTAAACATTAAGTTTTAATTTTTCATATCAAAGAAAAAGTTATATTATAATATATGATTTTTTTTATAGGATAGTTTCTTTGTGATTTTCTTATAAGATGCACTTGACATTTATGGTGGTATGTAAACGAAATTTTACATTTCTGTTGGAATTAGCTACTATAATATATATTGACGTCGTCAGGACGGCGTGCACCACGTTGCGGTAGCACTTCCTTGTGCTGTAAGCACGATTGTTAGGATTTCTATTCCCACGAGAGTGAATTATTTTTTTTTCATTTTCTCGCTTTGGTAACAATGCAAAGTCTAATTGAGTTCTGCGACTCAACATACAACTCCTTTAAAAATTGGTGCACGAGGAACGGTCTCAATACGAGGTTACCCTGCTGTATACAGCGAAAGCCAAAAAAAATAAATAATATATAAATGTGGTTAAATTCCATTAAGATGTTAAGTATTTTTTTTTAAATCTTGTTAGATTTTTTATTCTTCTACCATTATACCATTAGGTAAAGTAAAATTTTATTAAGTTAGAAATATAATATAATTTAATAGTCCTTCCACTCAGATTTGTACAGACATCGATTCAAACGGACACAACACAGGCTTTCTCGATAAATCGTCTATACTCGTACAATACAAAAAATGTTGTGATAGACCAATTAACGTATTTTTCAAATAATAATATTTATACATTTCGTATTTCCAAGTTTTCGTACACACCAAATGAAATGTAATAAGATAAGCTCGCTGACCCGGTAGAGACGAAGCGTTACAAGGCCCCTGATAAGCCCCCCAGACGTTATGTAAACTATTGAACACTTAAAAATCACTACATTACACGATATTCAGTGTTATTCTCATAACATCGGCAATTTATTCGCAATGCTAATAATATTCTGACACAATAGTACGATTTTGTATCATTTTTAGGATTCCGTACCTAAAGGACTGTCACCCGTTCTCGTATACTTTCCTTCTATCACTCTATAATTATATCTATCGCTACTCTATAAGTGATAAAGAAACTTTTGAAAATAGGTATAGGATATATGTATTTTATAGAATACTATACCATTACATGGCGACATTTTTTAAATTAAAATTGTTTAATAAGATGAAATGTAGATATTATTATCATATCTAGAGTAATATTAAGGAAAAATATAAAAGTAAAAAATAAATAAGCTTTTAAAGCAGAAAATAAAACAGTAAACAATTTTTATTTTCATCTTTTTTTAACAATACATTTTTGTTAATTTCTTTTCAACTACAAGGCCCGAAGTGTAAAGGTTAGTCAACATATAAAATTTTATAGAAAACGTTGTTTCATTGTGAGCAATTTAAAACAAATAAATAGTTGTTGAGTACCGATATAAATCGAAACTGGATATTCCCAGATATTGATATTTTATAATTTTTTTCATTTATTTATCTGGACTGAAGGTCATGTTTTGATATTTTAGATAAATTCGCCAGAATAGCTATGTGGAGTGCTTGAATTATACAAGCAATAGTAAAAGATTCGATTTCCACTAGTAGGAATGTTTAGCCTTAAAAAATTATTATATTTCAGCAATAGACAAGGCTGTCTGAGAAGTCTCTGGAATTCATATTGACGGCCCCCTCATATGCAATATGCAGGACATGTGAATAAAAAAAGAATAAAGTAACGAAAAGTCAAAATAGTATTGATATGTAGATATATGTTGTATGACCCAACAGTTCCCATCTGAATTTCAATTACCAGGAATAACCTTCAGCTTTTGTATTATATTAACACAAATTTAAATCCTTTTTCACTTATTCTAAGGTTATATTTAAATACGTTGACAGTTAAGTTAAAACGCATATTTTTCTTAATGCAGAAATCTTTTTAAGCAAAGGCCAAATTACAATTGGTATTGGTGATTACAAGTATTTAAAATTAGAAAAATGTAATGCAATATGTATAATATTGCCAAATATTTTTAGTAATTGTGAATTTTATGTTTAAAAATATTTTAAATATTTTAATGCTCAGTCGCGTTCATGTTTAAATTTTCAAAAATTTAAACATAACCGCGACTAAGCATTTTTTTTAAATATTCATAGATTTTCATAATACTACAACTTGTCTATGGTAGCTGTATAAATATACAATTTTGTATTCAACTCAATCTGAATGTATCGATTCTGCACGTCTAATCTATCGATTATAAAAAAAACCTGATCTGTTTCCCGCGCAATTCGGCGTCCGTCGAGAAACCGAATTCGTTTCAAGGCCACATTCCAAATTCAAACCATTGTCAATGTCGCGGCATGACGAATGTTTTCTTTGGCTAGTTTATGGCACTTTTAAAAATTGGAACATTGGGATGACGAAATTGGCGCGTGTTCAGTATGTTTAAAAAATATATATAAATTTTGTGAATGACGTGAAATTATGTAATTTTTTATCTATATTGTGTCTATGATAAATTTTATTGTTTTTGCATTATCTTAGTTGTTCATAAGTTAAATATTGAATACATTTACTGTGATTTAATTGTTTATTAATGTACAATAAAATAATGTTAAAAAGATAAAAATTATGATCAGCATAATTTAAAAGTCGTCGCTACAAAACTTGATTCAAGTTAGACATTTTATCTATGACCGCTTCGGAACGGTCAATGTCAGTAAAGCCTGCACCAGACTTGTCATTTAAATATTTTTTGCATACATATTATGTATCTGTTATTTGTATCTAATTAACAAACAACTTTTTTTTCTATAAGTTCATTGACTTCAATTATGAAATATAAAATTTTATATTTAATTGAATTTTATGACACTTTTAAATTATTACGAATGCTAGGATGTAGATACCTACCTACCTACTTGACATATTTTTTACTACGTTTATAAGTTTAAACATTTGTTTTTTTTTATCTACAAAATATATTTTTGTTAAAATAAATCAGCGAAGCTAATAATTTCTTAGAATTTAAATTCTAAATAGCAACGAAATATATAAATTTGTAGTGAATCTGACAAGTCTTGATACAAATTGTGTGTAACGCAATAAAATTAACCCTAAGACGTTTTAAAAATGTTTCACATAAACTTTTAATGTATGGTGCTTAGAGTTTATAATTATATAGCATATTAGTTGCACGAAGGCATATCAACAAATTTACAATATAATTTTGATTGACATCGACCATTACGGGCGGGTTAGTCGTTGCGTCATCGTAACTACGGATATACATTCGTTTATTTTCGTCTATAACAATATTATGTTTGCAGCTGATTTTTATTTGAACACCTAATATTGAACTCAGTGTCAATGTTAATAAAGTAAGCGCAACCGCTATCTCGTATAACTTCAAAATAATTTGTTGCCTTCAGCTATTAGTGATCTCTTGACTTATGAGTTGCTTATTTTTGTATACATAAAATTGTAATTATACTAAAATATTTAATTTTTAATTATTTTTATACATATAATATGTGTGTTGAACATTATTTGATTATTATCCTGCTTTTCTTTATGAATAGTTTATATAACACGTACACGTACATACTCAAGGTTATATACCTTTTAAATGGTAAATAACGAGTAAAATAATAACCTTTTTGGATTCTAACAAAATTACACTAATCACGGCCCCGTCACGCGATTCGACTATCTTTATCTCTCGTATGATATAATTATTTTGACGGCTCTGCCCGGGGCCAACCCGGCGTTCTTTGAATCTGTTGTTCATAATTTTTGATCATTTACTTCGGATAATAATCAGAAATTCTATAATTTTATGACTATGACTTTATGAATTCTTTTATTATTTTAGTGAGTGTCTTTAAATATTTGTTTTGAGATTATACATAAATTATATTATTTTAAATGATATAGGTGTAGTTTTCATTGTTCTTAACTATGATTCTCGAGATGTAGACAATTGTTTACTATTAGAGTATATTTATAATAACTATGTAAACAATTTTATATTTTACACATGATATAGCCTATGCAGTTAAGATACATCATATTAAAATTAGGTAAAAAATATCCCAATGATATCTTGTTTATGGTCATCCTATTCCCACAGCGATCTTGAGTCGTTAAGATACAGGTAATAAGCACATGTCCAAGAATATTACTTCCTTCAAACATGACTTAAATTAAAGTATTTTTGTTTGTATCTTTGAAATAATTTTTATTTCATTTTATATATTTAAAAAAATGTTTTTTGAAAATTTATAAAAAAACCTAAGAGTATCTCAAAGACATTGTCGCAGCAGTAGAATAACTTTTTTGGTGTATATTGTAGAGATTATGAATTTGTCTTAAGAAGTTTATTTATCGGTTAGTAAATTATGAAATATATTAATAAGAATAATATAATATTGAGTTGAAATAATATTTAGGCCAGTTTGAAATAACATTGAGGCCAGTCGTGGCGCGGCGGCACGAAGTGTGACTGTAAAACCGACTGGTTGTGGGTTCGATCCCCACTCGAGGAGATGAAATATTTACTTAAATTTATATTTCCATTTCTTCGCTCTGGTGTCGAGGTTAAAGCAGCGTTGAGCTCTGCCACTCAACACGCAATGCCTCCAGAATTGGGCAGAAAGTGGGGAACGCAGTGTCTTAACACTAGGTTCCCTCTGCCTACCCTGTTGTGTGATACAGCGTGATATAGCGTGAAGCTGATTTTAATAAGAATAAATAAAAAATAGTTAATAGTTTTGAAAAATTATTAATGGCGTTGAGTTCTGCCACTCAACACGTAATGCCTCCAGAATTCGGCAGAAAGTGGGGAACGGAGCGTCTTAACACTAGGTTCCCTCCGCCTACCCTGCTGTGTGCGGGATACAGTGTGAAGCTGATTTATTTGATTTAATATTTAATAAACAATATATGTAATTCCTTCTTTATAAATAATATTGTATTAACAAATCATGGGAAGTCTTCATAGAAATTACTTGTCAACGAAAATGTCATATGTTAAAATATTACGTTACAGTTCTGTGGTTAGCCTCTTACATTGTTCTGTACATTCCTGTACAAGGGACTGAACATATGTCTATATCAATTTAAACCAAGTTCAGGTTGCTTAACATAAGTACATTAAAAATAAAATTTTAGTCATTCGAATTCGAATCTGCACCCGTTATAATGTTTTTAAACATACATATAATTAAGATAACTTGTACTCATACTTAATATTATCAAAACTAAAGGAATATATAGAAAAACAAAAACATTTAACGGCTAGTTCAGCAACTGTATCATCGCCGCTTTATCTTCGATTATACTATGTTAGCTACAAATAGAAACGTATTGTGTAAGAAATGAAGTAATTTCCGCGTGAAAGTAACAAATAAAAGGCACACCCACTTCATAGTTTCGGTCTGCGCAGACGCACGCTCTGACGTCATCAGGCGTATTTAGCGTGACCTTGGACCAGCTCAATGCCAAGTAAAAATTAGGCAGCCCGTACAGCCGCTAGAGCGTCCACAACATTCTTACGTCAATGTAAAATATATTTTCTATGCATACATTGATACGTAAACATAACATTCATAGCCTCGATGGTCTATTCACTATTGGGACAAATATTTTTTATCTGTAATTTCTTAGTACCAGAAAAAAATATTAATGTATTTTTGTCATTTTATATTATCTACTAATTATTAAGCTATAAATATTAACGTTAGTAAATTATGTTTGTTTCTACCATATATTTTTTTGATGATGATGAGCATCTTAATTTCCGTTTCACTCGTATAACACGAATATATTTAAAAAATAATAATATGGTTAAATAATTAGAACCGTGAAATAAAGTAATAACAATACAAATTAACATATAACATTTATGAGTTAAGCAAAAATCACAACAAAAAAAACATTGGATATTATTATACATTAAATTTTAAATTAGATTATACTGTTTTTGTCATTTCATATCTCCTAATATATTCGTTTTACAATGGTCATATCGATCCAAATAGTTATCAACCCTTTATTATAATTTATAGTTCTCAGTAACCCCTTGTACAATTAATTTAACCCTAGCAAGTGCAGGTCGAATTTTAACCGTGTTTGAAACCACTAGTCATCACTCAAGGGTACAAGTAACCCCCATCTAAACTTTGATTTTAGCTTAAACTATTTTGAGAAATTTAAATGTATCAAGATAATTTCTGTATGCTATAAATAATTTTAAGTTAGAAAATTATTAATGTTTAAATATTTTTTTACAAATGAATAATTTTCAACACACATTCTAACTCATCAATAATTTATTAAAAAAAAAAAAAAAAACAAAAACTTCTCTCAACTCATTATAACAATCTTTAAATGCAACAAGCAAGTAACAACATAAGGTAGAAAATAGAAACATAGGCAAATTTGACATACTATTTAAGTGTAATATCACTAGGAAGGATAAATTATGAACCCTCCACTAGCCCATTAGCATAGATAAGCTTGGTCGTCCTAAGATATCTGGCGATTCTAACTAATTTATTATGGGCTACTATAATTTGTACCTGACGTTCACGTAACTTGGAAGGTCTTCACAACTGTTGTATACTAATATATCTACATATACTTAATATTACGAAGCTAAATAATATGTTTGATTCAACGCGCTAATCTCAAGAGCTAGTGGTTCGAATTAAAAAAAATTGTGTCATGTTCATATATAGTTATTTATGCATAACCCACTTTACCTGTGGTTAGTTATCTGGAATACTTAGGATATGTTATACGCGACCTATGCCGCAGGTGTATTTTCCAACTTCCAGTGACAAAATTTGAAAGGTTTTGTTTTAAATATAATATAACAGTTGTGCACTATCCTTTCAAATCAATCTTTTGAGTAAGGTGCGATAGAGTGATTAATAGATTTACTCCGTGTAAATAAAAAAATATATTTTAAGTCTTTTTATTAAAATTAACTATTATGAATATATATATATTTTTTGGTACAACAAAATTTGCATTTTTTACATTTTGTACATTAAGATCAAAGTAATAATAAAAGGGAAATAGTTATCAAAAGCAATTTTATCTAGGAACTAAATAGATATATCACTAAGCTTGTCTACAAAAACGCCAATTAAATACTTATCTAATTTTAAATATTTCTGTTTATCGATACAAAACTACAATCTAATAGACAAAAAAACTATAAGTCAAATCTGTCTGTTTTATATTTTAAAATATATTCGTTTCATTAACCTAATTGACAAGGCGACGTTGAGTTCCATCACCAAATTCTCACAGTCAGTATCTGGTAAATGTGTAGAACGGAGTATCTTAACACGTACAAATAAAAAATCAGTTCAAAATAAAACTAAATATGTCAATATGAAGCCGTATTCCTGTAACATATGCTCTTAATGTGCTATATTAACGCATGAACATTGCCCATTCTCCCATATAATTGACCATCTTTGGTGGTCCACTGACCATATGACCAAGTTCAAGCATTTGCTTACCAAATGACTAGGAAACCCTATGTCTTTTGAAGTTGGGAAAAGTTTCCAGTAAGTAAGTAATTAAAGTTTACTTTGACAACCATAATTTCCGCTCTTTTAAAGGTTTTTTTATATTAGGTTGCAGAACTTTACGCTTTCTTTATCAGAAGTGATCGAGTAAGAAAAATGATTTATTACGTATTATATACATTATTTGTATATAATACTTTACCTACTCAATAATGATATATTGGTCTAAGAAGACATAATAGAGTCTAAAACAACCCAGCTATTGTCTAATAGCTGAATACTCCCACAAGTTCACAAGAATGAATCTCGCAAATATGTATAATTTGAACAGGATGTAACATAAGAGGGATGCTGACGACCTGTCCCACGACCCTGCAGGTGACGGCCCATATGCCTCAAGATATCACAGCTAAACAAAAATCACCCTTAAAAATGTATACTTAAGTGTAAAAGAATCTTCAAAATTGTTGGCATATCCTCGTGGGAACACAGTTTACGCAATCGAGGATTCTTCGTCATTGTCATTTCCTGCATCGATATTGATGCAATTTATCGGTTTTAGTTTATTAGCTTTGTGAATATTTCCTTTCAAATATGCATCTGTGGGGGGTTTATGGGAAATTCATCTTATTGTACCAGTTTCCATTCTTTGACCAGGTTTAGTCTTAGGGTGTCCTTACAATAGGGCAAGATGAATTCATTGTGTCTTTTGAATATTTGGCAACTAATATTTGTTATTTACTTACATGATCGATGGATTATGTTAGCATAAAGAATCCTTGAATTACGAATTTCTTTATTAATACATATACACATTACAATTCGAAATAATAGTATTTTTTCAACTTCAAACTTTTCCCCGCATAGTCAATTAGTTCACTTTAAGACAGCATAGAAATCGAGGAACCTTGTTGCTCAATTTCTACTTTAAATTTCCTAGAGATAGTGTGTTAGGGAAGGGTACGTAAGAGAACATTACCGGAGTTTGCCTCCTAAAGAAGTGGAATGATAAAATTGAATAGAATCATCTTCCCAATAGTGATAGAATCTACAACAACCATGTTTAAAATTAACCGCTGTCCCACTGTACCATCACGTCCTCAACTAACTGTAAATCCTTAGACTTTATTAATTCTACCACATTTAGTGGATATTTTTTTGGTGCGTTTATTATTCAAATCTCATATACCCACATGTATAGTACAAAAAATGAATTTAGAATACAAATAAATGCTTTCGATAGAACAGCATCCCTATCACTTTCATTTATATTATATTTACATAACAATGCTAACGTAACGGTCATCCGACCCTCACTGACCCAATACCCGATTAAGGGGTGAAATGCTCATATCAATTTGATTCAATTTGATATATTTTTTTAACGTAGCTTTTTAGTTAAATTTTTTTTTATAGTTAAAAGTGATTTTATATTTTTTCAAATAGTTTTTTTTTTGTTTGAAATCGATTCCCACTCTGATGATATCATTTTGCTACTTATTTTACTTGTTTTGGGAATGAATGACGCAAGGTGGCAGGTATTGGCGCCAATAAACTTAGCAAAAGCAAAAAAAACAGCGCCATCTATAACAATTAAGAGAGATCAATGTTTTTGTTTAATTGACATTTATTTTTTACCTTTATAAACTAATTATTTGAAAATATCAACAAAAAAAGGTAATTAATATATAAAGCTTATAAATATCAAACGAAATGACGAATTCTTTAAGGTTTAATATTCTTTGAGCTTTTACATAAAAAGCATTTTACATGTTCACCTGCGACATTACCTCACGTACTCGCTCTTTGCAAAAACAGTATAATTTGTTTTATATGTTTACGATTTCATTTGACGTGAATGTCTGTAATTTAAATATTGCTCGATTAATTATAAATCGATAATTATCGTTCTCTAGTAGGCGTCGTCGTGACGCATGTTTCGATTTCCACTCGTGGGAATGATTAAATTTAAATTAATTTCGTTTTCTCACTCTCACTGGTAGACAAAACGCGGGGTTGAGTTCCATCACTCAACAAGTTAAGAACATAGTGTTTTTACAATAGTTACCATTTCCCCCAGCCTGCTTTACGAATATCTAAAACGTTGTACAAGCTATAAAAAAAATATTTGTATACTTACGAGTATGTTAGTACTAATAGCCAGATATACACTTTTCAATTTTAGTTAGAGACCGTTTCCGTCTTTATATATTTTCAAAATTATCATATTACTTATATGTTATCATGTTTCTTCATAGTATACTGATATATTTTATCCATTTACATATAATATAGTAATATTTTGTAATTTCTTTCATAAATGACTAAGTCGCTATTCAGATTCTTTTTCTCCTTATATTATAGATCCCACAAGAAGTACATAGAGTAATTAATATATAAATATAATGTATATAACATACGCACACGGTCGATAAACTTTTGTGGAACTTCATCACGTCTTCGAGAATTACATTTAATTGCATCTGGAAATCGTACTAATCGTCAGTTATCTTCTTGAAATTTTAATTTATAAGGAACAAAAAACGTATTATATTTATATATGTACATAAATACTTGTCAAAGCGCGGTGGGACAGCGTCTGTCTGCTAGCATGATGATTGTGGATTCGAATGCCATTTGGGGGGCTTCAGCCTTATTCTTCTGATGGAGAACGGAGTGTTATACTAGGGTTCTATTTTCCCTCAATTTTTTACTTTTATTATTAATAAATTAATGTAATATAAAATACCAAAAATATATTCCAATTTATTTAGGATATTCTGTAATTAATACTCAGGCATTACTGCATGCTTTTAATACATAATAAAATAAATCTAGTGTTAAAACACTTAGTTCTCCACCTCAACACAGACTATAAAGTAAAGAAAATAGTACTTAGTAAACAAAATATAACAATAACTAAAGATGCTGTACTTGTAAATCAATACCATTATACAAAACCACTATAAAAATGAGTACGACGGGCAATTTCCAGCGAAAACAATCAATTTTACGTTCTAAATTAACGGAATAAGATCGAAAATTGTTTGACGACCTCCGCTCTTCATTCAGACCACAATTATCTTTAACACCAAAGGAGATTGAACTATAAAGAGGAGTGCATTAAATCAACATTGTAATAATGTAGGCGCAGATCAATTTTGGGCCCAATGTTCTTAAAAACATTGAATTTTCAACTCTATTGTCCAAAAGTAAGGTCTAAATTACTAAAACATATTAAAGAATTCTTATAGTCTTATTAAAATAAGTTGTAGTGCTCCCGCGCATCTCACGGCGACGGGCGGAAATCTTAATGGGTCCTGGAACCGGACTAACGATGGGCTTGATCTTATATTGTATGGTGTTTGTAATGGTTTTCTACAGTTTTTGATGGCCAGATGGTGTGGTTCAGTCCTTAGGGACTATGAGGGTAGCGCATTCGACTCGATTAAAGTGGTTTTATTAGTAATTTTATATCATGTTTTTGAAATATTTAGACGAATATTTTCTTATTTCGTTGTGCATTTCATAGAAAAAGAAGTTAACTCTTAAAGAGAAAATTATTTTAAATCTATCAGTTGAAAATTCATCTATGAATCACAATGATCAATGAACAGTCGGACAAAACGTGATATATATATTTTATACATAATTGATAACCTTCAATTATCTAGTCCATTGGTCGAGATAAACGTAGAATTATCCCAAATAGTTTTATTATATCATAGAAAAATATATTTTCGCGACCTCTTTTAGTAACAAAAAAAGCCAATGTCAAACGCGACGATGCGTGAAAGATTGACACAACTTATAAAAAAGCGAATAATTTAGGTAAATAGCAAGAAATCGAGTTACTAAACCAAACGAATCGATCTAACTGGTCATTTTTTTGTGTAATATTCATAATTTTATTCGTTTATTATAATGATGAAATTTTTTACGGTTTTAGTAAAAAAAACTTATATTTTAATGTTAAGATGAATGTCGTGGATTCTATTCCCCAATTTTTAAGTTTCCAGACATTGCATGTTGAGTAGCGGAACTCAAAACTGCGCGTTGTTATTAATATAATTCATTCTTTCGAGGAGGTATCGAACCCACCGTCGAGTTTACGGTCAGAACTGAGTCTGCGTCACGACGACCTTAATCATATACATAGAGGAACCTAATATCCTATAACATACTTTTTAGAATACATTAAAAATTTACCGTAGCGGGATTTGAATCTACGCCTCTTAGAAAACCGGCCAAGAGGCACGGATTCAAATCCCCCTTTAAAAATGTAAAAAAATCTTACAACATACCTATAATTTTAGCTAACAAAACAAACTATCACAGGAGATAACAATATTCATTTATAATTGGATTTTTCATTAAAAAAATACTGAATTTTCTTATCTTTTAACACATCTACTATATAAGCTACTTAGTTACGTAAAGATACCTACAGAAGGACAAATATAAAGACATAAATCAATTTCACACGTACCAAGAGATTCTAATTACCATATATATTTGTTTAAAATGATCGTCATAATGAATAATAATACGATATCTTTGATAATTATACGACGCCAGCTGACCATTCCGTACATTTTATGTTCTTTTTTTGGTTATAACCTTTTGGACGCCGTCGTGTCGCGGTTAGATGATTTATTTTATATGTGATTTCCAGTTCGATTCGTATTGGAAACATATGGATTTTAAACATTTTCGTTTTTCTTTTATTCAAACTGGTGAAACGTTATTGTTTGCTTATAAATTAAATTAATATTTCATATTTAAATTAAATAATATTTAATTGATAATCTCTATGCCACTATTAAAAATAATGACATGCCCATACCAATCTATATATTCTATTTGTTTTTCGTTATCACGTATTAACGCCGTCTTGGGGTTAGAAAATATTTAGGGATTTAAATTTAAAATATTTCCGTTATTATTCTGCAGAAATGGGTGAAAACTGGACAATAAAATGATATTTCAATAGATGATAGCCACATAAAAATAAAATAAAGTCCTATAATATATGGATGCTACGTCAATCGTCCGTACGAACGATTTATAAAGCCGATTTGATCTTTACTACCTATCCACTGACGGTTGGTAGCTGATCATCAATGGATAGGTATTAAATGAATTATAATATTATTAGTCATGGACCCATTTCACAGGTTCATTTAGCAATGTATAACAAATACGAATTCTTTTTAATGTAATATATATTTATTATAATTTAGACTACGATGACTTTTTTTTAGCTCCACACTGTATTCGCGTATCAGGGTAGGCAGAGGGAACCTGGGAAATTGGTACACTCAGTTATAATTTCCGTCAAATTTTGTATTCAATATTAAGATTTGTATCTTAAGTTCCCGTAACGTAGTAGTAAAGTGTGCACACGATAGTAGTGTTTTTAAACATTTTTAAAGTGTTATTCCACATTTAGGAAAGAAAAATACTTATTTAGAAAACGTATAAAAATTTGAACGTAGCGGGATTCGAACCCGCTACGTTCAAATTTTTATACGTTTTCTAAATAAGTACGATAGTAGTGAATTCAGTCACATTCGGGAAAATCAATTGTTTTCATTTTGTCACTCTGGCAAAACAAATCGATGACCTTTAAACTGAAAATGAACCTACGACAATGAGAATTTCTAAATACTTCCACAGCGCTCCGCAAGTGTTTGCTTTGATTGACATTAAATTAACTTATTTGACATTGTAACTAGTTTTAATGTTATTTCCTAAATCACAATAAATGTATTACAAAAAAAATACTTTACGTGCTTTAGATGGTTGTAGAACTAGAAATAGGAATGAAATGTTTACTTAATCGACTAACTTTTTGCTGACTTTACTTATTTATTTTTAACGTATTATTATTTTCACGTATTTTCCTTATTTAACAGGACATATAAAAGACTTGTTGCCAGTTAGTTAGTCATTCCGAGGTACCCCACTGTTCCAGCTGAATGTGTCATACGCGAGCAGTCGTTCCCATTTGACCACGCGGTCATTGTCGCAGTAAACTTAAACTCAGATATTTATATTAATATAATTCTGCATTTTTTCACTATTTTTACCTCTAATTTTTTTCTAAAACGGCATATAAGAGAAATAAATTTGATTTCTCTGTAGCGGGCAAAAGTGGTTTTCTTTGATTATATTTTTTCTTTAAGGTTCACATATACATATGTGGACATAGTTACATTATTAATATATACTTGTTAGTTGTCTTTTATAAAGTCAACGATCTAACGTCTTCCGCAACAAAGTAAGCCTTAAAGCTTAAGAAATATAAAAAATGCCAAATATTACATAAATTCATTTACAAACACAACTATCAATGAACGCTAAATTTCAAGATTTAAGCTAAAAATTTCATTAAAATCTGTTAAGTCAGCCATCTCGGGCGTCTCGCCTACCAACAGCCGCGCAAATATAAAAATGTCTTGCTCAGCGGGCAACCAGCACGTGCTTTAGAAAAACTTATTGTCGAAACGATTTTCAACGCGTTGGCGTAAAGAAGCAAAGACCAAGACCCAAATCGAACTATACGAAATTTCATCATTACACGAACGAATATAACCTCTCTAGACCAATCGCTTAGGCTTTAAAACGCAATTCAATCAATTCCAACCGTTTTTTTCCGCTTTTGTCACCCATAGTTGTATAAAAAACTTTGAAATCGTGCTCCCGTTTAAAAAAACCATTTAATATTAGCATTCAAGGTGTCATGGATTTGGGCGTGGAAATTTGCTGTAAATTATAATTCACCTCGACGTCAACCGTTGGTAACTAACACCCGTGGCGGTTGTGATATTTCAGTAGAACACTCAAGAAATTCGTTTATTTTGCCATAAATATTGAAAATATTCAAATCTTTTATTTCGTTTATACAAAATTAGTTTTTCCGCCACAGTAAGTAGTTGCGGAGGATTTATATTTTTAATACAAGTATTAAACAAATTTCGCGGATTATACAAAAGAAACTATACATGAACTTCTCCACTCATTTAATTAGGTAAAACTTTAATCAGATGAGAAAAATTAATGATCTTCATATCGATTGGCAGAGGGAACTAAGAATTCAGATACTCTAATACCATTTAAACCCTACTGTTTCCCACTTTGGGTCGCATTCTGGAAGCATTGCGTTTAGAATGGCACAACTCAACGCCGCGCTTTGCCTCGACTCCAGAACAAAGAAATGAAATTATTAAATATTTACTTTTCTCGAGTGGGAAATGAGCCCACTACCTATCGCGTACAGCGACACGCCCCACGCGAGCTCCTGCGCCAGAACTGAACTTAAAATCAAGTCTAAAATATATTTTTTTAAATTTGCAAGCAATTTTATACCAGTTCAAGTAACATTTTAAAATGAACAACGGTTAAGTTGTCATACGTACACCGACTGGGGTGTCAATTGTGGAAATAATTAGTTGCCGTAAACACTATACACCTGGCCCCATCACGCTAGGATACATGTACTGGTTATTCGATAATAGTTATTATATATATGAAACGTATAATGAAGCGATTATATTTAATTTCTTTTTACGGCTCTGGTAAAAGCGTGGCGTAGAGTTCCGCCACTCAACACACACAGCAATTCTGAATTCTCTATTTCAAGAATTCTGTAGAAAGTGACGAACGGAGTGCCTTAACTCTAGGTTCTGAAGCTCCCTCTGCCTACTCCGCTGTGTGCGGGATAAACCGAAAATAAGGTGTTGGAATTTTTTTTATTATAAAATAAAGATTTTTGTTTAATATATTATCTAAAGCTTTGGAATTTGATTTGGAATTTCAAATTGTAAAAAATTAAGTGGCCGAAGAATTGTGAGACATGTGACTGACAATGAAATTTAATAAGCTCTTAAAGGGTTAAGGGTGAAAACTACCCTTTGTTAAAAGATTACTGCCAAGTAACAGGTGTATCTTTTATAAAATAAAATTTAGATGAATCTTTTAAGTTTGTAAGGCCAGTCGTGGCGCAGCGGCACGAGGCGTGACTGCAAAACCGACTGGTTGTGGGTTCGATCCCCACTCGAGGAGATGAAATATTTACTTAAATTTATATTTCCATTTCTTCGCTCTGGTGTCGAGGTTAAGCGCGGCGTTGAGTTCTGCCACTCAACACGCAATACCTCCAGAATTCGGCAGAAAGTGGGGAACGGAGTGTCTTAACACAAGGTTCCCTCTGCCTACCCTGCTGTGTGCGGGATACAGCGTGAAGCTGATTTAATTTAATTTATTTTAATTTTTAATTTCTTTTAAGTTTGTAACTTTTAAAATCTATAATAAATAATAAAAATATCAGAAATGACTAATTTGATTTGAAAAAATATTCTTCAGTTGGATAGTCGATCTACCGTGGCCGGCTATAGACTATTTTTCATCATTTTAGTTATTTCGATGGAACCCAAATCGAAACGATTTATTATTTAGTCCTCAATGAACATATTATTTTTTTAAGAATATCTCTGATAAGTAATACCACGAAATCATGGTTTTGCAACCACCAACACTACTTATATTATAATATCTATTATTTTTTTTTATTTGTTAGAAAATTACTATTTACCTTTACTATTTATTTTAATGAAGTTCGTCTATCTTTTAATTAAACATTAACACAACGAACTCGTTCACGATAAATAGGGCGATAGTACAAAAATATTCATACATGCTTAGGTACCTGTATGTCTAATGCACATACATACATATTTTTAATTACGGTTTATATTTGCAATGTCTTATTTAAATTGAAATTTAATTGGAAATGAGAATTAATGACACAATTATCTACTCACTAATGATAGGCAGAAGACCTAATATTATATTTTGTTTTCCACTTTTTCACTATTTAGAGATATCATTTATTACATTACGCAACTCAACGCCGCGGTATTATGTTACATAAATACTTCACAAATTGAAATCTCATGCTGAATTTTCGAAATTTTTAATCTACTATATTAGTCATCTATTACAGACACTAACAAGGGGCGACGGTTAAAGTCCTTAAAATTATATGAAAACATTGTTTTTGTGATATAAATAAACAAAGTAAGCTTGCGATATTTCATACTAAAAAGTTACAATGCTTCTTCGAGATTAGAACCGACAAAAAACGTAGCCTTGTTAGAGGGAATCCCTCAGCAACCCTCAGACCGACAATGTATGGACAACGATTAATAATTTGTGATAGCTAAAAAATAAATGTGCTAAAATCCTTTTTTGTTAGTTGTCGTAATATTTTTAAATATCTTTATTAAAGAGTAAAGAGCGACGAGAGTAAATAATGGCGGATCTCAACGCGGTACGTACTTATCAAGCTATGTAGGTACACCGAATTTTTCATACGCTTGTGACAACCGATTTATGTTATTAGTATCTCTAGAAGGATTTTTACAAATTTCCCCTACCCAAAGATTATTGCTAGAAATGGTAATGGCTATCAACTTTGAACAATAGAGAACGTATAGTAAGTAAACTAAAGTAAACAATAGAATAAAATTTAAACAAACCCAAAGCAATAACTTATTTAAAAAATAACCCATGAATTTCTACAAAACGTCAAAACAAAATCTAGAGATAAACTTGTCACATATACCGAGGAGTTGTAATTTTTCCCAAACAGAAAGAGAGGGGTCACTCTAAAATATGTCATAATGAATGACTGGCCCTTAATAAGCACAGTAATCCGTTGACCCTCCTTCTTGGGGGGAGCTATCTCTCCTCCAAATCAAAACTTTACATCATCCCAGATTACCGCGTCATGGTGTGCTTACTGCTTACCCTTGGAATGATTGTAAGGTGTAGATAACGTTGTTTTATATATTATTGTTTCATTTAAATTAGTTTCAGTTTGAAATAAATAATAGAAATTAAGCGATTATGATATTTTCTTTTATTTAGTTACAATTATAAAATTAGTATAATAATAGCTATAATGGCACAATGAAAAAGCGTCTATCTTGAACGCGATGGTTTTGGGCTTTAATCTCACTTAAGGAAATTCCACATGTAGCGCGGCGTTGAGTGCCGCCACTGAACACGCAATGCCTCCAGAATTCGGTGGAAAGTGGAGAACGGAGTGTCTTAATACTAGGTTCCTAGGTACCCTTTCAATACTTTTCTATGTGCGGGATACACAGTAAAGTTATGGGTTTGAAATCCCCTTTAGCGTGTTAATTAATTTCATGTCTCTCGCTTTAATAAGAAGACAAAAGCGCGTTGTTTTGAAAATTTGGCCATACGAAGATAACGGAGTGGCTTAACACTAAGTTCCCTCTACCCACCCCTGTATACTTATGCGGAATATAGTTTGAAACGAATAAAGTTTTTTGTTAATATTTATAAATAGTCCATCTTCGCTGTGTTGATTTATTTTTAATTAAGAAGCATACTTTAACTTGACACTTTGTTTTATTCAACACAGTTTTTGTTTCTTCTCAGTTTTTTGGATACTTTTTCATGTGTTTTTTCAAGTAACAATTTCAATTAAGTGCTCCGATGTGTCTATAAATCATTAATGCCATTAGTTATACAAATTGCACGATTTGCTCGCGCGCTTTTTTGTTATACAAACATTTTTTGCTGATAATAATTTAGAACATCTTTACTCGGTGAAGTAATACAACGAAATCATTACTTGTGAATGAGAAATTTAAGTAGCTTTAGCTATTTTAGACGAGCGGAAGGAGCCTCTACAATACATCAATTTAACACAGATTCCTCACCGGTGAATCAATCCTTCACGAAGTCCTATTAAAAGTCAGCCACCACCTCGAATTTCCAGCCTTATGCCATTAAGTAGTGCTCCAAACTTTAATTATGTTCGGGCTGTGACCAATCGCGTTCGTGTTTGCGTATTCTTACAAGTCATGCAACGTGCTACCGAATCCTATAACGCTGGTAAACGTCGCCGTTGAGGCCACAGCGTGCAGTGGACCACGACACTCATCTCTATCGACACAGGATCAAAGACCAATGTCGTTTGAACGGATTTCGCCATCATGGAGGCTTTAAATTTGATTCATTATTAAGCGGTTTTCAACAATATAAATCATTGGCTGATGACGTAATTTGAGCTCTATTTGCCTCAAGTCAAGATCAATATCACATTGATTACGCCTAAAAAATTTGATAGAAGAGTTAAAATTGAGTCGTGTTTCGTCTATAGATTCCGGTGCCCGGAGGAACGTGGCCCTCGGTTTCATTGTTGGACAGTGAATAAAACGTGTCGGTAAGATGACATGCCAGTTTCAGCTCAGAAACTAATTTGGAATATCACAATGAGTATCTATGCGGTACCGAAACAGCCTTTTGAATGTGCGAAGAGTGCCGCCGTTCTATTATGTAGGTACTTGGCACGCGTTGTGCCTAGATAGGTGCTTACAGACAATTTAGCATCATCATTCTAAAATAAACAAAGTCGTTACCTGATAAGTATTAGCAGCGTTGGTTATAAGCAAAGTATAATTCTATTTAATTAAAGCTTATGTGTAATTTACGTTCTTATGTTTACCTTTAAATATGGTAATGAGCCGTTTATGCATATTTTAATGACTGCATCTTAAAATATTTTCAAGTTTAATATAATTTTGATATAATTAGCCGGTTTGTCCAGAAGATTAACTGTTAGGAAGTAAGGTATTCAAAGCGCGTGAAAAACTCCGTGAAGGTGGCATCCTGTCTTTATTACCGCGTTAGCTTCTTGTGTAAACAAAAAATACTTTGTTTCGCTTAAACTAAGCACAATTTGTTCCGGCTACCTGCGGATGACGTTCAAGGGCAAAATTCACTTTCCGACGCGTTTGATAATGAATATATGTATGTTAATGTTATAAAATAAATAAAATAAATTGTCCTTGAATTTTTATTTCATTATTTCCCCGAATCGTCACCTAGCAACTATAATTTAACAATTAAATGAAATTCATTTACTAACTAAAACTTTTTTTCTTATTTTCAGGTGTTTGGTTCCAAGGCAGACCTGCAGCTACACACACAGATTCATCTACGTGAAGCTAAGCCGTACCGATGCACTCAGTGCCCGAAAGCTTTCGCCAATTCTTCATACTTGGCGCAACATTCGCGAATCCATCTGGGCATCAAACCTTACCGCTGTGAAATCTGCCAGCGCAAGTTTACCCAACTATCTCATCTGCAGCAGCACATCCGCACCCACACTGGTGACAAACCCTATCGCTGCACTCAAATTGGTTGCACCAAAGCCTTTTCTCAATTATCAAACCTTCAAAGTCATAGTCGCTGTCACCAAACTGACAAGCCATTCAAATGTAATTCATGTTACAAATGTTTTACGCACGAGAAGGATCTTCTTGAACACATTCCGAAACACAAAGAATCTAAACATCTGAAGACACACATTTGCCAATACTGCGGCAAAAGCTACACTCAAGAGACGTACTTAAGTAAGCATATGAATAAACACGCTGAGAGGGCTGATAAGCGACCGCCAATATCTGCTTTGGGACTGAGCGGGCTCAATAGATCCCTAGCGGCTGCGGCACCTACAGCTGCTCCATTTGCTGATCATCCATACTGGCCAAAAGTAAGCCCGGACTCAGCGGCCCATATGTCTGATGAAGGAGGCTATCATCAACAGCGAGAAAGTGATGATCATCACGAACAGCAGCTCCAGCAACAAAGAGCTTTGTTCGCTCAACACGAGAGCCAAGAAGATCGCATCCAACCCCCAGTGTCTTCTGCTGCGAACTCCGCCTTCACTCCAATCAATTCAATGGCTCCCCATCTCAACGGACTATCTCACCACAGCGCACTACCAACGAGACCGTACTTATACGACCCGTTACACTTCCAGCAAGGGAAGCAACAGCCAAATTCATTCCCCAACCAACTGATATCACTTCACCAAATTCGGAATTACGCCCATCAGCCGTCGGCCCTACTACCCGCCGAGCACATTCTACCCCACTCTCTAGCCCACAAAGACAAGCAGTAACCCTCTTGCCGTTTCCTATAGGTGCACTTACTTTAGAACTTATGATGGTATTATTAGTCTATAAACGAAAAATTATTAAAATGTTTAGAATCTCGCTCTACAACACAGTGGTATGTATGAAATACGAAATTTGTTTGTTTGTTCACTAGTGGTGCGAAGTTCATGTTTTTAGACTTATATCGATATTGTGTATAATATTCTGAATCTGCGAGTAGTTGTAACAAATATATTGGGTATGAATTGTGATTTCGAATTTTATGGGAGTCTTGAAATTATCACTTATCGATTAGTTTTCATTAAAGTACAGATACTATCAATATCTGGATTATAGAAATTATTTAGTATTCTTATTTAATTGTAAATTAGTAATATTGATCTAATAGGGATCACCCAAATATTATAATAGTAATTTACAACGCAATTTTACTTGTGTCTTTAAGAAAACTAATCTTTAACATGAATATTAAAGCAATAACGAGTCACTTTTAAAATTATAAGAAAATATATAAAATGCATAATAGAAAGGGCTTTACGAGCATAATACTCCACTCTTCAAGTTTCGAATATACTGTGAATATAATCACATTTTAACTTGTAATTATGAAAGTACTGAATGTTAAAAAATATTATTTTAAATTAAAATAGATATCATTTTTAAAGACACTTTTTATTAGAATTATGCAATATTGTACCAGCAAAAGTAGATATACAGTGTTTTGTTTTAAACCAGGAGTATGCTAATCTAAATATAATGCGTGTTGATTGATATTTAATGAAAAACAGAGTTCCTCAACAATAGTGAAGTTACAATATCGATAAAATATAAATTCCCAGTTAAATTACCGTCTGCATCTATTTCTGTTGCATTTTATGTTAATAAATATCAGATCTCTTAACCATCACAATTGCACTCAGTTCCTACTTAGGTCGAATAAATTCTTAGCTTTATTTTTCATTATTTCTTACTACGATCATTAGTTATTCTAATTTTTGTCTTAGAAAATGTGGTCTTCCTTCGGATTTGTACTTTTGGTAATATGGGATTGATAATGACTTATAATAGAAGTTAATGAAGATGATTTCTTTACAGAAATCTTGAGGTTGTGATTGTATTTCTCTATATTTTGTGTCATGCCTATATTTTATTTAGAATTATGAACTTTCGAATTTTATTGCATAGATGTTTGAGTTGTTCACTTGCAATTTTTAATACAAAATATGAGATTTGGGCACTATGTCTCAAGATTTAACGTATATATTTGATGTGAGTGGATGTTGATTCTGCGACCATCGATGCAGTTACAGTGACCGCTACGCCAAATGGTCATTATGTAATATTTTGTAGAATAGAATAAATTTTTATTTAGAGCGTATTAATTGAAATATAAATAAACTTCTATCTTGAAGGCTGAATACATTTTCTAATTGCATTTATACAATACTTTATGTATGTGTATGAAATATCGAGAGGTGGCCAAAATAGCTTTTTTTCATCTGTCGATATCGATAAAATCGCACTTTTGTAAATATTTTGTAAATAATTACACATTTTTGAAAAAAATTGAAATTTATTGAGAATATTTTTTTTTTGTTCTTTTGTGTCTAAAATGCTTATGCTCAATTATATTAGACGTAAGGAAGATTTGGTAATGAAAACATCACAAATGTAAAAATATTTCAGTGCCACTTATCATTTCATTAAGTGTCAGTCAAATATGTTTTTTTGGTGATAGACAGATTAAGTTTGATTGTACTTAACAGTTGACACTTTCGTTATTAATTTTTATCGATAACGGTAATTAGACAATTGATTTCACATCACTTTAGCGTCCATAGGAAGCAATGTAATTGCTATTATTGAAACTTGAAACAAATATATACTTTCCATACAATATAATATAATTTTGCATATAAATCAATTGTTTAATAATCTCAGTCGGGTTAGAATAATTTGATGTATACGAATATTGTTGATTTGTTTGATTCGAAATTCAGCGTTGAAAATGTGATAGAGCGTAGGGGGAAGGTGTATTTTTCGAAAATCTTTCATCTAAATTGATTTACTATTGATCTTTATATTAGGTTACGATAGGTTGTGGTTAATTGTGGTCGGCCTCCCTAGGGGACTCCGGCGCCGTCTGTCCATTCGTCACAAAGTTAGCCAAATGCTAATTTTAAGTTCTTGTATAAATATCGTTTTTATAACGGCAATATTGTTTCTTCCGAATGGTTGTTAGCTATGTATGTAGATAGATAGGTGATGAGCCAAGGATTTATCCAAAATTTTTTTTGAACTTCGGTTTTAAGGGAAAAAGATCGCGATATCTCTCTATTTTAAGTAGAAATGTGATATTGTAATGATTTTTTTTTAGTTAAGTGTAAACTTATTATTATGATTAAATACATATTTTTGTAAGTAATTTCGTTTTATGATAGTTTCGCTTTGTCTAGCGTTCCCGTTTAAGATTTTAGATGAAAGTGGTCGGAATCTTTTTTGTTACTTAAAATTGAATAAAAATAATTACAACTATGCCAAGAATTATTTCATTTTTATTTATATCTACCTATCCCAATATCCTTACTTAGGTTAACTTGTAACCAGCTCAAAAACAAATCAGCAAACCTGACACATCTATACTAATATAAATACTAAATATTATAAAGTTAAATCTCTATATCGATAGGCCAAACTAACAATTTGGCAATTTTTATTTTTTTATGCCAAACGCATTCTATCGATATAATTTATCAGGTCAGCTATTAAAAAATAGAAATTTCTCCATAGAAACAGGTTTTTTTGTTATAATATAACGGCCTATGTAACATTCATTTAAACGTACAAGGGCCAAATAGTCATTTGAGACTTCTATGTTTTTATTACGTTCGTCATTGACATATAACAAAAAACGTCTCTTTTTCACGAATTATGAGATAGAATGGCCAAAGTGGTAAATTGGCCCATGTACGTGTTTTATTGAGAAAGAATTCACTTAGGCCATAAAATAATTTATCACTTTTGAGCTATTTTTTTTAATTAATAATTGCACAGATTATTACTATATATTTTTTACAGTCCCCTTTGCTAAAAGTTAAAGCTAATACTGTGTCTGTGTTGTCTATGTTTTGGTGAAGGAGCATAAGCATGTGTCTGTGAACGCGATAGATTTGGGTTCTATTCTGCTCCGAGGAAATAAAATATTCTCAATTCTTGGCTCGAGGAAAATTGCGGTGTTGAGTTCCACCTCTCAACGCACAATGCATACAGAACTCGGCGGGAACTGGAAAGCAGAGCGCCCTAGCACTAAGCTCCCCCTGCTTCATACGGAATGCAACATAAAGCTGAGAAAAAATGAAAAATATGAAGTAATTATAAAAAAATTACTATTAGAAAGGATAATGATGAACTAATTTACACGAAACAATTTATACATGTATATTATGTGTATCGTATTATAATAGACATGTATAATTTGTTTCTTATCTGTAATAAAATCAAAATACAGACTACTGGATGCAAGAAGATATTTAATAATATCATTATCTGTGGGCCAAAAATAATTAACACTTCAATCAGTAAACATATAGTAGTCTAATCTAGTTCAAAATCAAACGAAATAGCCAGCGATAGAATTCAATTAAAACTGAAGAAGGGTGTGATGATTTCAGACTTTGATTCAACGATTAACTGTAGTGGCCAAAATCGAAGCAAGATTTTTTGAATGTAAGCAAGATAAGCATCTTATCTTAATATAAATAAAAACATTATTTTCTTGCTTCTTCTTTCTTCTTCTTGAGGCCGGTCGTGGCGCAGCGGCACGAGGTGTGACTGCAAAACCGACCGGTTTTGGGTTCGATCCCCACTCGAGGAGATGAAATATTTACTTAAATTTATATTTCCATTTCTTCGCTCTGGTGTCGAGGTTAAGCGCGGCGTTGAGTTCTGCCACTCAATACGCAATGCCTCCAGAATTCGGCAGAAAGTGGGGAACGGAGTGTCTTAACACTAGGTTCCCTCTGCCTACCCTGCTGTGTGCGGGATATATATTTCATCTCCTCGAGTGGGGATCGAACCCACAACCAGTCGATTTTGCAGTCGGTACTAAAGTTCGGTAAAAAATACTACGGTATATATAAATAAAGAGGATAGTTGTCTTAGCTGATAAGCAAAGTTTCATTTTCTTCGGATGTACAAACATAAAATTATAGCAAATTTAAACTTTGGAAGCCTCTTCTGTAAAGTAGTGATTGCGCACTTTGGCCCTTATACTTAGGAGCCATAGATATCTACTGCTCAAATTCGTTAAATATTTCATTCCCCTGTGTGGAATCGAACTCACAACTGAATATATTTCTGTATTGGGTAGTTTATTTATTGAGGAGGCTGTAGGGTACTTAAAACATGTCCTGTGTGCCATGACACTACTCTTAGTTATTTCCAAGAGCACAAGCTAATTGGTTATAAATGAAAAACATCTTTAAACTTTCCTCGTTTTTATTTAGTAAACAGTCGCAAATATATTATTGAATAGGTACTTAAAATAGGTATTTACAATAAATGGGTCAATTATACCTACGTAGGTAGAATTCATACACAAACCATTCAAATTAGAAAGCAGATTATATAATACTTAAAAACAATAGAAGATGTAATTTATGTTAAGCATAAAGCGAATAACAGACGTAGATTTTGAGGGTAGAAGTTAGTAGTATTAACGGAAAACAATCTAGAGTAAATTATTCGCCTTCATCCAAAGATATTATGCGGATGCGTATCTCTTGATACGACTTTTTATATGTAAAATACGTAGAAAAGATACAAAATCTAGAGGTCTAGATCTAAAAAATATTTGAAAATCCGTATAAATCTTTTGGTAGATAAATTACATCTTATCCTATACTTAACAATAAAAGGGAATATTTTGAATGTAATACTTTATATGTATTGTCATTTAGTCGCCCTAAATACTAAACGAGAATCATATAAAATTCCAAAAAAAAATGACTAGAAAATATTACATTTAAAAAAAAAGGAATTTCGAAATGCTATCAAAAAATGAGAAACGCCACAATATGGAAAACAACACATTTATGAAACACAGATGATAAAAAAATAGATATTTAAGAGATCAATTTCGAAACAAATAATCGAAATCCAAATCCAAGAGAGAAATATTTTAAAATAAAATAGATGTCTAAATTACAGAATAAATAAAAAAAAATAAAGTACACACAAATTTTGTTTTAGATACTATTTCAGAAATAAATACGCCGATTACTCAATAGTTTTAGACTTCAACTTTGTAGGGAGATCCGGGGATATGGTCGTCTCCCCACTTCACGATGACGATGTACTCTCCCCTGTCCCGAACCACGTACCAGCATTCGTAGTTGTTTTTCCCTTTGTGTTTTAGTTGAACTTCGTCACAAGGCCCCTTAGGTCCGTAGATGCCGACGTAAAGGATGTTGTTGCCTGTGAAAATAAAGAATAAGATGCAATTTCGAAAGTGTTCAATGATAATAATATTTTTACCTAATCCAAATCAAATTTATCTAGTTGTTTCTTTTGGATGTAAGTAGTTACGCCTAGAAATAGTACCAGTCAGTGAGACCAGTCGTGGCGCAGGGGCATAAGCATGCGACTGTAAATGTGACAGGTTGCCACATTTACATCCAGTTGTCTAATTTCACTCTAGGAAATGAAATATTTATTATTTTCGCGCATGGCTCCATCTCCGTCACTCTACAATGCAGAGGCAAGAATTCGGTAAAAAATGGAGAACGGAAGTGTATTAATGAGAACAGAATATCTTAACACTAGGTCCCCAGATGTGCTCCAACTCCAAGTCCTCCAACTAACAATACCATACTTCAATTCAATACCTAACAAATTCCCAACAAAGACAACCCCCCCCCNCACTACGTCGAAGTCAATGATGACAAGATCATTATGCATATCTCGCTCTTTAAATGTAATGTATATGAATGCAAGAAAATAATGATGACTACTTCTTGGTAACAAACATAATGTAATATTTAAGGTTATATAATAAAGTATTAGATGAACTAAGCTAATATGGAAATAGTACCAGGAACATTACACGATACATAATATATTATCCAAAACATTATATATAAACATAATATGAAGTAGTAGTCGTCGCTCGCGACTTTATTTGTATTCGAGAAATATCTCTCTTGGCAGTACTGCTGCTCTACACTTACTAATCTACCTACGTGCCAGAGTTTTATACTTATACATAGATGTTTTGACATCTATGTATAAGTATACAATATCTAAAAACGCCAAATATGCCAAATAATATATATAAGCACAGAGCCCATCGTGGCATGGCGCAGTGAAACAGCACCTGAACTTAAAGCAATAGTTATGAATTCGATTCTCACTTGCGGAAGATTAAATTCCTTGTTTTGTTCAGACAAATTTGTCTCTTCCTTCATTAAACACGCAACATGTCGAAGAGTTCGTATATTTGTAACATTTTTAAAGTATTATTCCACACTTAGAAACGCCCGTTCAAATTGTTTTATACGTTTTCTTGATAAATCGTATATTGTTTGACATCCTAATTCCTAGTATCCTTCGTAGCACAATCAGACTACGTCTGTTAACTTTATGGTAGTGGGTTCGATGCCTACTTGGGGGCTTAATTATTTTCATAACAATACCACGCCTTAGGAATGTAATGCTCGCTCGTGTAATGCACGTACGTTTCAAAGGTATCATTGTCACTAATAATTACTGTAATCAATTGATCTGTTGAGAGGCCAGTCGTGGCGCAGCGGCACGAGGTGTGACTGTAAAACCGACTGGTTGTGGGTTCGATCCCCACTCGAGGAGATGAAATATTTAATTAAATTTATATTTCCATTTCTTCGCTCTGGTGTCGAGGTTAAGCGCGGTGTTGAGTTCTGCCACTCAACACGCAATGCCTCCAGAATTCGGCAGAAAGTGGGGAACGGAGTATGTTAACACTAGGTTCCCTCTGCCTACCCTGCTGTCTGCGGGATACAGCGTGAAGCTGATTTTTAATTGATCTGTTAAAAAAAGTCCCTCTGAGTTGCTTGAGTCGGTTATTCTCAGGTTTGAGGAATTAACTTTAGTAAACTGATTTTGAGTTTGACTTTTTTCCGCCCTAATAGACAATATGCGACATTGAATTATCGAAAATTGGAGTGTTTTCACATTAGGTTCTCCCTCCTTATGTGGGAAAGAGTAAAGCTGAAAAAAATCCCACATACCTGCGTCACCAGCGTGCACGGTGAACTGATTGTGCTTGTTCAGGTACGCCTTCTTCAATCCCATGCCCTTGCTGGTTACTTTAGTGGCATCCGACTTGAAGTGCGGTAAGATGGGACCCTGTTTTTGTGCCCCCTTCGCCACCTTTTGGACAGTTTCGACGGTCACCGACGATGTTTCCTGAGCTCCTATTTCTGCTAGGTTCTCACCTAAAAATATTATTTGGGTAAAATTTTTGCTGTAATTTTTACTGTGCTAATGTTCTCAATAGAGTTGTTAGGGCTTACTGAATACAATAAATAATATAAAGCCGTCGTCGCGCAACAGCAAGGCGACTGACTAGGTTCAATTCCTACTCGAGGTAATAAATTACTTTCATTTCCTCGCTCTGGCAATAACACAAAATGTTATTATATATAATATATATAAATATAAATAGATAAGTCCATTTTGATCACTATAACATTATAAGAATAGATTACCAGCAGCTTCAATCTTGAATGGTGAACCGACTATATGGTGCCCGTTGTACTTTACACTCATGTAGTAGAAGCCAGGGGCAAGAGGTGTGTAGCGAACCTATGAAATAATAAAAATAATATAATTCTTAATACTATATGCTAGTTTGGGCGTATCTAAAGATATTTTCCATGGGGGACTGGAGTTTTGTCCTGATCTGTTGGTGTGAAAGATTGTTTATTATTATTATAATTGGGGACGGGACACGACTATTCTGGAATGATCACAGACCACGCGGGGACCGCTATTCCTATATCGATAATTTTTAAGTTAAGTTAATAAATAAATAATATTAGTTAATAAATAATAATACCTTTGCTATAGCTTTTAAAATATAAAGAACAATCAACATTTTCGAAGATTACGTGCCTTAGTAGGATTGCTTGTAGATTCGATCTCCACCCGAGTGAATGATAATACTTACTTTATCATCATTTACGGAAATTATAAAGAATTGTGTATAACTCATTATACGTTGTAAACACCCGAGGTTACTCTGACTGCCACCAGTGTAGCCGGACCCGACAAATGGACTATCCAATACAAAAAAATTTTCGAAAAAGTAGTCCCTGATATTAGAGCGTTTACCCAAGGAATACAAGTAAAAGTTTCCTTACTTTATAACCTTCTTCAACTTCAGTACAGTCCATAGCGACCCTGGAAGGACCGTCCATGGTGACTGCGAGGATGCCCGCGCCGGCGTTGCACGTGTCGATGATAAGATCTGTTTTGGCACCTGGTTAGGAAAAACATTATAGTAGGATTGTATTTTGTAACTAATCTTGTGTATATTTTCATTTTTATGTTTAAATATAAGGTCCTAATTAGGAAAAAAAATATTTTTATTTCCTCTGCTCTGGTAATAAAACAAACTGCGGGTTGGTTTCAGTCACTCAACATACAATCGGTAAAATTTTTACCGAAAGTGAAGAATATCTTAACACTAAGCTTCCTCTGTATTCTCTGTTTTATGCGGGATATAGCGTAAATTAAAAAAAATGTGGGTGCCGAATGGAGTTTTAGGTAACCTAGAGATTTTGCTAAGTGCCTTAGACTGTTTTTATGTGCTTTCGTCATATGTTTGAATCTCTTTTAAAATAACCTTAATGTTTTAAATAGTGCAGTTTAAATATGTTAAAAGAAAAAAAATAAAATATTGTCATTCAGTTTATATTCTCTTACCTGTCTTGACGCTGCCAAGGCCTGGTCCATGAGCGTGAACTGCAGCTGGGTCGGCGTCATCTTTACCAACCTATGTGATAAACAAATTATATTATTAAGTCCAGCCCAAATTAAGTTTAACCATAGTCAAATTTAAGGCAAACTATTATACATAAAAACATCTGACACACCAAATGAAGTGGTTCTGAATTGTCAACTTTTACTCAAAAAGGTTAACAGTCCTTCATGAAGCCACCTCCGGTACTGACATAAAGACGATTACCAAGCAAATAAATCAATTCATATTTAATTTTTATATATGTATATTTTTGAACTACCTTAATTCTCAACGGTGAAGCAGGAATATGGACACCGTTAAATTTAACATTAATGTTGTGAACGCCGTTCTCTCGTGGCATGAACCTGATGCTGTACTGGTCCCCGTCGATGTTCTGAATGAAGCAGTCGTCGGTCTTGCCGGATGGTGAAATTATCTGCGAGCAAATCGCAATTTATTACTCAAAAACTTATTCTAAATTTAACAAAATAAATGTTTCACGGTATTTCACGTGCATCAGATCTAGTGATCTATTGTCGAATCATTTAAGATACAGGGTACTTACTATTCGCCCTTTTTATCTTTGCGAGCATCGGTTCGATTCCCACTCACGGAAATCAATGAAATATGAATTTAATATTTTCATTTTCTCGTCCTAGTGACGAGGTAAGCCGTGTCGTTAAATTTCGCCACTCAACGACATGGCTTACCTTTAAGGAAAAGTTTAATGGGAACGGAATGTCTTAACACTAGGTTCCCAGGATAAATAAATATGTGTACGGATTAAATAAATATGTGTTATATGATATTATGTGATACCGAGCCTGTATGGCTCAGTATGTATGTATGTATGTATGTATGTATATGAACCTTTCATTTCCTCGAAAGGCAATCGAATTCGCAACCTGCGCATCGACTGTCCTGACCTACTGACAAATAAAAGATGGTACCTTATATGATATACCCCCGACACCGAATACAACAATAACCAAAACAATAAGCACAGATTTATTCCACTACAATAGGTACAAGTGTTACCGTATTAATTTTTATAAGGCATCGTGAAGTGAACCCACTATCCATCGTCCGGCCATAAAATATTAAGCAACATGATTTATGCGTGAGGCGGTCACGTGCGGTCAGCTCCGTTTTATTACATTTTTTCTATGAAAATAGCAAATCGCAATGTGTTCGTATTATCGGTTTTTTATTGGTAAATTCATGGAAGTTGTAGGTTTGTTCATTATTATGTTTTTGAGGACTATTGGGAATTGTATGTTACGGTTGTGGGTTCGATTCTCATTCGAAGGAATGTGTTATTTTCGTTTCCTCGCTCTACCTTATCTCAATATGTAAAATCTAAAAAATTTGGCGGTGTGTGGGGACTGGAATGTCTTAACTTAAAAGCTATCTTAAGCCTATACGTAAAAAATTCAAGGTATACTAAAATTGTATATTTTACAAATCTTGTTTGTGTGTTATATAACATTTCAAGAAGTGCAAATACGCCAGATGAGCTACATAGTATTTATACATATTGCATGTTCGAAAGATTTTTTTTTCACTTTCTGTAAATTCGTTCTTTAATCCTCGTTCTAATTGATTATTTAAATGAAATCCTCGTTGTCTTAAAATTAGTGACAACGAGGAATAAGTTTTAAAATACTCAGAGAGTTACAGTTTAATATACATTAAAATAGTTATTAAAATATTCCAATCATTAGACATGTGTCGATGAAAATAATTCATTCCTTCGAGTGGAAATCGAACCTACAACCATCGCATCCACAGTGAGACGATGTCCCACAGCGCTTACATTATTAACATGGGCTCCACCAAAAGAATACAATAGTTCAATACTATTTCAACAGTAGCGTCCATCGATCATAAATCTTTAATAATATGACGCCCCCGACGGGTATCGCGTTCTCACAATAAATCAAAGTGACCCTTGCTTATTGCCAACATACTGTCTGTACTGGGCGATGGGCATTCGCGAAATACATACTGATTTTCTATAAGTTTTTAATTTATTTTGATTTACAGAGTGTAGTATATTTTTGCTTTAATTAGAGGAAACGCTCGAGGAAATCAAATATTTAATATTATCATTATCTCGTTTTGGTAATGATGTGTTGAGCTCCGCCACTTAACACATAACGTCTCTAGAAATTAAAAAAATAAAATTAAATTAGCTTCACGCTGTATCCCGCACACAGCAGGGTAGGCAGAGGGAACCTAGTGTTAAGACACTCCGTTCCCCACTTTCTGCCGAATTCTGGAGGCATTGCGTGTTGAGTGGCAGAACTCAACGCCGCGCTTAACCTCGACACCAGAGCGAAGAAATGGAAATATAAATTTAAGTAAATATTTCATCTCCTCGAGTGGGGATCGAACCCACAACCAGTCGATTTTGCAGTCACACCTCGTGCCGCTACGCCACGAACGTCTCTAGAGGAAGCGAAAAATGGAGAACGGAAGTCAGTAATACCTTACTGGAAAATTTCCTTACACTAGGTTCCCAGGTTGGTGGTGGCGGTTACTTGTACAAATATTAAGCCAATTTATCAAACGAGTGACAACACAATTTTTTATTTGTCTAAATTGTAATGCATGTCTAACTTGAACCTGAATTTTGTCCACTTTTACTAATTATATTATCATGAACCTGAGCAGTTATAGTTAACTGATCTGAAGATGAAGCCAGGACCTGCATAGCCGAACTATTCCGAGGTTTGTTTTTGAGTAATTGAGTAGTATATTTATCGATTAAACTAACAGAAAATCCTAATGGAAATCGAACACGCGTGTGTCTGTATTATAATTTAATTCCAATTATTCTTTATTCAAATGGAATTTTACAAAACATTTATGAATCGTCGAATGACCACAGGTAATACCGGCTTGGGAGGCAATTCTGCTAAGAAGAGTCAGCAAGAAATTTAATAATTAATTATACATATAATATATACAACATTAAAACAATATATTTTTATGCCATAGTTACGTATTTTACCCACCTAGGTTCGATGTTCTAAAGATTATTTGCCTATATTATGTTCCCTCAGTTTAGATAAACAAACAGCAATGCTATGATTGATTTTCCTTAATTTTTAAAATATTTCTCTAAAATACAAAAATTTAGAAAGAACTAGTAGACAGAGGCCTACCAAGCTAAAGAGGCGCAAAGCTAATAAAAAACTCACCCTGCCATCCAAACTGCCCTTAGCGCCGTTAAGCCTAATATAGAACTGCGTGGGCTTGTCCACTTGGGCGGAGTCCGGGAACTGAGCGACTTCTAACAAGTGCGCGTCGCCCACTGCTGGGGATATGTACACCTTGAAAGGTGAATCTGGTATGTGTTGCTCGTTGAACTTGAGGCCGATACGGTATTCACCTGGTGAGAAGAATATAGTTGAAGTAAGGTTGAATTTAATTAATATTTGTTTAGTGATTTTTTTTTTCACCAGGTGGTAGTCGTGGCGCAGGAGCAGAATTGTGTGATGGTTGTGCCTCCCTATTCCGGTGGAAAGTGGCTTAACTAGGATCTCAGGTGATTTCTACCTACTCTGCTGCCTATGTACGAAATACAGCGTGACATTAATTGGTTTTTTTGGGCTTCACGCTTTACCCTCGAACCCTGGGAACCTAGTCTTAAGACTCTTCATTTCCATTAAAATACTTCAGTTCTTCACTTTTTGCCGAAAACCGGAGGCATTCCGTGTTGAGTGGTGAACCTCACCGCGCCTCTTTGCCTCGTTACTACAGCGAGAAAATGAAAATATTAAATATTTCATTTCTTCGAGAGACACTGAAACCCACAACCTGTCCCGTTTACAATCGCAAGGGGTATATAACCCCTGTGCCACGACATGGCTCAAAGTTGATTATAAATATTACTTAAAATACTTTTCATTTTGCAAGACACCTGTAGTATTAGACAAACATAAGTCATTGATAAGGACTAAACTTTTTACTGCAGTGCACCTACATCTAAAACCGAACTTCCGACAAATGAAAACAAAAGTAACATACTTAAATCTAAAAAAAACCGTCGAATTTCGTCAAAAAAATGTGAACAAAAACACAATTTGAATTGCATGCGATAGTTTTTTGTGGATGTCACTCAATCTTTACCAGACTAACGATACAATATTTCTTATATAAAACAAGAGTTGAGGAAATTTAAATTTTTCCCCGTTGTTATTTTTTTTTTACGTCGACGTGCACCTTCGTGGTGGGCATATTGTTACAGGTTTATTTGCATGGGGTCTTTGCATTTTTTTGCCATGTTTTTCGGTGATTGGACAAAAAATTCTTAGTTTTTTTTTTTATTGCGTTTGTAGCCGTTTTTTGTTTTAATTTATTGTATTGGCAGTGTATGAGGTCGGTGCTACTGTTGTTTGGATTTATGTACTATTTTGTAAAAAAAAATGATTGAATGATGTTAATTGTAATATTGATGCCGTCTTAGCGCAGCGTACCACTGAACTGTGTGTAAGTGTAAACGTGACATTTTTCGGATTCCATGCCCTCTCAGGGGAATATCTTCTTTTTTTCGCTCTAATACAAGACAATATCTTGAAAATAATTTAATACTAGGTTAAAGGTTGCATTGCTGCTAAATATATGGGATACAGCGCGAACCCAAATAAAAACAAAATAATAATTATTATTTTATATAATTATATTTTTAAAGAGCATAATTATATTATAATTTTAAAAGAGCATTCATAATTATCTATATATATAATATAAAAGGACATGTACCTGACTGACTGAGGTAAGACGCACGCACAGCCGTAACCGCTGGGCGTAGAAACGTGAAATTTGGACAGATTTTTATTTTCGTAATCTGGACATCCACTAAGAACGGATTTTGAAAAATTTTAAACCTAAAGGGATGAAATAGGGGTTGAAAGTTTGTATGGAAAAAAAATTTAATCGGCACCGATTTTTATAAAATTTGAAGTACAGACTCTTAAAAATATTTAATTGAACACGCGTTTCATGGTTTTTTAGAATTTACCCCCTAAGGGTTCAAATAAGGGGTTGAAAGTTTATACGGAAAAATCTTTAAATCGCCACCGATTTTTATAAAAATTTAAATTCATACTGTTAAAAATATTTTATTCAACACGTGTTTCGTGGTTTTTTTAGAATTCACCCCTAAGGGTGCAAATACGCAGGAGAAGCTGCACGTGCCCACTAGTATATAATTATTTTTTTACTTTATTTTATTGATGTATATTGAAATATCCAATAAAACAGAATTATATAGATGATATAGTTTCAATCAAAATTTAACAAGCTTATAGGCTTTAATCCAGAATACCACTTAAGGCGCCTTTATCAATGTCAATCACCTGGTTTAAAGATAAAAAAATATAAAACAGCAGTTTCACGTATTTTTTGCAAAGCAAGGTAGAGAAGTATCCTAAATGGTAAGATACAACGTTCCCCAATTTCCGTCCAATTTTCGAGACATTGCAAGGTAAATGGTGGAACTCAACGCCGCACTTGATTTACCAGAGCGAGGAAATAAAAATAATAAATTCTACTTTGTAACACAAAAACTCAAAACTCAAAATTATTTGCAATGTATACTTAACATAAGATTAAAATCGATGCAATCTATAGCGACAGTTTATTTAATCTACAGTTAACCAGAAACAGTAGAACTGACCAATCAAATCGTCAAATAATGATGTAGACCTCATGCAAAGCGGAGGTATTGACAGGCTACAGGTTCGATGTCCGGGTCGCTTCCGCCTGTCTCCAATTATATTAGTAAAAAAACGATGTTTTTGAGCAGATGTGCAATTTATGAATTAGAAATATGAAATGATATCTACATATAGATAACCTATTTTTAACTCTACTCTTCACATCACGTCGTCGTTGAACAAGTCAAAAAGTCTCGAAAATTCGGCGGCAAGTGGGGAACGGAGTGTCTTAACACTACGTTCTCACCTACTCTGCTATGCGGAAAAAGGCGTGAGGCGTTAAGACACATCATGCTTCACTCGCCCTGTTGTATGTTAAAAGTTGAAAATTGACTTTCATAATTAGTTCTACCGGAGCGGGAGATGGAACTACTTATTTCCCCGAATTGGAATTGATCTCACAATCAATTGATCGATATCACAATCAGACGCTGCCACTGCGACACTGGCATTGCTAGATGGCCTTAATATATTTTTAACCAATATACCAGAGTTGAGAAAGCCGGATTTCCCTCTCAACTAACAGATACAAAAAAAAACCTAAAAAAACCAAAAAGCCAGTGAAGGTATAGATCTCCGTAACATTAAGAAAGTTCACGATGTTCAGCCTTATTTTTTGTATTGAGTGACGGAAATCTACGCCGCGCTTTAGTTAATCATAAAATTATTTCTATAGGATTTATTTTTTATTACACATATAAAATTAAAAAGCTTTAAGAAAGAGAAAGAAAACAAACCAAGAATCTCATACATTTAACTAAAATAGATAAATATAAGTAGACAACATATTTAATTTCTAATAAAGGAACTCACAAATTATAATAGCCATATTAAGAGAGGAAGTTTGTATCTATTATAGTTTAAAGGTCGGTAATAATAGATTATAATTAAAAATAGTAATTGAAATTAAAAGTAATGTACATTTCAAGGTGACAAGCAACATTAAAACTAAAATGGATAAAATTAAAGTGTTATTACAATTCTTATGTAAACATTTACATGTCAATGTAAAAATTTATATAAACAAAGTTATTGTATACATATATATAAACAAAGCGCTGCGTTGAGTTACCCGCTACCGCTACTCAACCCGCAATGCCTCCAGAACTTGGTGGAAAATGGGGAACGGAAGATTTTTAATGGAAACGGAGTGTCTTAACACTAGGTATCCTCCGCTTGCGTAGGGCAAGCGTGCGGGATACAGCGTGAAGCTTCAAAAAATTAACATATAATCAACTATGCGCAGAAAGGGTTATTTTAAATGAAACTCCTCACCCATTTATTTACATTTTTAAAGTGTTATTCCACACTTAGGAAAGAAAAATATTTATTTTTAAAAGGAGGCGCGGGTTCGAGTCCCGCTACGTTTAAATTTTTATACGCTTTATAAATAAGTACTCCTCAACCATATCAAGCAATTTACTGTGAAAATCAAACATATTATTACATAGAACATTATTATTTCAATTCTATTCTGTCTTTTTACGTTACCGAGTAGCTAACGCACAGACGAAACTGTTGAAATTAAAATTAAAAAAAAAAAAATTAGCTTCACGCTGTATCCCGCACACAGCAGGGTAGGCAGAGGGAACCTAGTGTTAAGACACTCCGTTCCCCACTTTCTGCCGAATTCTGGAAGCATTGTGTGTTGAGTGGCAGAACTCAACGCCGCGCTTAACCTCGACACCAGAGCGAAGAAATGGAAATATAAATTTAAGTAAATATTTCATCTCCTCGAGTGGGGATCGAACCCACAACCAGTCGATTTTACAGTCACACTTCGTGCCGCTGCGCCACGACTGGCCTCGTTTTGTTAAATTATCACAAAAACAAAATAAAAATATAGCTATATCTTATCACTTATTTCATATCAAATTTCAATATCGTTACCATAATATTTAATGTGTAAATAGTAATAATTTCAAATAATCTATATATACAGAGTTTTATAATATTTATAATAAACACAAAAATATAATAAATAATTTTAATTATAAAATATATAAAACAGATTATAAAATCAGCGATACAAATCGGCAAGCATTGATTTAAAAGGAATTTGCCCTCAGAATGGTCTGTATAAATGAATGAGTAAGATGAAGCCGCCGCTTTGACGGCATGCGCCCGCGCCGCCCGAATATTTACTTTTTTATCTTATTCATAGAAATTTTAAAGAAAGTTTAGTTGTTTTTTTGGTTTGTTTGTTTGGTAAAAGTATTTTGACCTATATATATTTTTGAGGAGCGTTTCGGAAAGGTTCTATAATTTTTTTGCTCGTTTTTAGTACAGAATTAAGCATTTGAAGTTTAGCGGCACAGAGTCTGAATGTTGACGCTGCGATTGTAGTCCCGATTGCACTCGAGGGAATTAATTATTTTTATTTCCTCAAGTAACAAGACAAAGCGCGGCGTTGAGCTCCGCCACTCAACAAGCAATGTCTCGAAAAATGAGCTGAACGTGGGTAATACGTAAAAATTTTTAACGGGTACAACTCAAATTAAGAATTATTCTATTTAGTCTCAATTTTTTAACAAAGTCCCGTAGTGCCATTTTATTTAGTAGTAAAATAGTGTGGAGTGTAAGGATCTATCACACATCATCAAATATATACCAAACATGAACTTTTCGTTACATTCTCTGTATCGAATATTTTATATTCTCTCTATAGAATAAAAATAGTATAGAAATATTTCTTTTTAAATAAAATTTTTAAAATGTTATGAACTGCAATATATACAACATGTATAAGTACGAACTGAGACAAAAATATTTATATCGCTTATTAAGTTTAACAATGATGTAAATGCACTTCTTTAGACAATAAATAAATCAATGTATGGATACTGGAGAGACTATTTATAAACTATTACTAACTAGAGGCCAGTCGTGGCGCAAGGAGCACAAAGTGTGACTGTAAGCCCGTCTGGTTGTGAGTTCGATGCCCACTCGAGAAAATGAAATAATTATTTAGATTTTTATATTTCCCTTTCTTCGCTTTGGCGTAGAGGCCAAAGCGGGGCGTTGAATTCCGCCACTCAGCACGCTATGCCTTCAGAATTCGGCGGAAAGTGAGGAACAGAGTGTCTCAACACTAGGTTTCCTCTGTTTATCCTGCTGTGTTCGGGATACAGCATGAAACTGATATTAAAAACTATGATTGCATCTCCCACAATATTCAAAAACTGCAAAAAAACGTTATTAAGTACAAAAAGATCGATTTATAAACCAAAAACCCATCACCGATTACAAAGAAAATCACCACAACTTAAGTCATTACTCGAAACAGTTAAGAAATTTCTAATTACGATACACTTATGAAATATCCAAAGACAAAAAGGGACCGCTTCTTTGTCGGATGCGGCCATTTTTTTCACCATCCAAACACAATGGGCTGGACACAATGGGCTGGACAAATTTAGTCCTGAAGCTGAATTCCTTGCCACTGGTGTTTAAAAGTCATTTTAATTGACCGCCGGTCAGATATATGTGAAAAAAAGAGTATAATTCGAGACAACGCGCTATGATGGAATGTCGGGACGTTTAGAATTTTGTTTTGAGCATTTTTTTTTGTTTTGTTTGTTTATAATGGTTATTATTTTTTAAATAATTAGGTGTTTTTTTTATTTTGTTTGTTTATATGTTTTATATGTACATATACGCAATTGTGTATTATATGAATGCAACGTATAGATGTATAATTCATACATTACAGTATATACAGTATACAGTATTATTTGTTGTACAATATATAAAAATAAATAAAAAAATAATGATGTATATCCTTGTGCTAAAAAAGTATAAAATAGGTACTTTCGCTATCTCCAAGCCTCCTCATTTTCATTTAGAATTTTCAGTCATCTTATTTTTATAAATATTAATATTCAATGTTTATAAAACTTTTTATTTTATATATTCCATGGATTTACAATTTGTCAATACTGAAAATACATTGAAATGATTAAAATTGTGATAATTACAAATATACGTACATCAATTTAACAAAAATTAGTACAAAATTTGCTTATTCTTGAATACATAATCTTGAAACAATAAATAATAGTATTTTATTACTATATCTTAATTCTTTGTCCTTAATATAGCTGTTAACTGAACGCCACGCTTTCCCATGTTGCCAGTCTGGCAATTAAAATAATTCATCCGCTCGGGTCAGTACCGAACCCACAACCGTCGCGTCACTTTAAAGAGTCGAACACTATGCCGCTGCGCCAAGATGACTGTCATAAAACACCTCTATTATTGATAAATTTTGTAAAAAAAAACAAACTTAAATGACTATTACATACAGAATGTTTCAGGTGACGGACCGAAGGAATTTTGTCCCAATTATATTGAAAGGGCACAATTATTTTTGATAATATTGATCGGTATAATGGGATAAGCTTATTATATTATATAAAGAAAATGACAGCTTTTGTAAAAAATATTTAACTATAATACAATAAAACATTGAAGTAAATAATAAAATTTTGGTTCCGGGTTCATTATCGCTATCAGTTTATTGGAATAAAAAAAAATTATATTATTTATATTAAAAGCCTCCTTTTAAGTTTGTTGTAGTTTTGTTTTTGCCTTTCCAGCCGGTAGCAGATTTTATGTCTAATTAAAACTCCAAGCGAGAGGGTGAAAGTGTCTTTACTACTACTAGGTTCCCAGATGTCCTCTGCCAACCCTATGTGCGGACTACAACGAGCCTTTGCCTCATTACCAAAGTGGGAAAATTAAAATATTCATTAAATATTTCATATCATATCGAAGTTGAAATCGAACCAAAACCCACGAGACACGACTCGCCAAGCCATTAAAAAATTACACAAAACACAAAGTAAACTAAACATATTAAAAGCTGTTAATTATTATAACTCGAAGACTATTCACTCAAAAAGTCATTAATGTGTAAGTTAAATACAGTTCAGATCTTAATGTGTTGTAGGTAATATGCAAATTGAGAAATTAGCAAACCTAATACTGTTCCGTCGCGATTTAAACTGTGATTACTTGCAGCTGACGCCGTTATTGTTACAAATTGCATTTAAAATAACTATTTAACAGTATATAGGGTCGTCGTGGTGCAGTGGAACAAGCACTGTAAACGCAATGACTGTAGGTTCGATCCACATTCGAAGCTCTACTACTCTGTTATGCAGGATAGAGTTGTTTTTTATGTGACTAAATATGTGCAACATTTTAATTTTTTTTATTATAAAGCAAAACTTTGTCACTATAATGTCATTTTGGTTATACTTAATTTAATTATTAGGACCTTGAATAAGTTCTCGCGTGTTTTTTCAAAAGATGGCGTTGCGGCACTCTGTGCATGGAATTTCGTACGGTAACGAATCACCAAAGTACTAATATATGTAACCTCAAATTACAGTAGAATAGTGTTTACTACAGTGTCAACTACATATTTATTTTCCCTTTGTGAAAATGGGTACTTTTGTGCTAAATAAAGTGTTTTTGCGGGGAATTTTATTGCACTGCTTTATTCAAAAAAAATCTGCAGCAGACGCACACAGAATTCTCGTTGAGACAATGCTTTGTCGAATACAACGTGCAAAGACTAGTTTAGGCGCTTCAAAAGTAATGATTTTGACCTTGAAGACAAAGAGCGTTCTGGAGCACCGACAAAATTTGAAGACAAAGAATTGGAGGCATTGCTTGAAGAAGATCCATGTCAGACGTTAGTAGAGCTCGGGAAAACGTTACAAGTAGATGCGTTAACAGTTTCAAAACGTTTAAAAGCGTTAGGAATGATCCCAGTGAAGCAAGGACATTGGGTGCCGTATGAGTTGAAGCCGAGAGACGTAGAACGACGTTTTCTAACGTGTGAATTGTTGCTTCAACGGCAAAAGAGAAAAGGTTTTCTGCACCGTATCGTCACTGGGGATGAAAAGTGGATTCACTACGACAGTCCAAAGCGAAAAAAATCGTGGTCACGCATCAACATCGTCGCCAAAATCAAATATCCAACCAGATATCCGGTTCTAAGCTTCTTCTCTGCATTTGGTGGGATCAGCAGGGCGTAATTTATTATGAGCTGCTTAAACCTAATGAAACTATCACGGGAGCTCGCTATCGACTTCAGTTGATGCGTTTGAGTCGCGCTCTGAAAGAAAAGCGGCCACTATACGAGCAGAGACACGACAAAGTGATTTTATTACATGATAATGCTCGGCCACATGTGGCAAAACCAGTCAAAACTTACCTGGAAACACTTCAATGGGAAGTTCTACCCCACCCGCCGTATTCACCGGACATAGCCCTCTCCGATTACCACTTGTTTCGGTCGATGACGCACGGTTTAAGCGAGCAGAGCTTCCATTCTTTTGAAGAAGCCGATAAACAGATAGATTCCTAGATTGCCTCGAAAGATGAGTCGTTTTTCCGACGGAGGATTCAATTGCAACCAGAGAGATGGGAGAAAGTGGTCTCTAATGATGGACAATACTTTGAGTAATGTCATTGTAAGCATTATATTTTAAATTAATAAAAAAAAACAGCGAGAACTTAATCAATTCACTTATTCCTAATAAAATAAATAATAATTGCTATAAGTTGTGAGCTCGATTATTTGTTGTCTATTTCATTTGTATTTAAAAACGTGATAACTTCTAAAATCTACTTTACATTTTAGTCTAGATTCTACTGAATTTATTTGTAAAAAAAGAAAGTTAAAAATTTTGAAGTCAAGAAAGGAGTCAACTCCTTTAGGATTTATCAATAAATAGTTTTTTTTCAACTTAACCCACGATTCACAAGACCATCATATCGACCTTCTCCTTGGCGTGACCTCCATTCACGTGATATTCGCGAAGTGATTACTGTTCCACTGGCACTTTCGGACCGCCATGATCAAAGAAGAGAACAGAACTCAATATTACACTTAAAATTGATTAATCGTTAAAATACATACGTCGTCGACTTAAATATCAGATATGGAGCGCTAAATTGAACCAATTATGTACAAATACAAACAATGACTTCATAAAATTTCTCCACGAAATCCTCAGCCCCGAAGACTTATGACGAGGATTAGCAAAAACGTATATCGTAAATTCGAGTAATCACCGACCGAAAACGCGACAGCTATTATCACTTAACAAAAAAAAAACAAAACATTGCCAGATGAAATAAGACAAGACAAAAATAATGAAAGAAAAGACAAAATAAAATTAAAAAAAAAAAACAAAAAAACTTTAAAAAATCGATCTGTCAAAATGGTTCGCGGTAAGTTTTGCCGTGGCTCCGGTCAAGCGGGCTTCCATTGGTTGGCCGGTGTATGGGCGTGGCTCACAATCGTATAACTTATAAGGCACAAGCCAAGTGATTTATTTATGAAGTGCATTTCAGTGTTTATATTGTGTTTTTTTGCGTCGTCCACTACGCCGCCCCGTGGTGCCACGCGGGGCGGACGCCGATACCACGATAATGTGTCTCCAAATGAATTATAACAGTATACAATACTTGACTATATGCGTGTGGAGATCATATCGGCTTAATATATTTTGAATTTTTGAAATTTCTCAATAATTATCATAAGGCTTATCAATTCTTTTGATGGTAAAAAGTTTATAATAAGGAATACATCGTCATAATTATTATTATTAACAAACAATAATATGAATATAATCACTATTGCCAATATATAATAAAATATAATTATTGATTACATCCATAGTTATTCTCAAAAAAAGTAAATATTCATTAAAAAAAAGAATGAAAATCATCACTAAGTTGGTGCGCTTTCGTATATAATATTTAGATATGGGTGACTGAATTAGATGTTTTCAACACACAACACAGAACACAGAATATTCCAATAGTCCTCCGTAAAGCATTTTCCACTAAAATAACCTTAAAATTAAGCGTTGCACAAAGCAAAAGAATATATCAATATTAAATAAAACTTTGAGTCGATCGTGGCACAGTGACCCATCGTGTGGCTGTAAACGCGAGAGTTTTAGTTTAAGACAAACGCCATTCAACACGCAATGTTCGAAAAATTCGGTGGTAAGTGGGTAACGGTGTGTCTTAACACTAGGTTCTCTCTGCCCACTCTTCTATAAGTGGGCTACAGCATGAAGCTAAACAATAATTAAACTTAGCAATAAGATAAAGAATGTAGCTCGATTAAAAGCTGTAATAAACCGATAGGTTCTTAATTTCAGCTACATTTCAGTCGTTAACTACACAAGATTTTGATTAGACTTTTTACGGTTGTTATAGTTTTTTAAAATCTTGGGATATAAATAATAAAGAAAAAAATGATTAAAAATAATCAAAATATTAGAAGAAACCACATCAAAAGTAGAACTAATATAAAAATCCATATTAATTGAATTCGAAACTTACCTGGCTCATCGACCTTATACGACACATCGCAGGAACCGTCCCTTCTATCCTTAAAGTCTATCTCAGCTTTGCTCGGGCCCTCCAGAGATATAGCTAGCTGACCAGCCCCAGCCTCCCTGGTCCACACATTGAACTCGTTGGAGCGACCTGCCTCCCCCCTCTCGAGGCCAGCACCACCGGCCTTTACTAAATGAGCACCGGAGTCGCGGAGAGGTCCCACCGTGAACTGGAAGGGTGATCCTGGGAAGAAAATTGTATTGTGAGATAAACTATTTTAGATTTTGTTGTAATAATTAAACCTTACTTTCTATTTACGTCTTATGCCTTTCAACTATCTTTGTTATATTAAATTCAATCTATTTATTTCTTATAGCAATGGTAGTAGTCTGCTTCACTTTAGTCTTAGTAAAAAAACAAAAAATAAAAACATCGTTAGTAAATGAGAAACTATTTTCATTAAAAGTATCATTATTTAAATAAAAGTTGCCACTGATTTTCAGGACAAAATCTTAACTTACCAGGAATATGGATTTCCCTATATTTGACAGACACGGTGTGGACACCCAACTCTTTAGGAACGAAGTGGACCGAGTAAAGACCATCTTCCACCTCCTGGATCTCTGCATCTTCAGATACTCCACCAGGACTGGTGACGGTTGCGGCCAGATCAAATGAAGTAATACCTAAAACATATTTTTTTTAGTTTTTGCTTACTTTCCAATAGCATTTTTAGGGACCATAAAGTAAAATACTACATCTTTCACTCTCCGTCCAATTTCTGGATATTGATGATGGAATGCCATGTCATGTTACCAGTTTCTTTTCCATTACAGATCGTGATGGCTGTGGATTCAATTCCTACTCAAGATAGTGAATAATTTTCATTGCTTTGATTTTTGATTGATGTGATTGAAAAAAAAAGTATTTTAGCAAAAAAAGCGAAGTAATTCCATAACCAAATTCCATAAGAAGTAGCTTGCTTTGTGATTAGTAAACATGTTTGTTTTATGTTAATGTTAAACTTTACGTAAAACACTGCAAATTATTCGCTATTTAATAATGTCTATCACCTACTTATATAAGGATAAGTAGAAAAAATGCTCCACATTCATATATTTAAAATAGAATTATAATTTCCATCCCCTCGTTCAATAAAAAATACAGGGCGATGAAAAAAACGAAAGTACGTCAGTGGGGTTAGTTAGGAGCTAAATATGTATATTGACCTATTAAATAATACGTGATATCTTTAAAAAATTATGAAGCATAATATATTTAAAAAAATATATAATATTATAATAGTTTATGATAAAATCATTTGTTTTTAATATATATTTTGTATTTTGCAGCAGCTGTTCCGTGTTAAGTAAGACACTCCATTCTCCACTTTTTATCGAATTCTTGAGGCATTGCGTACTTTGAGTGGCGGAATTCAACACCGTGCTTTGCCTCGTAGCCAGATCGAGGAAATGAAAATATTAAATATTTCATTCTCCCGAAAAAAGCGAACTAATTGATTCGTGAAAATAATTAATGTCCACAAATAAGAATCAAATCCAGAATCGTCGCGTACATTGTTAGACGGTGTGCTGCTAGACCACAACGTTTTTTTAGTATATCTATTTAAATATTTTTATATATTTTGTTAATTCAACAAGTTGGTTATCGAATCGCTACGATATTAATTAAAAAAAATATTATAATATACTTATTTTTAAACCTTGGTAACAAATAAAAAAGTATGAGTAGGTAGTCTATGGTGAAATATTACTATATATGATCTATATATCATCTATGATGATATACTATATCTGGTTATAATAAATGTCTTTTTTTTGTATCGAATAAGTGAGTAGTGAGATTCAGAAACAATTTAATGGTTCTTCTCCTAAATATATAGAATTTAAATGGGAGAAGAATTTAATTACATACATATAATTGCTATACATTTAAAGATTTCTTCTTTATAAATAACAAAAAATAATTATTTTTTAAGCTATGTATCTTAAGAGTGAGAGATAGAATAAAAAATCTTTTTATACTGAATATAGCAAGATTTAGTTCTAAATAATATGAAAAACTGAATCCCTCCACCACCAGTAGCAGTCTATTTATTTTTATTTTTAGATATTTTATATTTTATTTTTATACAAAGTACTATGACTTATCTGTTAAAAAAGGAGAATAAATATTGTTTCTGTAATTATTAGAAAAGCCAAGTTTCAATAGATGTAATTTCGAATCTGCCTAATTTTGCATTCAACCATTGAATTTATTTCATATTCCATCGACTGATTAAAGTATTAGTCAATTTTTCGAATATCTAATGTTAAATATAAATAAAATTGATTTTGTAATTTATTCTGTGTCATTAATGTTAAAAAAGGAGATTCTTATAGTGATTAATGTAAAGTCAATGAACACTGTTTTATTTTGAAAATACACATTGTATTCTTTACTTAAATAAATTGAAAATAAATAATATACTAGTGATCTAATAAATATAATCAAAATAACTGCATAACTTAATTCTATAATATGTAAACGAAGTGAGTAAATACTTCGTTCAGCTATGACATTGACGTCTCTTAAAAACAAGAAAGAATAATATATTTTATTATTTAATTTAATTAATACGAACTGGTGAAATAATAGCTTTAAATGTTGTTTTATAATGTGTTTTATAATTATCCTTGGATATAAGGGTGAACAGTAAAACTATAACTAGAATTGAGTTGCTCTGAAAAGAGATTTATTACATAAATATATGTTCACACTTTTACAAACATTATTTACATTTATCAATTATAAACTCACCTGAAAAGAGAAACAACATTTAAAGCTATTATTTCACCAGTTCGTATTAATTAAATTAAATAATAAAATATATTATTCTTTCTTGTTTTTAAGAGACGTCAATGTCATAGCTGAACGAAGTATTTACTCACTTCGTTTACAAATATATAAATTTTTGCTGTTTAAAAAGGTGTCTCGTGGACTGCTGCGTCAGTATAATTGTAAAAATTAAGCCATGTCAGTCGCAGAGGGTTAAGGTCGTTGGTTCAAATCCGACATGAAATAAAGTTTATATTTCAAATAAAAACCATTTATTGTAAGGAGTATAAAAAATACACGTTTCATAGTAAGTGTGTTGTTATATTTTTTCATCGCATCATTCGCTCTCACTTAGCGTCACGGTGTGCGTGATAGCGGAATTTAACACCGATTTGAATATAAACATTGCCTCATGTCAGTGGGAATCGAACCCAAGTATTTGCGAAACCTTCTAACTGTGCCATGACGGTGTAAACTGTTTACGTAGTATGTTACATTCATATACCTAACATGATCTATGTTACATTCATATACTTACCATTTAAATATTTTTTATCGCAAGCTAATTAATTTCTATAGTTAACTTTAAAAAAAATGTATTAAATAAAATTATTATAAGTATTGTATAAAAGTTAAGTTATTAACCATTTTATTTTGGAAAAAATATTTTAATTTTTTTTTTAATTATTATTGAACTGACTGACTGTCAACACGATGTAGGTTCAATTTTCACTTCATCCCACTACTCAATGTCTCAAAAGTGGAGCATATACAGGAAAAGTTTGTCTTATCATTGGATTTTCTCTGCCTACCCTACTATATGCAGGATACAGCGTGAAACTGTGCATACATAAAAAATATGTGCATACCAGGCATTTTGAAAGTAAGTTTACAGTTGGTGCCAACTTCAGTGAGAGGCGCGGGGTCGCGCTGCCTCTGGATCTTCTCGCGCTGGCGATTGCTGCCTTCACCGGTGACCTACGTACAAGAATACAAGATATACAAGAATATTAAACATATTAATATATACTTATTTAGAAAACCGACCAGGTCGGTTTCCAGGAGACGCGGGTTCGAGTCCCGCTGCATTCAAATTTTTATACGTTTTCTAAATAAGTATTTTTCTTTCCTACGTGTGGAATAACACTTTAAAAAATGTTTAAAAAATATTAATATATTCTTGACAAGAAAATAGTTTAATCGTCTAATAAGTTCTTTGATTTTCACGATTATTGCACATTTTAAATGAAACTATTTTAATCGCGTATATTTAAGATTATACATTTTGGCAACCCGACGTTTCGAACACTTTCCAGTATTTCGTGGTCACATGGGGGATAGACTGCGGTGGCATTCGTCTGTCAGTTGACATAATTATTATATCAAACTACCGCCAACGATTTCTTAACCTCAGGAATCCAGGGCAGTACGCGAGGCAACTAAAACATCGTTGGCGGTAGTTTGATATAATAATTATGTCAACTGACAGACGAATGCCACCTCAATCTACCCCCACATGTGACCACGAACTACTGCAAAGTGTTCGAAACGTCGGGTTTCCAGAATGTATAATCTTAAATATACGCGGTTAAAATAGATTCATTTAAAATTTAATCAATATGGTTGCAAAATAAATCGTTACTTGGTCCTTCAAGTATTTAAAATCAAAATCATCTTCACGCTGTTTCTCGCACACAGCAGGGTAAGCAGAGGGAACCTAGTGTTAAGATACTCCATTCTCCACTTTCCACTGAAATCTGGAGGCATTGCGTGTTGAGCGGCGGAACTCAACGCCACGATTTGCCTCGACAACAAGACGAAGAAATGAAAATATAAATATAAATAAATATTTCATATCCTCGAGTGGGGATCGAACCCACAACCAGCGGATTTTGCATTCATACTTTGTTCTTCTGCGCCACGACTGTCCTCAAGTATTTAAATTTATTAGACAAAGCGCGGCGATAAGTTTCACTATGAAGCTGAAAACAAAAACTATGTAAATTATCACTACATTCAAGCAGCATACCTCGCTCTACGTACATACCACAGCAGGGTGACAGAACTTAACGCTGCGTCTGGTCTTCTTACCAGGGCTAGATAATTAAAGTAATTCATTACTCCGGATAGGAATCGAACTCAATGGGTTTTAGTCGGACGCTGTGGAGTCATGATGGCCTAAATCATTAGTTTAAGCATTACGTTTTTAACAGGTTAAATAAACGAATTTTAGAAAATATACCTTGACAGTGAAAGGAGATCCTTCAACGTGGTGATCAGCGAATTTCAGGTTGACAATGTAGTAACCTGGTTCTGTTGGTTTGTAGCTGATAGCTAGTACGCCATCTTTGCTGTCTGCACATTGAATCTCAGCTTTGCTTGGGCCTGTTTATTAATTTAATTTTAGTATATTTTTTAGATTTAGTGATTTTTTTATATTATTGTAGCTTCATACTGTATCCCGCATAAAGCGGGTAAGCGAAAGGAATCTATTGTTAAGATACTGCATTCCCCACTTTACGCTCAATGTTCCCTTTATATAATAAAGCGCGGCGTTAAGGTGCGTTTAGCTAATGACTCGAATATTGCGCATAAAGTGGGGAATGCAGTATCTTAATACTAGGTTCCTTCCGCTCAACTCTCACATGGGATAATGATTTGTTTTTATTTTTTCTCTTTGGTAATAATTTGTCGGAAGACACACGTTTGTCTAAAAAAATAAAAACAATTCATTCTTCTGATAAATATTCCTCCGATAAATTATAAAGAACGAAAAAGTTAAAGAATGCAGAAATATGGTGATTGGCATACAGATAGGCAAACTGATCCAGGTAATAGAAGAGGTATATTTTTTATCCCCGATTTACATTTTGGCCCCCTACAGCATAGTCCGAAATTATACTACTAGATATTGAACTTTAAACACAAAACATTAAATGCCATAATTTGTGCGCAATCATATATTAAATATATAAAAAAGTCTTTTTATATAAAATATATAATTATAAAATTTACCTTCGATAGAAAGAGAAAGACCACCATAACCAGCGTTCCTTGTGTCCACGCTGAAGGTGTTTTCGCCATGAGTCTTACCCTCTTTCAAGGCGGTCCCGGAAACCTAGAAAATTAACATCTTCACTCTAGTTTTTTTCCAGCTTCACGCTATATATAGCACGGTAGGTAGTGGGAACTTAGTATTAGTGTTAAGTGACTCCGTTCCTCACTTACCGGCGAATTTCCAAGGCATTGCCTGGTTATGAGACCGAGGAAATTGAAAGTAATTAATAATTCATTCCTCCGAGTGGGAATCGAACACACAATTGTCGCATTTTTAGTCACACGCTTGTGCGATTTATAATGTAAGTTAAATAAAAAAAATAATATCAGAAATATATTAAATTTTTTTATCCTTTTTTACGTAAAACCTGACCACTATAGTAAGAATAGAAAAAAGGCAATCCTGGGAGGTAGTAATTATCAATAAATGTATTATCAGTTAATATACCATAGTATTTTTTTATAGTTAAATATTATTTATTAATTATTTTATTTTATTTATTTTTTTGCCAATCCTGAGACACTGATATGACAAAGTCAACCTACCAATACCTAAATTTTATTCATTATACTTAGTCTGGCCATAAATACAAAATTATAATTTAAAAAGACGGACAAGCGCGAGTCGTGCTCGCTTAGGGTTCCGTAAAAAAATTGGAGATCTCCAGCTTTTTTAGGAATTAGAGAACCGAATCGATGTGAGTGCATTACATAAAATAGATATGGTGCCAAATACAATTTTTAAAGTCCTTCATACGCATATAAAACCATGTCGCGTTTTTTAAAAGATGACTTACGACTTGCAGTCTATAAGACCATGACACACTGGGGATACTGGTCACTTCTTAGCTTATAATATATATAAGAAAAAATAGGGTTTTACTTTTAACAAAATAAGTACTTGCAAATGGAAGTCACAGATAAATTTTGTTTACGGATGAGAAATTTTTTACAATTGAGCAATATTTTAGCAAACAAAATGACTGTATTTACGATGAAAGCTCTAAAGAAGGTTTCCAATTAGTCAACATAGTACAGTTCGTGCATTATCCTACTTCAGTGACGATTTGATGGAGTGCTAGTTATGCAATATTTTTGAAAGAAATATCTAAACATCGGCACAAGTGTATCTAGATACCATTCTTGAGAAGACAGTTAAGCCCCTTAACAGCACCATGTTCCATAACCAAGAATGGTTCTTTCAGCAATACTCCACGCCAAAGCTCGATTCTCCTAATCATGGTTAGCAACGAACGTTCCGGACTTCATTAGAGCTTAAGACTTGCCGTCATCTAGTCCTGATCCTAATCCACTGGATTATGTTTTATGATACCCAAACATTGACAGCAAAGATTTTTCATGGGAAAAAGTTTTTTTTATTGTAGGTAGCATTTATTATAATACTATTTACATTTCCAGTTATCAATAGCAGCACGCAGTTTTTCTATGGAGAAAGAAAGTGGCCTCAACGTTTAAAGGCCTGTATTGCAGCCAATAGCAATAAGCTTAATATATTTTAAATGGTTTTATATTAACGTATTAAACTGCAATAGTAATAAATGTTGCGTACAATATAAAATCTTCTTTTTCTTTGTATCAATATTTATGGCAAAACTAAGTAGAACTCTAATTTGCCATATATTCCCCAAAGGGTAAAGAAGCCACAACGTTCACTGTTTATTGTCCCAATATAATAGAAACTTTAGAACATTAATATTTTTCACTGCAATCAGTTAAAAAGAAAATTTCAGAACAAAGTTGCAGCTAGAAATGTATGTTATTATTAAACCAGCCAATTGCAAGTAGGGCTCGCGCACGAAGAGTTCCGTACCGTATAATATAGAATACAAAAAATCATATTTGGTATGCAACAAATATGATTTTTGGGAACCCTTCTTAAATATTTATTTATGTTATGTTAAATATTATTTTATTTACTTATATATTTTTAAACATTCTAGTTCGTTATTTGGGATGGCCATCCCCTTACATATTAATTTTAATATTTGTTGCAATAAAAATACATTATCTGTGAAAATATCATCTGTCGAACTATCACGATTCATGTTATACAGCCTGGTGACACACGGACAGTCAGACATGGAATAGGTTTTGTTTAATTTGTGAGATACTTAACCCTAATAATATAAATCTTTCATACCTTAACTTTTTTAGCGTCTCCAACTTCCTGTTCTTGGACGGTGATGTTGAATGGAGAATTCTGAATATGCACACCCATCTTCTTTACGGACACGATGTGTTGTCCAGCTTCACGAGGAGTGAAACTAATACCAATGTTGCCAGAGGGCAGGCGTTTTAAGAAGCAAGGCTCTTCGAGACCAGAAGGCGCCTAAAACGGAAATTACTCAATGAATACAATTAAGTTCACGTAACAAATAAAACATGAATATTTTAAAATTTATTATACAGAGGGCAACCTAACTAACCTGGTGAGCAAGAACAAGTAAGAACGTACTTACTAATTTGGTAAGCAAGAACTGAGTGTGTGTATTTTTTTGAATTACTCTATATCCCGCACTATATACACTACGGAGTAAAGGAACGGTCCTATTATGACACTTTCCTTCCCCACTTTCTACTGAATTCTGGAGCATTGCGTGGAGAGTTCAATATCAGAGCGAGGAAATAAAAATATTAAATATTTCATTTTCTTGCGTGGGAATCGAACCCACAATCTGCCGTGTTGACAATCGCAAGCTCGTACCACTGCGCCACGACTAGTCTTAATAAATAAATTAATATATAAATTATGCTACAAAACTACCTGAATAGAAGCGTTGAGGCTTCTAATGTCATTGTCATTAACTTTGCCTGGTAGAGTGACTTCGCTACAGCTACCAACAGAGATCTGATTTCTCTTACGACCTTCTCCTGTAACCTGAACAAAAGTGTACATTTAAATATTATAAAATTATCAATAAGAAATTTGAGCTCATATATATTTTGTAAATATAGGCTACTCTAAAGTCCTATAGCATCAAACAAAAAGTTTGTTTTTAACTTGTTATTCCACACTTGGGAAAAAAAAATGCTTTTTTAGAATAAAATAAATCAGCTTCACGCTGTATCCCGCACACAGCAGGGTAGGCAGAGGGAACCTAGTGTTAAGACACTCCGTTCCCCACTTTCTGCCGAATTCAAGAGGTATTGCGTGTTGAGTGGCAGAACTCGACGCCGCGCTTAGCCTCGATACCAGAGCGAAGAAATGGAAATAAAAATTTAAGTAAATATTTCATCTCCTCGAGTGGGGATCGAACCCACAACCAATCGGTTTTACAGTCACACTTCGTGCCACTGCGCCACGACTGGCCTCAGAAAATTTATAATATTTATATTTTTTTAACGTATCCAGATTTTAATCAGCGTATCTTGAAAACTTGACGGAAGATGAGGTGAGGTTTTAAATCCTAATCCTAAAAGTATTAAAGTACTCCAATATATTAGTTGCATAATAAAGCTATTATTAAATCTTGACATTCGATTTTAATTTGTCTTTTATTATACTAACCTTAGCAAGGAAAGGCGATCCCTTAATGTGTTTATCTCCGAACCTAACGGAGATTTTGTACTCTCCGGGAGCTGTGGGGAGGTACGATACTGCGACGGTGCCGTCTTTGTTGTCGTGGCAGGTGATCTGAAATTATTGTTTTTACAAATATGTTATTTCTTTCCTCGTGTGACAGGTTTTTTTTTTTTTTTATTTTATATTCTCGTTCTCCTCCGGCTTAACCGGAGACTTTGTATATCTTAAGTTTTTATTTTTTTTTATTGTTATATTATTAAGGCTGCCGATAAGGCTTTTGTTAGATATATATACTAGTCATACCAACGATTTGAGNTTTTTTTTTTTACACTTGTGTGCTACCGTTTTTCCTTAAACAATAATTGGTCACATAGTTACAGAAGGCGATAAAGATTTTGCTTGTTTTTTTATTTTGTAACAAATCTGGGATAGTTGCTACGGAAATTTCTTTGTCCATTTCGTGTTCTGTGTCCATTCGGGCTCTGGAGAATATTGGGCAAACTGTCGTGTGACAGGTTAGAGAGAGGTAACCTAGTTTTAAGAAACTATGTTCCCCATTTTTCGTGAAATGTTCGATATATTTTTGTTTTGTCTACCAGGGCAAAGAAATGAAAACAATTTAAATGAATATAATCGTACAAACTTAATTCCACCTTCCATTAATAGTTCACTAATAATTCTGATATGTTACAAAAAAATAAATAGAATTTATTGTTGTTCGTCTTTTAAAGAAAAGGATTGGAACAAAAGCTTTGTTAAATTAAAAACGCTACATAGTGCAACGCTATATATGCATCACCCGAAAACATAACGGGGTGAAGAAGCCCTTATAATATTTTATTTATTACCATATAACTAGTAGTTCTAATCGAACCTAACACTTTATTACACAACATCTACCAAAAAACAAAAACTTTCATTAACGTGATTTCAATTGATAACCATTGTCTTGTGTCAAACACATTCCAACCACACCACACTATTTGGTTCATACCAACATTATAACAGTACATGGAGAAAATCACCTCAGCTTTACTGGGACCTTCGACAGCCATCGACAAACCACCAGCACCGGCACCCTTGGTGCTGATAGTGAACTGGCTGGGCTCCCCGCTCACACCGTTGAGGAGACCAGGGCCGTACGCCGTCACGTAGCCCGAAGAAATGGAGTCCACGTGGAATTTGTAAGGAGATCCTGGATCAGGAATAAGATTAAGTCTTGATATTTTTAAGAGTATAAAGAAAGATATATGACTATTAGTTTTTTTTAGAAAACGTATAATTTTTTTTAACTTAGCGAGATTTTAACTCGTGTCTCTTGGAAATCGTCCATGACTTTGACTACTAAGACGGTTTCCAAGAGTTTAAATTTTACACGTTTTTAAAAATACATTTTTGTTTCTTAAATGTAGAATAATACTTTAAAAATGTTTAATGGTGCAAAATTCAGATTTTTGTATTTGCCGTATAATTTAGATCAAATATTTGTGTGGGAATCGACTCCACAATTGTGGGCGACGAGGTGTAAAATTTATAAAATCATAGTTTATTTATATCTTAGTGAAAATTTAATCTTATATGACGTTCAAATTATATTATTAATTAAATTACCTTGTACATGTTCCCCATTATATTTCACATAAAGTTCGTGAACACCCTCCTCCCGAGGATCGTACTTAATGCTGACTGTGCCATCCCGGTTGTCCTCTATCACGGGTTGATCAACGTGACCGCTTGGCATCTTTACTTCCGCTGGAAAATAATATATTTGGATTATAATATGCATTAAAATATAATACATAATTATTAATATGGGGAAAAAAAGGTAAAAACAAGATTATTAATATAATGGATATCATTGGATGCTCAAATTTGGGGGTGTTAAAATTAATTCGTCTATTACTGTAACGTTATAAAGGAACTATTCTAAATTATTTAAAATGTCTCCTGAAATTTAATTATTCCCTGAAAATACATCCTGATGGGAAATTACGAAAAATATTCTGTTAAAATAAATCAATCAGGTTTATTTTTTCCTCTAACATCTCAAAAACCAACCTTTTCTCGTATCTATGTGATAAATCGTGATGAAATTAAGCGGTGTATAGGATAGTCCAAGACCAGTTTTGTTGAACGTTATCTTATGAGCTTCAGAAAACACTATAGGCTCGTCCTCTTTATCAACTTCTGACACCGAGAAATATTTCTTTTTATTATCAAAATAGAATACGGAGATATCGTTCCAGTTAACTTCCTTCTCGTTGCCACCAACGATAGAGTTCCAGAGTCCAGACATAAAAGCCATTTAGCAAAGCTATACCTCCGTCCAACTCTTCAAATAGCAAATTTGTATTGTATTATACAGTGTGGAGTGTGATTATATATTGGGCATGTTTTGTTTGTTATGTTATCTGTACTGTAGCTTATTAATTTTTATGAAATTGAATATTGCTTACACGGTGGGAGTGATGAGTGACGACTTAAAATATCTTTAATAATTATGTTATAACTATTATATATTATTTTTTGGGTAGTTTAAATTAGCCACTTTAGTATAAATTAAAAATCTAAAATTTGTAGATTATAATAAAAAATATTCTCCTCCCTAATCGGCATGTAAAATCGCTTTCTTACAATTATTATTATGAATTTCACAATATAAAATAAAATTTGATTCAAACTTAACTAGTGAGCCAGAAAAAATTTAATTTACAAGAAGAATCAATTTCTTATATTCAACTAAGTATGCCATAAATTTGAATATTTCAACAGAATATCACCACGTATTTTTGAATCCATAAGTTACGCCATCTAAATTATGAGTGCTATTACAAGTGACGTTGTTATTACGTCTCGGGACCATGTCGCTAGATATAAACATAATCGTGGCTGAATATATAAAATATATAAAATGTTCTGTTTATGAGATAGTTTTGTCATTAAAAATCATAAAAATAGTTGGCAGCTCAACGGACGTGCCTTCAGATTTAAATTAAGGTGCCGTTACATGACGCCAAATGATCCGGGATATTTTTGTTAACGAGATATTGCTTTTATTATCAATATGGTCCTTAAAAAAATTAGAATTTAAAAATCTTAAAACACGCTTCTTTCGATACAAAACATTAATACGATGAATGTATTGAGTATAAACTCGATATGTTTATATACCTCGAAATGTGTCTCTAAGTGTTCCCCTACTCTTCTTATGGAACCTAAATATTAAATTTCAGTGTTCTTTTAAATCCGTCTGTGCATTCTGGCTTTCAGGCACTCAGTAACGAAAAGATAAGATTTTGTTGAGTAAATATGAAAATAAAGACCTTAGGTGTACAATCATCGTTTAGGGAAGGGGGGCTCGGCACATATAATCTTCACGCTGTATCCCGNCAGCTCAACGGACGTGCCTTCAGATTTAAATTAAGGTGGCGTTACATGACGCCAAATGATCCGGGATATTTTTGTTAACGAGATATTGCTTTTATTATCAATATGGTCCTTAAAAAAATTAGAATTTAAAAATCTTAAAACACGCTTTTTTCGATACAACACATTAATACGATGAATGTAATGAGCATAAACTCTTAATGTTTTGTATATCTCGAAATGTGTTCTAAGTGCTCCCCTACTCTTCTTATGGAACCTAAATATTAAATTTCAGTGTTCTTTTATATCCGACTGTGCATTGTCTGTCTGTCGGTCACCCAGTACCTAACGAAAAGATAAGATTTTGTTGAGTAAATATGAAAATAAAGAACTTAGGTGTACAATCATCATTTAGGGAAGAGGGGCTCTATAATCTATATAATGTATATTTATGCATCATTCAAATTTTATAATTGAAGAAGTAAGAAAACGTGGCATCTTAGTGAAAAGATGGAAGATATCTTTCCAATTGGTTAATATTAAGAGATTATTTTTATTGATAATAGATATTCACGTTTTATATTTTTCTTAAGTTCTTGTGAATTATATATTTGTTACGTTAGTGTGTAAAATAAAAAGATGGTTTGTGTTCTAAAGTGCTGTTTATATTTTGATTCACCCCAAAAATTTTAAAAATATAAATGAAAACTTCCTAAAGACTTCATATAAACTGTTCTTTATTATAAGAAATCTAAATGCGCCGATATTTTGTATGTACTGTATATATGTATATGTAGGTAATGGCGCTGTTTCCGCTCGTTGACAGTTTGACGGTCGGCGTGTGTCAGCGTGCCTAGGAAACTGTATTTGTCGATAATTAATGAGGTGTAAAATCATTTAACGGTACAACACTATTTTTCATATGTTTAACTTTGAAACAGATAATAAAATATTCTATTGTCACTTTAATGTTATTATTATTAAATATGAATTACTTGATGTATACGTAAGTGCTTTATCTGTAACTCCATGCTTATTAAATATACCTACTCGTACGTAAAAATCAACCAACCAGGCACAAAAGTGGTTTTATTTAGCTTATGTAAATTATAAAAGCATTGGTATCTGTGACACAAGTTGGAGTAGGTATTGTGTAGTCACGCTAAGTGAGTAGTTTTCGTTATGGTTGTTATACATATTTTTGATAATATTTTAGTGTCCGACCGAAACAAGGTTTTCAGCCGAAACTGAAACCGAACCTTCGCCTTTGCCCTCAGGTTCGGCCGAAACTGAAACCGAAACTTTTTAATATACAGTATAATTAAAGACTAACTGAAACAGTCGATAGAGGTGGTCGTTACCAACTATTTTTACCCGAGTATATTACATGGTGCGTAGTTTTACTATTTTCGAGATATAAGCTTTACAAAATGTTTTTAAGGGATAATCATATAAAATAAGATACTTTTCAATGTGTATTGGTACATTTTTGTATTTTTTTTAGTGAAATAGCTAAAAAATTTTTTGTCAAATCAGTGCCAATTGCCAAAAAGAAAGGATTTAGCACATTAGTCTTTTTTCAAGCTACCATGCCGCACAATGACTGTCTCACATAGTTATTTCTCCAAATTTTACAAAGGAAAATTTAAACCAAATATTTTAAAAACGTGTCCCCTTTCATTCGATACCAAATAAGTGATCAACTATTAATTTTAAGATATGACATGTAGTGAGCCTCAATTTAATACATTCTTGCCTGTTCTATCTATTTTTGAAATCGTATAATAAAAATTTTAATGTTGTAGGATTAGAAATCAAATATTTATACTTTTTAAATGTCGTCTAAAAATATTTTTCTATGCTTTTATTGAAATAAAACTTAATAAAGGTAAATAAAATAACATAACTTTTTTTTATTATTGTGAATTGTTAGGCGCCACAGAGTTTTCTGTGTGATTGGTTATTAAAGTTGTTGTTGTTATTTTCTTTTTAAAATGTGAAGTGAACATTTTTATTTTGAATGGTATGCGTTCCTCTTTGTCAATATTCGAATTTTGTTTTAATAATATAAGTTTGAATTTATACTGTGTAGCGTATCAAATAAATCCTCTCAAATTATATCTGTAATAACTTTTATTAAAAAAAACAAGAACTAATAACACTCTTATCCTTATTATCTCCAAAGCTATAGAGATTATCCTATAAAAAATGGTTTAGTTACTACAAACAAATGAAATTTAAAGTATTTTTTGGGACTAGATACTCAACTATGAAAATCTTTCCACGCAAGATTTCCATGCATTTTTTATAAATAATTTTATTTTTCTAATTAACAAACTGACTTAATAGCTCATGAACCACAATAATTAGCAGAATGACGCCTAACAAGTACCGAAACTACGTCCGAACCTACGATTTTTGGCCGAAACTGACTGAAACCGAAAACAAAAACGAAACTTAAAAATAACTTATTTGCTCAATTGAAAATTGAACCCAACCGCCGCCTGCGCTAAGTGGGCCTCAATCCAATTAAAATAAGACAACAAATATATAAACCTAAAAAATCTTATTTTTTAGCTTCACAATGTATCCCGCACACAGCAGGGTGACAGAAGGAACCTAGTGTAAGACACTCCGTTCCCCACTTTCTGCCGAATTCTGGAGGCATTGCGTGTTAAAGCAGAACTCAACGCCGCGCTTGTCCTCGACACCAGAGCGAAGAAATGGAAATATAAATTTAAGTAAATATTTCATCTCCTCGATTGGGGATCGAACCCACAACCAGTCGGTTTTACTTTGTACCGCTGCCCCACGACTGGCCTCCTAAAAATCTTATAACGACGAATATTCTAAGAACACTAGTAAATATACAATGAAAATGAGATAGTTTAGGACTGTACCGCTACCACTGTAGGCAGCCTTCCAAATTGATAATTACAATCAGCGTCAATCAATGTCGTATACTCGTACTCGTATATGGATCTCATAATAACAGTATTTATGTGTTTATATTTTTGACTGACGTATGTAGTGGGTACGAATCGAACAGCAAGAGTTGATCTAATTCTAAAGTCATGGATCTCGATAGGCAAATATTTGTATGATTTAATATTTGGTGGTATAAACGTAAAACCGTCGCGATTACAGTCAAACCCTGTGTAGAACAAAATTCAAACTAAAATAAAAATAAAACTGGTCAAGTTCGAGTGGACCTCACCCCGAGGTTTCCGCACTAAGTTCAGGATTGTAGGTCAACGGGAAGTACAACTTATATATAATATTCTTTATTGCATTCAACATAAAAAAAGAACATTTAACAGAAAAAAAAAGTTAGCCTCGGTGGACTTATCTCTTTAAGAGATTTCTTCCAGCCAACCTGTGGAAGTGGGTGAAAGTATATAGCGAGAAGACAAATATGCAATTTGAAAAAAGAGCGAATGTGTTTCAAAAATTTTATAAAATAAAAAAAAAATTACAACGATTATTATGAATACTTTAAATATATACACGCAAATAAATAAATACATAAAATTATACACATATATATACATACACATACTTATACATACACATATAATACTTATANGATCTAGCCAAGTCGACGTTTTATCGTTGACTTTCACACATTGCCGGCGACCGAAGAGATAAGAGTGAAACCAGTTTATAACTGTAGAAGGAATATTGACTGCCCGAAGAGTAGCAAGAAGTATATCAAAATCAACAGAGCTAAAAGCACTGCTGAAATCCAGTAGTACCATTGCGGTGAGCTTGGTGTTATCCATGGCACACCGAATGTCCTCCGTAATGTTCAGCAGTGCACTAACTGTGCTGTGGAAGGGACGGAATCCGGATTGATAAGGACATAAAAGGTTATTTGAAGAGAGAAAGGAGTACAGTTGATTATGAACAATAGTTTCAAGAACTTTGGATAGGACAGGAAGAATGGATATGGGACGATACTCAGTGACAGTGGTAGAATTTGAAGACTTAGGCAATGGAATGACATAAGCGTTCTTCCACTGTGAAGGAAAGACATTACGTGACAGTGAAAAATTGATAATGTGGGTGACCACTGGTGTAATGTCCTCCAACACAGGGAGAATCATCTCAAGACTGAGATTGTCACTTCCGATGGCTTTAGTGGAAATGGAGTGGACACACTTCTTGACTTCCTCTTCAGAAACAGTCTTAAATGAAAAAGGAGTTGAGTCTGGTGGGACGGTACAAGATAAAGTAGCAAGTGTTTGTGATTTTATTTGGGCATTTATATTTAAGTTTGGGTTTGTAAAGTGAGAATTTAAAACATTAAGATCCACTGCAATCTGTTGACGGTCAGTGGCTTTACCTACACCAAGCGACTCTAAGAACCTCCAAACTTGCGCTTGAGAGAGATTCTGAATGGTATTGTGAATATAGCGGCGCTTAGCATCCCTACACATTCTGTTGCAAATGTTTCGCAGTTTTTTGTATGCTGTGAGGTTTTCTTCACACGGATATCTTTTGTTTTTGGTTTTAGCCCGATCGCGCTTAGCCATACATCTTTTTATAACAGGTGTTAAACAACTTATAAGAAGTTTTAAAACTTAAGTTTGCATACACCTGCATAGTGCATGGTGCACTCATTTTGTATGAAATGAACTACAAATGTAAACTTGTAATAGATTTTGTCTATAATATAAACAAATTGTGCCATTTTTCGATTTTTTTTCCTTTACTTTATTTGTAATGGAAATTATCTCTCGTTGCCAAATTTCATGGTTGTAGGTCTACGAGAAATACCCTATAGGTTTTGATTCCGCGGCAAATAAATCTTAGAAACTTAATTTTTCGATCGTATGCACTCATTTTTTATGAAATAAGCTACAAATATAATTTTATAATGATGTATTTATAATTTTCCATTTTTCAGAATTTTATCCTTTGTTGTATTTTATTATTCTTTCGGTTATAGGTTGTCTAACGACTTTCTTACAAAAAGCAGTAAAAACGATGCATAAATACTCGTACTTTTTCATTGCATTCACTTAGAAACTTATTTTCGCTGTCCTAAGGGACCGAAAATTTAGATATTTGATATTAATTTAACCTTTATACCTTAACGCGAACCTGACATAAATGTACTTGACAAACAAATAGAAGCAACAAAGGGTTTCGTTTTTTCCTTTTGAGATACGGAACCCTAAAAATATTCTAAAAACTATAAGCATACATATATTTCAGATTTCTCAATCGCAACTCACGAGTTCTTATCATTTGCTCTACATTCATTGAAATATTATTATATGACCATGTCAATAAATAATGTATTAAGAACAAACGAAATAATGAGGAAGACGCCGTTTGAACGTCGGAAATTTGGTGTTACATATTTAAATAAATCATGGAAACTGTTTTATATATTGCTTCGTTTGAAGTGACCGCCAAGTAGTCAGACTCTCGTGCTTTATGTTTGTAGTGGCTTAGAAATTTGACATAATTGCACAAAAACTTTATAAAAAACGACCAATAACTATTTTCAGAGGCCAGGTCAATTCCCACTCGGAGGAGTGAAATATTTCCTAGTTTAGTTTCCTCGACGTGGTAACAAGGCAAAGCGGGAGTGTCATAATACTAGGTTCCCTCCAAGTGACTGTCATATACAGGATACAGTATGGAGATAAAAAAATAAAAGGAAATATCGAAGTCAACGTGGTACAGAGGGTTCTGACTCCAAAGAGAGGGTGGAGGAATGTGAGTTTCAATATCATCCGGGGAATTAACTATTTTAATTTCATGGCTTTGCTGTAGTTGGAGATATCTCTGCCCCTACTACCCTATGTGTCATACACTGCGGAAAAAAATAAATGGCCGTATTCTGAACTGAACTCAACTTATTTTTAACATTTTAAAGTGTTATTCCGTACCTAGGAGAAACCTAGAAGAAAAATACTTATTAAGAAAACGTATAACCTCTTTGGAAACATAAAATAAGTTGTAACAAGCATATAAGAAGCGTTTAAGAAAAATATTAAATATTTCATTTCCTCTAGTGGAAATCGAACTCACAACCTGTCGCATTTAGATTCGTACGCTTATACCTCTGCGTCACAACTAGCTTCATCCTCCTGATTTTTTTAATTTAAAATAGTTAAGATTCAATTCCAGCTACAGAAAATACAATAAACAACGCGTATATTTGACAACACGTGTCTAAATAAATTTTATACTCAATATATATATTTACGAAATTCTAGTGAAATATCATTTTGTCCGTCCATTTGTCACAGTCAACGTCAGATATTGAGAAAATAAACATTCTAAATATTCTACTATTGATTACATTTTTCTATGTATACTAATACATTTTCTAGTCGTTTCATCAAAAAATATATTACACAATCGCTTAAAATAATATCGATGTTTGGGATAACCTACAATTTTCATAATACGAATTTTGATTCATGTCATTCTAAGTGGTTATTACCATAATATGATTTGAACATTTCAAATATTTTCCTTTCTTTTATTTAGCTTTTTTATCACCTACAATGGTAGGGTAGAAGCAACCTGGGACCTAGTGTTAAGACACTTCGTTATCATAAGAACATTTCCATTCCAGACTTCCCGCCGAATTCTGGAGACATTGCGTGTTGAGTTGCGGAAGTCTACGCCACTCTTTATCTCGTTACCAGAGCGAGGAAATGAGAATACTAAAATATTTTATTTTGTGTTTCAAGTGGGAATCGCACCCACTACCTGTCGCGTTTACAGTCGCACGTTTGTGCGCCTGCGCCACGACGACCTCAGCTAGTCTTTACATAAAAAGTCTAAGTTTTATATAAAACTTCAATTCATTAGGGTATCATAGTTCTACATTTTCTGTCTAAATAATTAAATAAGGCAGTTACACTGCACTTTATATAACCAGACTATGGATATGAATATTATTTATACTACAACAGAACCACGAACCCACGACCCGCAAGTAATCGGAGCTATAAACTTACCTAATGCGCCGCGATGATATCCAATCTCAATAAATCTTATGAAATCGCTAATTCTCAAGTTTATACACATTAAACTTCTAAAAAATATTACGAAAAACCTTACCCTGCGATTAGCTGCTCGTAAAATCATAGGACAAACAAATGTGATCCTATAAATTATATAAATAAACCATACATAAGTCAGCGATAAATCTAAAGTTGTGAAAGTTTTATTTCTTAATTTTGTTTTATTTTTGTTAAACCTTTTAGTTTTTGAGGCAAAAGTTGCATTTGTCCATCTTACTTATTTTTTTAGGGTATATTAATTCGTTCTAAATATTTCGCCAGTGACATTGACGCATACAAAACAACAAACAAAATAGAAAACAGCATCACGCTGTTTCCCGCGTAACGTAATAACGAAAACAAGCAGAAATTATCTTATAATTATATATTGATTTTCCCTTTTATTATTACAAATATCGAATATATACGTGATAGAGAACATCCTTTATAAACTAGGAACTAGCTTTGCGAAAAATCGGAAAATCCCATTGTAGTGTAAATATTAAGAACGAATTGATATCTCATCCCGTATTTATAAACCGATCTCAACTCTGAGATTGATCTTAAGAGCGATCCCAGAGATGAGAGCAGTTTATGTATACGGGCCTAAGACAACGACCCACACACTCACCAAGGACCTACATATTATTTTTCAAAGTTCTATGCGGCGTAGTAGAATGAATCGTCCTTTAGCCACTCCGTAACGGTAGATTTTTTTATAGATGTATAATCCATTCTGTAGTACATTATTGTACATTTCAAATTAAAAATATATTATTTTAAATAAGCTATTATGAGCACTTTAGAAACATTAAATTCATTAATAAGCTACCACGGGTTTACAACAAATGTATATTAATAGATTTTCATTCTACACATTTGAATTAATATATTTTATAGTTGTACTAGTAAGTATATCCTTCACCTATAAGTTCTAGTATAATTTCGTTCTCCACTTTCCTCCCGAATTTAAGACCGTTAAATAACTGAGCTAAACGCCGTTTAGCCCAAAATACGTGTTCTCAATTTTGATATTTATGTGAAGTAATTGAAAGTCACTATTCCGAGTGTATAGTTCAATGTTGCGTTTAAGTCGTAGAAATATACATGCGTTTATACATCCTATAATCTTAATTTGCCGATGCGTAAGGAACGAAGTGTCTTAACACTAAGTTCTTTCAGCTTACCCTTCTATATGTTAGATACCGAGTGAAGCTATACTATACTATCCCTAGCGGGGTAGTCAGCCAGAACGGACAGCCAAACACTACAGTCTCTGCATACTTGTTTCGCCTCGTCCACTGTCATCGACCTCTTCATACATGCCCTTTGGAGGGTCCTCATGCTTTTTACGTGACCTTCGGCCAGTATCTTTAATACTGTGTTTGAAGGTCAACCGAGGTCTCCCCTACCTAGCTTACCGTTCACTTTTCCATCATAAATCATTTATAGCATTGTTTCATCACTCATTTGTTGTCTTCATTGCTGATTCGATCAGCTAAGCTGACTCCGCATATAATACGAAAAGATCGCATCTCCACAGCATTCATCTTTCTTTCATTCTTCTTCTGCAATACCCGTATAACAGTGTATAATAGCGTCGGTACCAACACTGTATTGTGTACGGCCAAATCTGCATCTATGCTGATGTTTTGCCGTCTCATAAATGCAGCTAAGGCACTGTTGACCCTGTTACCGGCAGAATACGCCTTTCCGCATCCATTTCGTATCTTCCACTCTACTGCACATACTTCCCAAATATATGCAGAGTGAAATATTTTTTTAAATATCTTAACATGGTTGGAAAGTTCCTCAAAATTACAAATGAACTCTCAATATTTATTTATAAATAAGTAGATACTAACATATACCAAGAATGAAGAAATTTCAATAATCCCGATTCAGTTACACTAACAAACGTATTAAGGTTTTGTTTACGTTCACATGATTTACGACGCAGAATATGGCAGAGTGCCGCTCAAATTTTGTATTTCTTGTCTAAATATATATCGGAAATTGGAACAACTTATTATAATTGATAATAATAATATTTAATTATATAATATCGATCAAAGATCAATGATATCGCGGCGTTAAGTTCCGCCTTAACGCCCGGTTCTATCTGCATAGACCGTATATAACGATATATGCGACAAAATCTTCCAGTGAAAATATATAATAGGTATGTTACAAAGATGAAAATTAGGATCGAAGCAACTACTTAAATCTTTACAAATTATTAAGCAAAATGACAAACTATCATATTAATAAGAACACACAAAATAAATTCAACTAATAAATGTAAAAAATGAATGTCAAGAGGACGAAGTGTACGAAATGGGGACATAATATCATGTCGTATATTAGTTTCATAATATTTTGCGCAAGCGGCTAACATTTAAATGTGTAACTGGAACAGATGAAGATATGAATAGTGTACGTATTATGAAAATTTGTACAAATTACAGCGTTTTAGTACAAATTCACGAAAGTAATATCTTGAAATGTATTAGATAGATGAAAACTATTGTTCAGGAAATAAACATCTTTACTTTATACTAGCTTTCACGTGCAGCTACACCACCATGGGCATATGGATAACTAAGAGCCCGAGGTAATTAAAGTCCGACCACAGCTACAGCGTAATATAGTCCACGGTGTTCCTCGATAAATGGACTAGAATATGAATTCAAAGCTGTAGCTCTTTATATAAATGCATTTAAACACACAAACCCTTCAATTCTGTAATATTATAGTATTGATACCAATCTAAAAAAATTAAAATTTAAAATGTTTTCGATACGTAATAAAGACAAGCCTATCTAAAGTTGATGGATGTGGTTGACTTAAAGTCAAAAATAATAATATATTTTTAAAGTATGCGCGAATTATTTAGTAACTTGCTAGACTCATCCATCCAGGACATAGTACTCCTAAATAGGCGAAACATAACAAATTAAAAATATCTAAATACATAACAGATTAAAAAAATACCTAAATACATAACAAATACCTAAATACATAACAGATTAAAAAAATCTATTTTTTTTTTCAAAATACAAATATATGCATATCACAATCTACCATCCCACAAATAATATGTATTAATGGTATTAAGTGGATGAGAATTTGCTTGGTGGAATGCGTTAATCTCAAGAACTCTCAGGTTGTAATTAAAAATATTTTTTTATTATTTGTAAAAAATGTTATATCAACTAAACCTATTTTACATACAGCATTGTCTCGTTGCATTGATTGTTTCATTGTAATCCATTATATGTGCGGTCAGAGTACCTCTTCAACTACAGGAACTAAATCGCAGGTTCAAGCAAGTGTTAATATAAGAATCAATATGTAAAAGTTTCCTGGTCCATATCCTTCAATACTCTCAACTAGTCACTTCCTGCCTACTTTTGCTCAACCTAATTACCCGAAACTCCTTGAAGCGCGTTAGTGTTTCCATCATTAATTTAAGATTTCCTTGCCGTAATGATAAATGTGCCCGTCGACTGGAACGGCTACAGTAACCTTGGTTATCGTGATTTAAATGTCCTCAACCCTCAACAAGTAAAAATAATGAAATTTATTTTATTTTTAATGATACTATATCATTTCAATATGTTTGAATGATATGACTAAATTTATTAAGAATTCTAATTTTCGCGGTTTTTAATTATGTAATTTCAGGGTTTTGCGTCTTCTGTATCAATTTAATCTATTCTGTTCTATTCTTTGATTATGAAATTCCGAAAGTGCCAATGAGGACTAATTACTACGCTAAACGCACATTGTATGGATAACATGTGAAAGAGGTTGGACTAGTAAGTAATAGAGATAGAAAATCTATATTTCAAAAGTAATTCAATAAACGAAGTTGCATCAAGAACAGTCAATTTCTTACGATTTTTTGTCCCCGTCTTAAAGTAGCCAATTTTTTTAAGTTTTGTATCGACTCTTTGAAATTTTGATTTATAATTTTTTAAGTACGTTAAGTTAACTTGATAATAAGTTGCAAAGTTAGTATATAAGAATTTATGCCTATAACTATATTATTGAATATGGCAAGACTAACCCTTCAGTTCCGCCATTCAATAAGCAATGTCACGAATCCTTTACTTTAAAAGAAAATGAAAAAAAAGTAAAATTCATTAATCTATTATACAAATACATTACAGTAGTATAGAAGAAAGTTAACATAAATATGAAAATAATTCGATTACAGAAATAATCGGGTCGTCCATCCGCACTGTGCCGTGACCGGAGTGAGTGGCGGCCAAGAATGTCGCATCAAAATTTATATATCCGCCCAAAGCGAAAGCAGCTGCGGCCAGTGCTAGAGCTGGCGAATTAAAGAAATACTTTTATATATAATTTCACACAACTTAGCTACTTTGTTAGGTATATTAGAACTCTATTAAGGTTCGAATGTGTGCATTCACGGGAAGGTTCGATTCCCACTCGGGGAAATTTTCTTTCCTCGGTCTGGTAGCCACAGCGTGACGTTGAATTCTGCTACTAAACACGTGATGTCTTGAAAATTAGATGGCAGCGGATATGATGGGTTTTGTATACTTTTGATTCTTACTTCTATATGTAATAGAGACTGAAATTAAAAGATTTCAAAATCTTTATAATAAACGCGCTTGAATATTATATGACAGTAAACCAGAAGGGTGGTACGAAAGTAGAATGTTGTACTAGTTGGCTTACTTTCCTATTTCACTAAATTTGGTCGAACATTGTTTTTGATAACGACCGAAGATACAATATTTTATTTTTATTTAAAAATCTGAAACGTATGAATCATCTTTCTTTTTAAGTTATCGACTCTACAAAGCTCCGAATAAAGTTCATGTTGATGCTATTTCAATTATATTTATGTATCATTGTAATAATTAAATGAAACATTTTTATAAGTTGTAACTTGTAACATTTTTATAAGTTGTAACTTTCTGAAATATTATCATCATTTTGATTGGACCTAGTAACTTATCAGTTGGTATTATCTATTTCATGATCATCGAAAATAAAGATATTTCAAAACAAATAGAGAGTCTCCATTTTTTCTCTAGCCCAAGTTGCATGGAGGACTTGCTTCTATATCTTTTTTTGCATTTTACAGAGTTAGCACCGATCATAGCGCTGCCATTTGTGTTGCCAGGGCGGCAAAAATATTCCATTCCTCCGAATGGAGATCGAATTTTCGACCATCACGATTATAGTTAGATGCTGTACACCGCACGCTGGCCTCTATATATTCTTCAGTTGTCAATTTTCCAACAATATTAATATCCAATCAAAAAAGCAAATAAAATACGTTACATCTTTGATTTTCACGATTTTTTTATACATCTTAAATGAAACCCCTTAACCATTTTTAAGTTATGAAACTCTCAAAATGAACAGGATCAATTATTTTTTAACATATAATAAATTTTTCATGATAACAAAATAATATAAAATTTGAATACTACCCTACACTTCGATATTACACTTATGCATGGAAATTTGGCTCGAACATCTGAAATAACTGCGATTTCCACAACGATCTCGGCTCACTTGTATCACGTAATAAATATAACGAACTAATAAAACTGGACTTGCTAAAAATAAGTTGTATTAATATTATGCATTCCAGCACATATGAATAGATTATCTATTAAGAGGTACCTTACAAGAATTTTTCGAGTCATAACTTTTAAATATAGATTTTTTCATGTGTAGTGACTAGTATTTTTATTAGCCTTATATTTGGCAGCATATATTTTTTTAAACTTGTATCCACTTTGCGTAGGCTTATATTGAAATCAGCTTCCATTGCGCTTCGATTCCGTCTTTAACTTTTTCAAATTTTAATTACAGTTTAAGCCGTTACCGTTAAAGATTGAAGTAAACTAATTGTACTGTTAATCAATTTTAGACATTTTTTATATATTAAAATTATTAGAATCATGATGATCATCTAATTCAGCCATATATCAATAGTACAATAAGTTAAAAAACTACAAGTAATTTAAATATTAACTCTACGACGTAGCCACGTAGCGGTGTAGCACGCGTCACTCACCACGCCCAGGCGCGAAATTTGAATTGTATAGAGTAAAAATGTGTAAGAATCGAAATTAATTATATAATATTTATATAAAAATATATATAGAATCGTACTCCCGCCATTTTATAACACCAACCGTTAAAATTTACACAAACTGTTTGACACAAACTTTTTCACTCACTGTAGGGTACCACACTGTGGTGCGCGCGATCAGCGACTACCGCTCGTTCTTGTAATACCCTTCTACTAAGTATTTATTTATATATTTTATTATAACTTATAATTTCCACATTTCAACATGTTATTTTCGTTATTGAGTGACGTGTCCAATTCATTTGCTCCTTTGTGATGTCTGTTTCGATGTTCCATTTTTGGTAGGTTTAGATTGTGATTGATTGAGGCTGATTTTCAAGCTTTAAAGGGTCTTCGGACGAGATATTTCTGTATATGTCAGTTTAAACGGTTATAATAAGTATTAATGGTTTTTTTTTTTGTTTTTAAGATTATATTTTAATAGTATACAAGTGAGATATTAAAATCCTCGTTTACAATAAGATTTATAGGGTAATGTTTTCATGAACATGTAGGGTATTTAGCAAGGTTCAGTTTAATTTAGTTCTTTTTGTTTTAATGTTAGTATTTAATTTCTTGCCGTAATATCGCAATGTTTCACGATGTTAGAGTAGAATAAGACCATCTACAAGTAAATTTATGTTTATCAAGATTATCCTCTACTTCTAGTAATTCACTAGAAGGAATTAGAAGCTATTTGGAAATTCTACATATACAGATTTTGAGCAAACTATAATATTTAATTAAAGAATGAATAAATATTAATACTTTTTTCGTAGTGTTTTTCATATGAATATTATGTTCCAGTCATATTTCCATACAGTAGGAAACATTGGACGTAGCATTGACAAATGACAGTCCACGTGACACTTTTGGCGTAGATATAGGTTGTGACTATTTTATACTGGAGAAACGACCTTGGAAATTCTATTTTATTTACAACATAATATATTTGTAACACGTTTCTGTCAATAAATGTCTCAAAACTGTGAGTTTTAAATATTATTTTTGCTTCTGCCTCAAGGCTTAGGTTTAAGACACCTGTTCCATTCCAAAAACAATAATATATTTCATATCTATCCCAACTCATAATGAATTGTTCAAAAAAATAAAAAGTAGAGAAAAATCAACGTTTACATTTATGACCAGCTAAGCAATACCATTATTCTTCTGCCTAATTTTATAGCGAGGCCAAAAACCCCAGAATCCAGAGCAATAATCTTACGTCAGTTTGACATTTAATCGTAAATTGGCGGGAAACGCCTGAAATAGCAGATAATCGAGTTTATTAATTTATGTTTACGTGAGATCTCTTGATTTCGACTGTTTTGGGCGTTATCCAACACTGGAGCAAATAGCCCGTTTGTATGTACAGAAATTCATATATTATTATATATTTTATATAAGCTTGGATTGATTGCTAAATTCTAATTACACATTGAATAAATTGGCCGATTCTGTTCAGTTCAGACAAATGGGTTATGATTTTTATGTATCAAAAACGAAGAATCACATTTACTTTAAAAAATTAAAAACCAATATAAGAACAGACTTTTTAAAAAAAACAGTTCCTCCTCTATTTTTTCACTAAAATAACTCTCGAATGTAGTGTAGAGGAAACCACAGGTAAAATCTATTATTTTATATATATAAAATGCGAAAAATTAAAAGTTCAACAGTTAATAGCCAGGAAAAATTGTGGGAATCCCAACTACGTCACTACGACGTCAATTCTATCTATAAAAAAATGTTCTTATAAAAAAAATTACAACAAGTTCATTTACCTACTTACCTACATTTAGTTTGAAACTTCAAAAGGATCAACAGATTGGTTTTCTTAAGCCTAAGTATTGTATGGCAGTTGTCTGGCGGACCGCCAGCATTGTCCATGCGATTGTTTTGACTAATGCTCTTAAGTGCGTTCCGCTAAGTAAACATTATTATTTATATTATAACAGGGTGTCACATATAAAGTGTATATTAAAATTATTTTGCCATATTTTTTCTTTAAATATTATGTCAATTTACCTGTCATTTTGAAAAAATGTAGTCCACAATTTTTTTTTGATACAAATTATATAATTTGTATTATATTTTTTTTATTACCTTTAATTTTTCACCAGAGTTCTGTAGAAGAGCTAAATGTAAACTTGGGCAAATGAATTATTTTCATTTGCTTGCTTTGATAAGAAGACTAAGAGCTATGTTAAGTTCTGCCATTTGATATGCAATGTCTCAAAAATTGAACGGAAATTGGGGAGCAGAGTGTCTTAAAATTAGGTTTACCCATTTATATGCGGGCTACGACAAAAAAACTATTATTTCTAAGCAAATAATGTCACAGGCCAAACCTATATTCATAAGATTCCTTCATATATCGCATTTCAAATGGCGCTATGTGACTCATGTAATAATTTTTCGCACAAGAACGAATACATAACATCTGCTAAACGACACGCTTGTAGAGCTAACGGTGAATTACATAAGTATCCGAAATAAAGGAAAATTCTATCTTAATGTTTTAATGTTATATCTTCCTATCTTTTTTTATCAGAATCTTAATTATTTTGATATATTATATTCACCGGTATACAAAGTGCGGCGGTAAGTTTCGCCGCAGAACAAGCAATGTCTCGAAAATATGACGGAAATTGAGAAACAGAAGATTTTAACGCTATGTTAAATTATTATATTATTGTAGGTATAAATAGCTTCACGCTGTATTCCGCACACAGCAAGGTAGGCAGAGGGAACCTAGTGTTAAGACACTCCGTTCCCCACTTTGTGCAGAATTCTGNGATCGAACCCACAACCAATCGGTTTTACAGTCACACCTCGTGCCGCTGCGCCACGACTGGCCTCAATAAGTTTTCAATTAAAATATTTAATTATGGGAGTGGGACCGCGTTTGACTGTAATTGTGATAGTTGTAAATGCGATCTCCACATACTTTAACTATATTAAAATTGTTTTTTTTTCCCGCTCAGGTAAGACAAAGCGTGTTGAAGAGTTTCAACTCAACACACAATCTAGAATGTAGCTAGAAATCGGAGGACGAAGTTTCTTTATATTAGGTAGACTTAGCCTATCTGCAAGTGTCAATGATAAATAAAAACATGACAAGGTACGTGCTAGTTCTTCATTTGGGGTCCTTTTGATAACTTAGGTCAATGGTAGTAGCGATAGAGTGGTTAGAATCTCAACCTGAGGCTGCTTTGGATTCTATAAACGGATTATCAATCGTCAAATGGATTATCCAAGCATAAATAATTTTATGGAGAAAGGCTGTATTATATTGCATAACGTTACTCTTTCAATGTAACCCGCGGTACCTGCTGCGGTCAGAGTTACCTCCCGCCATTAGCACAAATCATGTTTCATAAAAAGTGAGTAGTTATTTCCGTTTTACTATGGAAGCGATGCCACATCTAACAGCTAGTAAAGCGATAAATTTAGCAAATAAGTTTTAGTAAATTTTAAATATACAGTAGCCTCTCCCAGTAGCGCCTAAGGTCACATGGTTGAAACTGTGATTTGGCATCATTCTGGAATTATCAATGCTAAGTGTCTGTGACGAATTAAATGGCTAACTTTGTACATCTATTATTTATTATGTCTAATTATAATGATAGTAGTGAAATATTAAAGGGAAACTTGGCAGTACGTTTCATGTGTTTAGTGAGTAAGTATTGTTGCAAGTGTTTGTCTTGAGCTAGTTTTTAAAAAAAAAAAATTAAATTAAATTAGCTTCACGCTGTATTCCGCACACAGCAGGGTAGGCAAAGGGAACCTAGTGTTAAGACACTCCGTTCCCCACTTTCTGCCGAATTCTGGAGGCATTGCGTGTTGAGTGGCAGAACTCAACGCCGCTCTTAACCTCGACACCAGAGCGAAGAAATGGAAATATAAATTTAAGTAAATATTTCACCTCCTCGAGTAGGGATCGAACCCGCAACCAGTCGGTTTTGCAGTCACACCTCGTGCCGCTGCGCCACGACCGGCCTCAAGTTTTTTTAATTAAATTTTAAATATATTTTTAGATAAAAATTTCCTCGTTAATTTCGAAAATTATTAAATCAGACCCTATAGCATACCCACCGAAAATTTAATTTATGTGACATGAAGCCAAATTCATAATTTTCTTATCCATCCCAATGATTCTATTTAGAAACTTAGTTGTATGAACAACTAAGCTTCTAAATAGTAATACTGATAATGAATTACATTTTAAACTTGTTTTTTGTAAAAATTGCAAATTCCGCTACAGAAAAAATCTAATCTGTAGGCAGTATCCAGTACCAGCAGTGATTTAAATCGTTTGTTTACAACGTAATGCTTTATTCCGCAAATTGAATTCATGCAGAGAGAACTGTCAAGATTTTCCGTTCTTCGCTTATCGATCGAATTAGAGACATGTGTTGAGTAGCGGCGCTCAATGCCGTGCGTTATCCTGCCAAATTAAGTTGACGTAATTCATTTCACCGAGATTGAACCCACAACCAACGCATTTACAGTCGCTGCACTACAATAGCCTTAACCACTTTAATAGTCAATTAGGCAGTTAACACAGTATACATATAATTCAAAAAATATTTTAACACTACAATAAAAATTGTTCCACACGAACTATTTTTCACATTTTTTTTTTTGATTCCTATAACAAAACGCTCTAACAAAATCTCGATATTTCAAAATTTACAAGAATTACGAGCGAAGGAAGTGGCGTATTAAATGAGCCGTCGCCGCGAATGTCCAAGAGATACATCATTTAAAAACACAATGTAAAACATTTTTGAATAGAAATCGTTTATTTACTCGTTTCTGTCAGTAATAAAAATGTCAGCTATATTGTTTTTTTTTATATTCACGCATCTTCGTCATTCCAATCTATCCTTTCTATTGGTTTTAGATTAACATCACAGTCAGGTCGTGTTGGGTTTGATTCCCTCTAGGGGGACCGAATTATTTTCATTTCCTCGTTCTAGAGAGGACAAAGCTCGACAATATTAAAGCAAAGAAAAATCACTCATTTATTCTTCAGATCATCATATTGGTTTCGTTCACTGCTGGACATACTCACTGAGCTCGATCTTCGGCTTTTTACTTCCATTTATTATAGATTTAGAAACATTATTATTTAACCAGGATATATACTGACAACCACTGTAGACAGTTAGATTATTTCCTACTGAACCACGATGCTTATTTTATACGGTATACCTACTCCAAATTGTATTTATTTTTTACCTGTATACGACGAAACTACAGGTCTTAGAAAGTTTTAATTTGGCATGTAGATAGGTTAGGACGGAGACTATTAGCAAACACTAGGAGTGTTTGCTAATAGTCTCCGAACTGGAACAAAACGGAACCTCCCATTTTGTGGCTTACAGTCCACACAAACAATGGTCCGAGCGATAACTAATATATAATAGAATGTGTAACTAATATATGTTACTATAATATTGTCTTAGAATTTCTAAAATATAATTAAAATGACGTTGTACACGAAGACAGAAAGTATGTAAATGTTTTCTTATTATAACCGCGTGAGTCAACCGGTCCCGTCTGGAGCCGTCGCCCACCACCATTTGGCACTAATATCTATGTAATATGTATTTTTTTTTTATTTTTTGATTTGAATTGAAGCTTTATGACGCGTTATAAATGACTAAGTCGGCTATGTTACATGCTAGTTGATTTTTTTATCATTGTGAAAGATTTCTTTTCACGTTAATCTTTATTAAATATGTTTATTTCAACACAGGGTAATTGAGAAATATTTTATGCTACGGTCGTTTATGTTCGTTCGATCTTTGCTTAGATAACAATAAAAACAATTGAGGGTAATCGTGGCGCAGGGATAGCAGGTTAGTATTTACGTTTTTAAAAATGTTTAAAAATTAATTATGAGTTTTTAGTTTCTTTTTATTTCCCGCATAATCAGTTAGCAATGATGAAATTTTGTGTCAAGGCGCTTTCCACGCACTACTCAATTTTTTTAAATATTGAATGTTGGGTGGCGGCACTCAAAGCCGAGCTACGCTACAAGACTCCGCTTTCTTTTAGTTGATATTGCATTATCTTTTTACATGAAAACTTATTCGTAGTAAGTCCGCAAATCACCAATAAATATATACTTAACTTATTTAATATATGCAAATATATTTACTTAAATTTATATTTCCATTTCTTCGCTCTGGTGTCGAGGTTAAGCGCGGCGTTGAGTTCTGCCACTCAACACGCAATGCCTCCAGAATTCGGCAGAAAGTGGGGGACGGAGTGTCTTAACACTAGGTTCCCTCTGTCTACCCTGCTGTATGCGGGATACAGCGTGAAGCTAAAAAAAAAATATTCTATCACCTTTATCCCTATTTTCCCAAGTTTTCGTTTGATCTCACTCCGATTTAGTATCATGTTTTCCACAATCTATATATATAAAAGGACTTGTGCTGACTGACTGAGGTAAGACGCACGCAGAGCCGTAACCGCTGATGGTAGAAACGTGAAATTTGGGCAGATGTTTATTTTTATATTCTGGACATCCACTAAGAAGGGAATTTCAAAAATTTTAACCCTAAAGGGATGAAATATGGGATGAAAGTTTGTATGGAAAAAAAATTTAATCTGCACCGATTTTTATAAAATTTGAAATTCAGACTCTTAAAAATATTTCATTGAATACGTGTTTCATGGTTTTTAAGAATTCACCCCCTGAGGGTTCAAATAAGGGGTTGAAAGTTTATATGGAAAAATATTCTAAAAAATCTTTAAATTGCCACCGATTTTTATAAAAATTTAAATTCAGACTGTTAAAAATATTTTATTGAACGTGTTTTTTTTAGAATTCACTCCTCATAAGCGGGCGAAGCCGCGCGCGCCCTCTAGTCTGATATATTTGTCTTTTATCAGTTCATTCAAATTTACATAATATTCTCGGTGTATGGAATTCATACACTTGGCGTTTGCCCACAGAATAAGAGCGCTTCATCAATGTCATATGACTAATGGTACAATTATTTATTAAATTATTACTCACACTTTCCAAAGTAAAAGTTTTTTTAATCTTTATTTTTTTAAACCTTCTTTGGGCGTCCGGGAGGATAATTTCAGGTAACGCTCTTGAAATTTATCCACTATATCATGGACTTCCAAACTACCTCGAATGACTGTGTTACGTGTGGTACTCCTGAGTGTCCCGAGACAGTGCTGACCACGCTGACCAGCATCCGCTGCCGTATGAAAGAACCGATCGAATGATGCTCTTGTATTTCAGTCACTTGAGTGAAGGCGGTAATCAACAATCGCAGACCACACTAGTGACTTCCTGCCATTTGGCCCAGGCAACGCCATGTCTCGAAAATTGGGCAGAAAATGAACAACAATGTGTCAACACTTGGTTGCTCTTATATGTGGGATACAACGTGAAATTATTTTGACTAAGTTTATTAACTTATATTTAATAAATATTAAATAACAAAAAGCTTCAGGCAGGCAGTTTTTGGAAGAAATGAAGAAAGGACGGAATGCAAGATCAGTGTGAATGGTAAGATATTAGAACAAGTGAATGAAGTGGTATACTTGGGAAGTATGTTCAGTCGAAATGGAAGACACGAGATGGATGTGGAAAGGCGTATTGCTGCCGGTAACAAGGTTAACGGAGCCTTAGCTGCATTGATGAAGCAAAAAGACAGCACAGCTGCGTGTTTGGCCGTACACAATGCAGTTTTGGTACCGACACTGTTATACTGCAGCTAAACGTGGGTATTACTGAAGAAGAATGAAACAAAGATGAATACCGTGGAGACGCGATCTCTTCGTAAGATATACGGAATCAGCTTAGCTGATTGAATCCACAATGAAGATATACACAGATAGCAGGTACTCAGCTGATTTGAGCACGTCGAACGAATGAGTGATGAAAGAATGGCAAAAAAAATTATAATAAGAGAGGTACGGGGAAACCTTTTTTTTACTTTTTTTTTGTCGCTGGGAAATGCATTTACGCAGACCGCTCATCTGGAAGGCCTTAAGGATGAGCGGTACTGTGGGACTCACCGGTGAAACCGATCCTACCCACTAAAACCCAGCGGAAACCCTCTCCACCAAAATGAGATGCCACAGGATCGCTCGCGCGACGACTACTGCGACGCCTCGGTGGAAGGCAAGCCTATTGCGGGCCACCATCATCTTCAGGGTGCCCTTGGGTTTCTCCTAGGGCACCCCCAGCCTCGATGACTTGCAGTAGGATCACTGACCTTCTCGCAGTAGCTCCTCTAGGATAGGGGGAGTAGAAGATGCGCGTACCGCCTTCTTCTACCCCCTGACCTACGGCGGCGGAGCGAGTCTGCATTAGCGCTGGACTCACGCACCCGCTACGCGGTCTCCTTCAGTGCCATAACTGATTTGCAGAAGGAGACCATTGCAGACCAGTTCCTCTCACTGTTCAGCATGGCCCCCACCACACTGGACAGTGAGAGGTCCCTACCCACTACATCAAGGCGTGGCGTTGTGGGGACCAAGCGGGGCATTTAGCCAGAGTGTGATGCGCCGAATCGACGGAAGCATCGCACTCATGGCACACCGGGGACATCTCCCGACGTGCAATCTGATGCAGGTATTTGCCGAAGCAACCGTGCTCCGTTAGTACCTGCACCAGCCTGAACGTCAGGACTCCAAAGCCCCTTGCTGCCGCCGGTGACCCCAGGTCGCCTTTCCATCGCCGGATCAGGGCTTCATTCGCTCTCCTCCTGATCCGCGTGATCTCCTCCTGCGATGGCTGCATGCCACGCGACCGCTCACTTGCGTAGAATGCGTGAACTCTGGCAAGCACATCCGCCTGTAGGTCCCAAGGCGGATCGCTTGCCAAAAGAGTTGCCGCCGTCCATGACACCGTCCGGTAGCCCCGAATCGCTCTCACCGCTATGACCCACTGCGCTTTCCGCAAATGGATGGTTGAAAGAGGAGAGAGAGTCGGCCCAAAAAGGTGTACCGTACATTGACATGGCTCTCAACACACCGACATAAAGCCGTCGGCATGGAGAACCCGGCCCTCCAACGTTCGGCAGTAATCTGCCAAGGGCCCCTGCGGCGTTCACCAGCTTCGGCGCAAGCTGTGCGAAGTGCGTCTTGAACAACCATCGGCCATCCAGAGTCAGGCCCAGATACTTCATCTGGGCCAGGTACGGGGAGACCTCGGTTGACCTTCGAAAACACAGTATCAAAGATACTGGAGGAAGGTCACGTAAAAAAACATGAGGATCCCCCGAAGAAAATGTATGAATAAGTTGATAACAGTGGACGAAGCGTAAGAGGTATGTAGAGTATGTAGAGTTTAAAAATATTTCAAAAATAGTATTCTCTCTTGCCAAACGATAATTCTTAGTAATTATCTTTGGGTAGCAGAAATTTGTAAAAATCTCCCTACAGAGATACTAACAACATAAATAAGTTGTAACAAGCGTATAAAAATTTCGACGTAGCTTGACGAGAACGTATGGCTTAGTGGTCAGAGCGCCTGGTCGGTTTCCAGGAGGCGCGGGTTCGAGTCCCGCTACGTTCAAATTTTTATACGTTTTCTAAATAGGTATGTAGAGGTTCTTTCCGACTACCTCGCTAGGGATAAAGCGTGAAGCTAGTAGTAGTAGTAATAGTCGCTTCAGGCAGCTCACAGCATGTCTTAAATTCCTATACCATAAAATAAAAATGATAAATATCTTATATAAAATATCCAGCATAGCAACGAACTAAAATAATATATTTACTTAATAGATATTGTAAAAAAAGAAATTATATTTAATTCTTATTACACATGCTTTAAATACGTACAGCCTTGGTGTATAAATAATCTCCGTACATAATCTGCGCCATAAGGGTTACAAAAATATATATTCAAAATATCGCATTTAATAAATTACTTATATAAAATTCCACCACCTGTCCACATAAAACATATGAATGCGTCATACAACTATGCGAGCTTATTCGATAGAAATTTTCTAGTTATTTTAAAATTTTCTCAGTAAATACTGGAATTTATAATATGCTATATAAATTATTAAATTTGCCCTGATAGCAATGTCCAAATCTTATATTTACTAAGTCTTAGTGCAGAGCTTTTAAGTTCAAATCCCTAATAATAATGTTCACACTCATAGACGTCCATTAAGAGAAAAGAAAGAGTTTTCATATTAATGTCAAACACTTATTGACGTCACTAAAATTGGGTATTAGAATATCATTTATATTGTTTACATTACTGTGCTCCACTAATAACTATTAAGCAGTTATGAGAAAATACGTAGAAAGTGGCGAAATAAAATTATACGTAATTATTAAAAAAAAAAATTTAAATACTAATATTATCAAATAACTTAATATTGAAAATAACATTATATTAAAATCATGAAAATTTTACGCAAGGTTACGGAGCTTTAAATAGAGCTTTTATTTCACTAAAAGTTAATTTAGTAGCGTCATCTATGATAAATACGTTAAACTTCTACAACACCACTACCGTTACTAATAAGTTTTAAATCTTATAATAGATGGCGCTGTACTCAAATACATTTCAATACCTTTCTGTGCGTTTATTGTAAAAATAATAATAATTAGGTTTTTAAATATGCAAAGGAATTCTAACATGATGCTTAAACAATAATATGGGTAGGCATATTTAAAAATTATTTTTATTTGCTCTTTGGATATTAAATGTTATAGGGTACATTCACATGTATAAAACTAACTTAATTAAAGGTAATGCATTTCAGGGAACTCGTTTTGGGGTAAAACTGGACGTACCCATGACGAATTTTGTCAGATCACTCAGACGTAGCCGTGGTTGACAGTATTCTGTAAAAGTCAATCTTAATCTAAGCTAGTTTACTGCTTATATAAATGATCAGAAAATATACCTCTTTATTTTTTTTTGTTAATCAATTTAATTTATTACAATAGTCAAATAAGAGCAGTTTATTTATCTATAGCTTTTCAACTGTATCGTTATATATTTCACTTCATGAAACTATTTAAAACATACAGTTATAAATTAAGACGAGCCTAATTATACGTATATTATTTAAAAAAAAATATTTTACAGCTTATACTTTACAGCTTTTCTGTGAAATATTCTAAAAATTATTAGTTAATAATATCTATATTTAAACATCTCGTCTCATTACGTATATTTCATAGTATTAATATCTTTTGTATTAAATTTTTGCTTTAAGCAGACTTACCTTCAAGGAACTGCCTGGTAGGAAGCCGCAGCGAAACCTTTAGAGACGAAGCGTAGGCGGAGTCAATGTACCAACGTGGATCGCCGCCTTCACCCAGCCTCTTGCCGCTTCCTCTGTAATGAACAAAATATATATTAGAAAATTTCTACATGTTGAAATTTGTAAAAATCTTACGTTACCGAACGACTAACAGACTATGCGCAAAAGGAATAATTGTATTCACAAAGTTGGACATGTATTATTATATAATAGGTTAGAAAGTGTAGAAGAGCACTACGAGAGGATTTCTCTGAATGTCTCTGGCTTAAAATTAAGGGAGACCAGCGTAATTATTTTAGTGACATAACAAACAAGAATATTTTATCGAATAGTGTTCTACGTCCATTGTTTTGTCTATATTTAAATCTTAAACTTTCCGCTTCACTGTCAAAGTATTTAAGACGCGATGTTATATACCCATATTACTAAAGTAATTTAAAAAATAATTAAAATTATTTAATAATGATTTAGCTTGAGGTCGTTGTCGCGGCACAGAATCTTACAGTAAACGGTACAGTTGAAAGATATCCAGCCTATTTGAGTGGAAATCCTCCCGCAAATTTTCAATCCTTTTATTTTCTCGCTACGGTAACAAGACAAATCACGGTGTCGAGTTCAACCAGTCAATATACAAAATAAAATAAACCACAAATAAAGAGATTTTTTAAGAGAAACAGAAATATCGGAGTAAATTTATAGATTAAATTTACGCAGTATTATTGATTAATCTTGTTGATATATATATATATAAATATGTTTATATCGAATATAAATATGTATACAAATCCTTTATAAGAAGTGGCAGCTATAAGCTGAACTATCTTCCTACATACAAATACAAGCACTATAAGTAATCAATCACCTGGCTTTATATTATAAACATAATTATAACGTTTCATTAAAAAATTATAAGCGAAAACACTAAATGTAAAGGTTATAATCAACAAAAACAATAAAAAATATATTATATTTCATTAAGTATAGATGGATTTTTAGCTAATATTTACCCGGAATCCATATTGAAAACCATTTACAGGGGCACTATATATTATTTCGCGTAATAAAATTCGCTAAACGACGACATTTGAAATAAAAAAATGCTACATGTTCCCACCATACATATGTCAAAGTGGTACTATTTTGGGACACCCCAAGTTCATACTGTCCGCCGCAAACATAAATATCTCTGAAATATAACGATGCGATTTTCTTTTTCAGTGTAGGTTTAAGTCTAGGCCGTTGCGTGTATTGAGCAACAGATGGCGTTATATATCGATTTTTTTTAAGTTTTCATATTTTTAACTAGATGACGCTATTACTACTATCTTTTGATAGAGCTTTTTTCACATTCCCAAAAATTCTTATAAAATTAAGTTATAGAAATGAAACTGCTGTTTAATAAATACTTCTTATAGTACGTATTATATTATAAATAAATGTCTCTTTATATTATAATTTCGGTAAATCGGTATTGGATTTATAAGTTAATGAAATTCAGTCCTATTATTTTTTCTTAGAAACGATTTGTTGAATATAACTATATATTTATATAATTTTTCTACGAAACGACACGAAAAAGGTAAGAGAGGTAGGGGGAGACCTTTCGGTTGACTTTCGAAAACACAGTATCAAAGATACTGGAGGAAGGTCACGTAAAAAGTTTGAGGACCCCCCGAAGGGTAAGTATGGAGGTTGATGACAGTGGATGAGGCGAAAGAGGTATGTAGAGACCGTAACGTTTGGCACTCCGCTCTCCCTGACTACCCCGCTAGGGATAAAGCGAGAGGTTAAGTAAGTAAGTAAAAGTAAGTAAGTAAGTATATTTCAAACTATATTTAAGTACATTATTAAGTCTAATATAAAAAATATCTAAAAGTTTATGATGATGATGATGATGATGTTAGTAAGAATAACATGAATGACATAAAATATTACACATGTAACAAAGATTTATGACTGAGATTAACCACCAAATCGAAAACGGATGTGATTTGCAAAGAAATGTGCGCCTACGCAGCTTTACACGCGTAAAGCCCGAATAAAAATATAAAAGATTTCGCCTGCGTCTATTCAGTGGCAAATTTTTATTTCTATGTAATTTCACATAATACGTATATTTAATTATAAAAACGCTAACGAGATGAATATATGTATAGCTTACAAAAAAAACACGCTTTTCTACAAAAACTGATACAAGTTCTACGGAAGGACGTGCTCGGACCTATAAATTGTATGAGCCTACACTCGAATGGCTTACTACCTCTGAAGAGTTTCACTATTCAGATCCTGGCTCTATCATTAGACCAGCTGGTGGAACTCCAAATATTATATTGCCTCTCTATTGAGTGTATATCGAACCAACAACCATAGCGCTTATCATACGGCTTCTCAATAAAGCCTTATTTATCTTGTAGAATTCATGATATTTGACTATATTTCAAAATTAAAGATGACGCTGTAATAAATGTAGAGAATATTAAAAGAATTATTAGATAGTAATAAATATCAACTTTATAGATTTATTACAAAACCAGTTTCCTCTCAGTTTATGATTATGTGTTTTGTTATATTTTTTTTAATTACCGTTATATCCCTAAATATCTTAACGAACATTCTTTCTTTTTTTACACTCGAATTTTAATCATGATGAATAAAAGAGAGCTCATCACAACGTTACAATTAACAAAAGACAATAAGCCGGCCAAGTACTAGTTGCACTCGCGCACGGAGGATTCCGTACCATTACCATCTACAAAAACGACAAGAAATAATGTCTGTTGTATGGGAGCCCTCTTAAATATATACATTATTATGTTTTTAATATTTCTTATCCTATCTCAGCTTAGCTTCGTAGCCAGAAAGAATGGAGCACCAAACGGGTACGGATCCCTAAAAAACGTATGGGTATTTGAGCGTAGCGGAACTTGAACCCGATTGGCAATTATCTAAGCCCTAAAACAGCAGGTTAATTGCGTAAATAATATTCGATATAATATTTTATATGTTATATTTTTTCAAATTTTTATTACAAATTTATTAATTTCAAACTTTCTGAAGTTGAGGACGGACGGACGGTTAAAATGGCTAAATGAAATCTGGTTGTGATTATGGGCTAAGATTATGGTTTCGATAGCCACTCGAAGGAATAACCAAATTTAAATTGTTTCTATATCTCAGACTCCGGTCATGCAATGCACTTTCTTGTATTCAGGTGGAAAATGGAGAACTAACCTGCTTTACTCGTAAAACAATTTGATGCTATAAAACAAAAGTAACTTAAATATTGAAATATTTTACCTTAACCAAATCAGAAAATAAGAAAAAAAGCTAATTGGGAGCGTTTAACTATACTCAAGAGCTTTGGACTTTGTCCACACTTATTTAAATTTCATCAATGCCTATTATTAAGAAAATATTTTTGCCAAATAAATAAAACTTAAAGAATGAATGTAATGTATAGCAAGGTTATCTCTGTATGATTTAAGTGAAGTCCAAAAAATCTAATATGAAAATAATGATAATGAGATTAGTGTGAGCTTTTTGACGCAATTAAATTATTACTGTCCACTGGGAAACTACTGAAACCGTGATGAAACTTGGACTGCTCCCTTGGTAATGTCTCATTTAAATTAGAAAAGATCATCTTGATATGACTTTTAGTTTTTGTGATATTATTGCACTAACATACATACTCTAACGAAATTCAACACAGGTTCTTAGAAAACCTGAAAGGATCATCAACTCAAATGTTGTCTAATTCCAATAATATACATACTAATAATCTTGTTTTTAAAAACTCACTTAAAAAAATAATATATCAGCTTCACACTGTATCCAAGATACAGCAAGGTAGATAGAGGAACCTAGTGTTAAGACAATCCGTCCCCACTTTCCGCCGATTTTTTCGACTCATTGTGTGTGGAGTTTAACTCTGGGCTTTTTTACCCTTGTTGCCAAAGCGAAGAAATGTAAATATAAAAAAAGAACGAACCCACAACCGTTCACATACCAGCGTCAAAAAAAAATACTTTTGCTACGTAGCCACAAGCAATCTAACGCTGAACTTAGTATTTTATAAATTAAACTAGTATAACTTCGTGTCTACTTTATTACCTTGCACCTGGTGTCCAGCAAAACCGGCAAAATGACCCAATATCATTAATCACAAATAATGTATTTTAATTATCAATAAACTTACAATAATGTGCGATAACTGTCGAAACATACGTTTTCCTTTATAATATATTCTTCAGTGTCAACCGATTTATCAGAATGTCAACACCTAGCCAAATATCATGTTCACTTGCAACAATCTAATAAAAATGTCAGGCAAATTGATAGAAATAACTTTAACATTTGACGCCCCATTGAGTTTCCCTTTGGGCTTACTGCTCATCCTAGAATCTCTAGAACGAGTTTTAGCGATTGAAGGCTGCAGGAGTGTTGGGCTTAATATTTTTAAAAATATCTATAAAGATTTTCAGTTTTTTTTTTCCAAATTTCTATAGGTTGTGGTTACGCGGCGAATTTCACACAAAATTCAATTAAAACTATGTATAATGCTCGTATCTTTTGTTTGCGTTGATTAAAAGCTAGGTTTTTCCTTTTCTTTTACAGTTAGACTGTTACTTTAATTTCTCTTCTGTGGTAAATAAAACGTGGTGCTGAAAATTGACCCGAAAGTGACTAACAGAATCAAAGATGGAGAAAATATTATTTTATTAAATTATACTTTATATTTAATAAACAAAACTAACTTAGGTTAACACTTGTCTATATAGGTATATAGTTAATTAAAAAGCAGACCCTGTGCCGCTGCGTCGCTGCACCGTCAGAAATATCATATAGGAGATTATTTATATTTAAAAAATAAATTAAATCGGCTTCATGCTGTATCCCGCACACAGCAAGGTAGGCAGAGAGAACCTAGTGTTAAGACACACTATTATTCCCCACTTTCCGCTGAGTTCTGGAGGCATTGTGTGTTGAGTGGCAGAACTCAACGCCGCGCTTCGCCTCGACACTAAAGCGAAGAAACAAAAATATAAATGTAAATAATTATTTCATTTCCTCGAGTGGGGATCGAACCTACAACCAATCGATCTTACAGTCACACTTTGTGCCCCTGTGCCACGCCTGCGACGATGTATGTAGTGTTGGCGGTGAATAATAAAAGTCTACTCACGTTTAGCACTGAGTTGAATCAACACCACTTTAAATGTACGTACTGTGATAATACAAATGGTAAAATCACAATTACACACGGTACAGTATATACAGGAAAGTCAACCACAAACATATATATATAAATATATATAACAGAACACGAAAGATACAAATTTGGAATAAAATACTAGATAAAACAATGGAACGTACGGAAAGCGCATCGAGTGGCAAGTACCGACTGTGATAATTAAATATGCCGTCGACAAGGGGGTAGGCGTAAATATTACGGCACCTTACCGGTTCAGTCGACGGCAGTGAGCGCTTTCATATAAATAAACTGGATACGAATAGTTACTACAAAATATATAAATTCTATTAAATATATGTATGTATATAAATGATAAATAATAACATATACATAAATGACACATATTAAATAAACTATAAACATAAATAATAGTTCCGTACCTAACTTTCTTATAATTTTGTCATCGTTATCCCATTATCATCTTCTTTCAAAACAAATTATAAAAGAAAATAAACCAATAATTATGTAAACATAAACTCAAAATTAAATAAAAATATGAAAAACCGTATAAATGTACTAGGCTAGTGCAACAGGTGCGTTGGCGCAGCGCCTGCCTATGATTGATTATGATTGACCACCGCCTCTCTAGTAATTAACTTATTGTGTAAATTTTTTATTATATGGATGTATGCTGTATAGAAATATAAAACGATTAAGATACGAAATGTTATATTTTTAAATGTAGAGCACAAGTAATAATAATATGTAACCAAACATAATGAATTTAAAAATAAACTCACGCAAATTATAAATTCCTATTTTTAGATATATATTATAATACCTTAAAAATATTTTACATTTTTAAAATGTTTTAATACACTTAAGAAACAATATTTAACGTGAAATATAGCTGCAAAAATAATATATTTGTTTCAAAAATATAATTATATCCATAATTATAAGGAGATACGCGTTTATACCAAATGATAAACAGAAGCCACAATAAAATCGATTTATGGTTATCACGGCATCCATAAAAATCGATTCGAATTCAGTACATTTCTCACTCTAATGTTTTATTGTCTGTGGTATTTGACATTAATTTAATAAAATGCTTAATGTTTTTTGTTCTTTGCCTCATAATAGTACTTACACATAATTTTCTATTTTATAAAAAAAAATCATATATGAGTATTTTTTATAATTTATCTATAGATATAATGTTTGAGGTCTTACTGTAAACGCTACGGTTGTGGGATCGATCCCCACTTGGAGGAATAATTATTTTATTCTGACATCTACTCGCTCTGGTAGACCCGCGTGGTTTTAGACTTGACTGGAAAGTGGGAAAAGTAGTGTCTTAACACTAACTGTGCTCTGTCTAACCTGCGATAGAAAAAGCGTAAAGCTAAAAAATATATGTTTCCTTAACCTTCCTTAAGTTCAAGGAAAGGCCTCGATCCGAAACTTTCAGCCTTCAAACGTGTAACGGGGACACGTGTATCCTTGAACTTCCTTTAGGATTTTGAGGTCGAGCTTTGTGCGTCCTCAATACTGAGCCCTTGATAACGAGGTCGTCCTTTTGGCCTTCGGTCAAGGTCGTCTACGGTTTCGAGGAGAAAAAATGTTTGTGACGGTTATATTTTGTTTTATTTTTTATGTCAGATCTATGATCAGTGCTTATTATTAAATATGACTAGTATATGAAATACTAAACATATACTAAACTATAGAATATGAAATTATAATAAACATATGTATTTATTATAATATAATAAACATATTGAGGCCAGTCGTGGCGCAGCGGCACGATGTGCGACTGTAAAACCGACTGGTTGTAGGTTCGAGCCCCACTCGAGGAGATGAAATATTTACTTAAATTTATATTTCCATTTCTGCGCTCTGGTGTCGAGGCTAAGCGCGACGTTGAGTTCTGCCACTCAACACGCAATGCCTCCAGAATTCGGCAGAAAGTGGGGAACGGAGTGCTCAACACTAGGTTCCCTCTGCCTACTCTGCTGTGTGCGGGATACAGCGTGAAACTGATTTAATTTTTTAATTTTATTTTAATTTTCTACGATGCGGGAAACAACGATTCCGAGAAAAAGAGGTTGGACTCAATTGACATATAAACATACTACTGTTCATGGGCGTATCTAGAGACATTTTCTGGGGGGCCTGGACTTTAGCTTTGAACAGATACGTTCGTGTAAATATTTTTTATATTTTATTTCCAGGATTATTTTTGTTAGTCAAATTTCTGGATGCCACTAGCCACGGACCACCCGACCCACCTATTTCTACTATCTACATAAGATTCAAAAGTCAGTAGTAATAGGTATTTTATTTTTGCAAAATCAGCATCACGACAGATTTGGATTTGGAAACTACTATAATATTTTTTATATAATTTATTTTGACACATAAAAAAGCACCTACTAATTGTTTCTTTAAGCACGTTTTCTGAAAGAAATGTATGAACGCATAAAATAAACGTCTAAAGTAATACAAAACGTTTCCACGCGTTATTAATACACAGTCATTTGTTTAGTGCGCCGCGCCGCCTGTAGACTTTAGCGTGTGTCGAAATCTGCGCGTGTTTGTAGTAAGGAATTCTCATTAAAATAAAGCTGTTTTTACATTTATGAATGACTAGCGGCTTCGCCTGCTTACAGCCAAATTATTAAATCTTTACATTACTTGTAAAGATTTACCAGTAGTGTTTGCAGTCACACTTTGTGCCGAGGAAATAAAATATTTATTCAAATTTATATATCCACTTCATAGTCAACGCAAAGCGCGGTTTTGGTTAGTAAATTATAATATTATTACACTTCTTTTTCCTATTTCTGCCCAATTTATCAGACATTGCCTGACGAAAAGCGGAACTTAAAAAAAATCTAATCCGTCCGTTTCAAGAGACTTTATCTCAGGAACGCTTGGAGATATCGAGTTAAAACCATATACTGATCCATATACATCGGATTTACGGTCCCTTAATTTCCTGTAAAATTTGTATTTTTATATTTATTAAAAAAAAAGATATGGCCCTTTATTAATATCCCAAAAAACGCGTATTTCGACACTGTAGAGGGGAATTAAAATTAATAGAGTACTTCCGGTTGATCTAGAATTATGAAATTGGGCAGCTAGCATCTACATCAGGCTAGGCTAGTTCAGGGAAAAAACTGAAAACTATACATTTGTGGTTAAGTCCTAAAAAATAATAGCCTTAAAAGGGGGGCAAAATTTGATATTAAATTTGCTAGTTCAAGTGAGGTATCAGATGAAGGGGCTCTGGTTAAGCTAAGAAGAAGCTCGAGACCTCCAATTTTTGTACGGAACCTTCAGTGGACGAGCCCGACTCGCGCTTGTTTACTTATTAAGTAACGTCATTGCCTATTAGGTATGTAGTGAAATTCAGTTTCGCAGCTTGTACCTATTATTTTATATTTAATAATTATATTACGAGTGGGGATTTTTTATATTCATTTGTAATAGCATCGATTGCATTAAAAATGTGTCAACTCAATAAGTATATTTTTAATTTATTTGTTCAGTTATAGATAAAATTATAGAGGTAGATACATTTAAAGGTAAAAAATACATTATTGTAAAACTACTTGAAGGACTAGAGCTTCTGCACCGGTTAAAAAGTTTCCTTATTCATGTTATAGCCAAATAGCCTCGAGGACTGTTTTTAGGGAGACTCCCTTACGTAACAGTCCTAAGAAATGAAGAAGTGTAGAAGTTGAGGACAGTTTATTTACTGTATCATCAAGTATAAAATATACCGTATCTAACATATTGTACGTATGACGTGAAGTGTGCGTGCGAACATGCGTGCTAAAAAACGTAATGGAGTCGAGGACTAACAGACGAACGTAGAAATAATTTGTCGTATGTCATTGGACTCATAAATCTTTGAAATTTTGTGGACATTTTTATTTTGAAACGTATTTTTTAAAATATTTTGTAATAGATATTAATCGCTGTCGACGGTACACGGTGACAGATTTCAAATAGTTATTACAGCAGCAGCAGCAGAATACTGGTTTACAATTTATTTTCAGTGTTAAGTTCCGCCCTTTTTTCGTCAAAGCAGAGCATTGAGTTGCGCTACTCAACACGCAATACCTCCAGAATTCGGCGGAAAGTGGACAACGGTACGTCTTAACACTAAGTTCCCTCTGCCTACCTTGCTGTGTGCGAGATATAGGTTGAAGCGGAGTGATCTTATAAGGATTCCTTTTTGCTTTAAAGATAAAATACTTACTTACTTTTATGGAATCCTAAAAAATAATGAACTCATATATTGAGCGGAATAAAAGGACAATTTTTTAATTTTGCTAGCTTTTTAGATTTTTGTTCTTTTAATACAAACTGCTTGAAGCCGCAAAGTCTATTGGAATTAAGAATATTTTGAATTGAAACTCAATTTTCTCTAGCCTTCCAACAATAAAGTGCAAAAATATTGTTGACTATTTTTATTTTATATATTTATTTTAATTGATAAATGTTAATTTTAAAAACGGAAAGAAATTTAAAAATTCATCCCAAGGAAAACACAAATATGGATGAAGATAATATTACTTTAGCACATTGTTTTATTCTAAATATTATTATTACTACTAATTAATAACTGTAATGCTAAAGAGCTGTAAAAAGCCGATATTAATCACCCGTCGACAGGCACGCCGGTGACAGCTCTACAACGGCGACAAAATTTCTTTGTTATTACATTGACAAAACATTTTTACAAATTGTCAAATTGCTTGAAAAATAAAAGAAAAAAAACTGTAGCTAAAACAGGCAAATTAGATATTGTAATAATTAATGGTATTTTTTTTTCTTAGCAGGCTAGGCTAGGCTAGCCTAGTGTCAAGACACTCCAAACCTCAGTATCTGCCGAATTCTGGAGGTATTGCGTGTTGAATGGCGGAACTCAACGCTGCGCTTTATCTCGACACCAGGGCAAAAAAATGAAAATGTTACATATTTAATTACATCGAGTGGGAATCGAATCCACAACCTTTTACAGTCATACGCTTGTGCCCCTGCGTCTCAATTTTTTTATATAAAAATATAAATATATAGAGTTGAAGCGTTAAAACTTTTAACGTGATGTTTTGTATCTAGTATTAAAATACTCCTTTCCCCAAGTTCAGAATAATTTTTAAGACCTTGAATGTTAAGTGGTGGAACTCAACGCCGCGCTTTGTCCTGTTACCGGAACGAGGAAATTATCAAGATTTATTCGTCAAAAACTCACTCCTATTGGGTTTGAACTCACAATCGTCATTTTACAGACGCTATTTATATAAATATATTTTTAACCATAGGTCCACAATGTTCTTATTTTGTAACTTTTAACTACTTTAATAGATTTTATAATTTCACTGGCCGCGCACCGCAGAACTAGAAATAGCACTTGACAGGTATGACATACTCTCTGTCGAGTGTCTACCACCCGTGAGACAATTCATTCTTCACTTTCAAGATAATATTTTATGATAAACATTTATATTATAAGAATATTTCAATATATATTTTTATATTTATATATTTTTGTATTTTATATATTCTTGCATTTGTGACGTATTACGAAATAATTTTAAAATTATTTTGTGATCCTCATCACTCGATTCTACACTATTCACTCATTTATATTGATGCATAAGGGATCTCAGAGCTTTTTTCTACCGAGATAAATAAGATGCGAAGTACATTATAATCATTAGAATAAAAATTGATTACTATATTATTTTCAACTTTTCGAGGCCGTCGCGACGCGGTGGTAGAACGCGGTGGTGTGACTGTAAACGCAACGGTTGCGAGTTCCCACTTAGGGAAATGAAATGTTTATTTCTTCGCTCTGGTAACGTAGCAAAGCGTCGTTGAGTTCGGCCACTCAACACGCAATGCCTCAAAAAATCGGCGAAACATTGGAAACGGAAGCATCTTAATAAGAACGGAGTGTCTTAGTGAACCTGGGAAGATTCCTTCTGCGTACTGAAGCTAAAAAAATTAAATGTATATACTTTTCAAATTAAAAATATTTTTTTATTTATTTTGGAATAAACCAAAAATATTAAGTTATCAAGCCAAAAACGTTAAAACTTATATCTTTGCGTTGTATCAAGCCGTCTAAATGCGAAAAGAACAAAATTGGTAACGTGTTCATATTACGATGTATGAAATCATAATTATTTGAAACCGACAAAGTGAATCATAAAATTTATATTTAATATAGTTTACACTAAACTTATGACCTAGACTTTTGTGTATAAATGGATACATAAACAGACGAATATTGTTTGTCTTTGAACTATTTTAGTAGACAATCGTTAAGTGATATCGTATTACAACCAAGAAAATAGAGACCCTATTGTAAGCCTATTGTTATCTTATAAAAAACGATTTATTTATTTTTTTATAATAATATAATTATGATTATTATATGGATATTATGAAAAATATGACATATTTGTAAATTATAATATTTTTAATATAAAAATTTTCTAATATTTTAAAACGTCTGCAATTTAACATCAAAATTTTCAATTTTAATCATTATCTATTCGTTTTATTTACATTAATAAATTAAATGCAATCCAAAAGAACAGACAAAACAAATAAACAAAAATTTAAAAAATCCAATTAATTTACACATTACATCAAATCAAGAACCTAAGCCCTAAAAAATCACCTATACAAAAATAAATAAAAAAAAAAACGAAATGTCAATTTTGACTTACCGCGTAACACAACACAACACTACACTAAGCTATGGGCTACGCTAAGCTAACGTCTATACTGTATGTAATAACCGCCTCGAATATACGTACAAATGTGATGTGTTCACACTCTCGCTATAAATATAACGCTTCGAAATTCGATGTTACAGTCAGTTTATGGGGTCGCTGAGTTTCGTTTGCTGTTTTGTTTTATAATAGTTAATTTATTCATATAGATTATGTGAGGCCCGTCGTGGCGCAAGGGTTGTGGGTTCGTTTCCCACTTGGTGAAATCGAATATTGCAAATTTTCATTTTCTCGCTCTGATAACGAGGCTAAATCTCAGAGTTGAGTTTAGCCATTCATCACGCAATGTTTCCAGAATTCGCTGGAAAGTGGGGAAAGGAAGTGTTTTAATGGGAACGTAGTGTCTGAATACTACACTATTTTGTTTTAAAATAGTGCCCTTAAGCAATATCCTTTGCGTTAACGTAAAATCTCGTTTTTTTACTGTTCCCATACGAATTACTAAAAATCCTCTCTTAGTAATTCCCTATACTTACCAAGGAACTTACATGCTAAGTTACTGCGTTTTCATACACGTAAGACCATCTTTACGTTGTCTGTTAATTACTGAGCAACAGAACAGTTTTATATTTTCTATTTTCTCTATAGTTTTATATATTATATATGTGTAGATATCTGTAACTGTTTTAGTGTAGAATGTACGATACTTTCTTATGTGTTTTTTAATACTCTTGAATCTGACAAGGAACGACAAATCTAACAAAATCAATAAATTTACATATAAAAAATGTGTAGTTTTCATTTTATTATTAAATTTAGCTAAACCCATTGTTAATCTGGTATTACACTGGTATATCACTTTTATACTATTTAAATCCAATAAAAAAATTCATGAAGAATATACCCTCATTGGCATGGTGGTGCAGCGACACAGCATTTGACTGTAAACGCGACGGTTGTGGATTCGATTCCCACTGAGAGGAATGAATTATTTTCATACCAGCGTTCTGGTAACAAAACAAAACGCGGAGTTGAGGTCCACCAATCAACACGCAATGTCTCGAAAATCAGACTTAACATGGGAAACGGATCGTCTTAACTCTAGGTTTTATAGGCCAACCACACTAAATGCAGGGTGAAAAAAATGTATTCGCCACATGTTAAACGTAAATATTATTATTACGGGCATAATCAACAGAGTGACGATGATCAAAGTGGTGTGAACGTGTGGAGTACACAAACACGATAGTTAAAGTGCAGGTGCTAAGCCTATGTTGAGAAAATAGAAAATAAAAATAGAAAATGAAGTCTATACAAGCTATAAAAGTAAATATTATGTGTACGGTAAGTAACAAGCAATGAGTATGATGTAGACTTGCAGAGCAGTTTGTTGATTTGCTATTTTTTTTTATGTTCTTGCTGTATTCCGCATATAGTGGCGCATGCCATAATGTGTGACTGTAAGCGTGACGGTTATGGGTTCGATTTTTATGCACCGGAATGAATTATTTCCAATGTCTCGCTCTAGTAACGAGACAAAAAGTGGTGTTGATTTCCGACACTCAACACGCAATGTCTCGAAAATTGTTCTGCAAGTGGGGATGGAGTATCTTAATAGTAGGTTCCCCTTGCTGTTTGCTGGATATAGTGTGAAACTCGCACAGAATATTAATAATACTTAATCTACGATATACTGATGTTATATGAAGAGAAATAACGTGTAGGCGAAATAATCTAAGCTGGCTCACTACTTTGTATCACAATCCTAATCCCTACCAATATATCAAATGTTTCCCGAAATATTGCTGCATGTACCTACCACCTAAATATGTATTATTTAAATTTATATTATAGTATAAATGAAATATTACTATTGGTCTAAGCTCCGAATGCGTAAATCTGCAGCGATCTGTTTTTTTAATGAAATTTATATTTAAGAATGATACATAATAGAAGAATAGATAACACTTGGACAGTTCTGTTTATCAGTTATCCTTCAACAAAAGCAAAAAAACAAAGTCACCTATAAAAAAAAAATTAACCCTAATAGTATTTGAATGCACGTCCATTACATTTAAAAATCAAAAATCATAAATTTTCAGAACCTCTATTTTAGCGTCTCTCGAATACATACTGCCAAGTATTTTAAAAACGTATAATTTTCATCATAACATTTACATTTGTGTACGTAAACACTACTCAAATATTTTTTTGTTCGGTACAGAATTGCCTCTCCTCGATGTCTCGAAATAATCGGTCTCGGACAGCAACAATCAAATTACAAGACCACCTTTCCATACGACGTAGAAGTAATGAAGAAAATCTAAATCATAATGATTTAGACTTTAACTATTTTGAATTTATATGCGATTTTTAATCTGTAGCATAGATTACCTAGAGTTATATGTATGGCAATTTTTTTTTATTCGTTTTTTTTATTTTCTTCTCCGTTTATAGCATATCTAGATACACTTTCCATGGGAAGCTTGGATTGTTACTGGTTTAAATGTTTTAATTACAATATTGCACAACAATTTTAATATAATATGTACACAGTTTGTGGTTATTTCCAAATTTATTTATTTTTCAAAATAAATAATCGAGAGGGCCAGTCGTGGCGCAGGGGCACAAAGTATGACTGTAAAACCGACTGGTTGTGGGTTCGATCCCCACTCGAGGAGATGAAATATTTACTTACATTTATATTTCCATTTCCTCGCTCTGGTGACGAGGCAAAGCGCGGCGTTGATTAGGTTGCCACTCAACACGCAATGCCTCCAGAATTCGGCAGAAAATGAGGAACGGAGTGTTTTAACACCAGGTTCCCTTTACCTACCCTACTGCATGCGGGATACAGCGTGAAGCTAAAAAAAAATTGAGGCCGTCGTAGTGCAGGGGCAAGTATGCGACTGTAAACGCGACGGTTGTGGATAATGTGGATTCGATCCCACTCGGGAGAATGAAACCCTGCTATATTCGACCGCGTGAAATTAAAAAAATAATAATTTTGTGTAAAAATGCCAAACATCCTTCGTTTTAGACTTTTTAAACTAACTAATACTTTTGTAGTATGACATCTATCATTTATTAATTCAACATAGTATAAGACCAATAGATCAATAAAACTTGATGCCACTAACAGGATATCAATATAATCGTGTATTAAATAAACAAATTAACATTTATACAATCCATGGTCTATTTACAAATACTGGAATAATAATTATTATATCTTCAATAGAAATCTAGTAGACTAAATATTTACTTTTGCTGGAGCGGATATTAATTCGATTCGTGATGTAAGTCCTGATATTCATTTACAAATTATAATTTTCTATATATTATAGAAGACTATGTTTTTTCTTTGATCTTATTCTATGTGGGAAAGACGGAAACTAAATAGATAACTAGATACTATACTGCTTTAGAGTGGATAAAGACATACCTTTTTTTAAGTGTAAATATTTGTTAAGTTTCATTTTACGAATACAAATATAAATACAAAGATAAAAACAAATATAAAATATTTAAATATATTTAATCATAAGCGTTGTATTGGTTATACAGATATTTTACTGGCTACGAATTGCTTATTTTGGTGGTAGTTGTGGGATACCCGTTCTGTTTATAAAATTGTTTATTTAATTTTTTTAGTTTGAGGCTGGTAAGATAACACAACAAAAAAAACATACAAAAAATAATGAATTCCTAAATAGGGGACTTAGGAATTCATTATTTCAGTAAAATAAAAAAAACTTAAATAAGCCAATATTCGCGGCCAATATTCATACATTTGAATATAAATTGCCGAGGAGTTGTCATGAAAATAAAAAAAAAAAACACAAAAACAGAGCTGTAATCTAAAACCACTGTTTGAAATAAAAATCTGAGGGTCTCTTGTCCTCCATATTCAACAGTTGCACGCTAAGCTTAGTAGTTTAAACTGAGAAGAACCGATGTTCTCATCGTCGATGACGGAAAAAGAACATCGTGAAGGACGCCCATCCTCACTGAAGATAAAGTGAAAAAAGTAAAAGAAATTGTGTCGACAGATACATGCCTTAACATGGCGGTTAAGATATGTAGCTCCGTAAGTTATAAGGATTCTTGGGAACAAATTGAATATGAGAAAGAATGCGACTAGTCACGAAGCCGCTTGAGGGTCAAGATCAAGATTTTTTTCCTAAGGGTAAAGGTTTATTAGAAGACACTGTAGAACCATCGTTTAATGTTTTTACTAATTATCATTACTTCTGGATCACCCCTCGTAAATATAAATGTTATTTGTGGCGGTTTATTATTTAAATGGAAAACCAAACATCCTCGTTGCTGCTTTTATTACTCAACTATTTTAACGAATGTCATGCAAATCACAAACAGATAACTATAAATTATAATTTTGAACATCTGCCATTCCATCTAAGGACTATAGTAGATACGTTTTTTTGCAAAGTAGGAGAGAGTGGTATATATTTTTTTCTTTTTCAAACTTTTCCAATCTGAATTATCCTAAACTGTTATACAAAATGTATAACAGTTTAGAATAATTCAGTTGTTTATTTATAGTTGTTTTCTATAAATAGTACACATTGTAGGAGGTACTTCGCCTGGTTATTTTAAATATTTATACATTGACTAGTTTTTAACTGTGGCTTCGTCCCCATGGTGAAATGGAAAATGTAAGAATTTTGTATGATACAGGACACGTACAAGTTGTACAATATAAGGCAGGTAGGACATCATATGACGTTATAATTATTAACATTATATAAAAAAATACTTTTTTCAAGAAATTAAATAATTTTTTTCAAGAATTTATTTAATTTCTTTGCATTGTCAGTAAATAATTCATATTATTCTTTTTCAATCATATTCAAAGTTCCAATATGTAAACCACTCTAAAAAGCTTCAGCCAAATGCTCGACGTATATTTCATCATAGGCAATTAGACTGACTGACGCGTGCTGATAAATTTATACTATTTTATTATAAGATATTTGTAAGACTATAGCTTTTACCTACGGCTTCGTCGACGTGGTACACGTTCTCAGTGCCCGACGGTAGCTTGAAAAATTGACAAAGTGCAATAAAGCCTATATACCTTCTCGATTAATGTATATATATCTTATCTATTCTAATATTTATAATATTAGGATAGATAAGACACCGAGGCATTGCGTTTTGAGTGGCGTAACTCAACGCCACACTTTGCCTCGATACTAGAACGAGAAAATGAAAATATTCAATAGATGTACCATATAAATTAAAACTGTATATTTAAATATACGATATATTAGGTCGCACTAGACGTCGTGCCAAATGAAACATGTCTTTTATTTTGAACATATCTATGTTTCAACGATTAATGATCAATTACATTTACAGTACAAGCTATTGTAATATACTTGTACTAGCTAGTTCTCGCCCGCATCTTTGTTAACGGGGATTTGAAGGTGTATATACAATTATTAAAATAAAATAAATAAGGTTCACGCTGTATACTGCACTCAGCAGTATACAGCGTGAACCAGGCAGAGGGAACCTACTGTTAAGACACTCCATCCTTCACTTTCCGCCGAATTCTGGATGCATTGCGTGCTGAGTGGTGGAACTCAACGCCGCGATTCGCTTTGATTCGCCAGAACGAAGTAGGGATCGAACCCACAATCAGTCGCTTTAACAGTCACACTTTGTGCCCCTGCGCCACGACTGGCCTCATTATATAATATTCTTAATAATTAAATAGTTCTTGTGCTATTTTAAATGTATAAAAAAAAAGTTAATATAAGAAAAATCCCTAATTTTACTGTTCCTACAGGATTTTTTTAAAAAAGGCTCTCTTAGTTCTCACCTACACCCCCTAACCTACCTATACGCTAAATTTCAACGATCTAAGTCAGTAGTATCGTATATACGTTTTCTTAATAAACGTGAAAATACTCTTCAGGGTTTCGTACCTTTTAAAGAAAACAGGAACCCTTATAAGATCACTTTGTTGTTTGTCCGTCGGTCTGTTTGTCTGACTGCCTGTTAAGAGCCTTTATCTCAGGAACGCTTGGAGATATCGAGTTGAAATTCAAACTCAGGTCTATGGTTCCTTGATTCCACAAAAAAATCGTATTACTACATTTACTTAAAAAAATATATGGCACCTAAATCGCAGAAAACGCGTATATCGACACTATACTACTTATTTTCGTTTAACCTAGAGTTATGAAATTTAGCAGCTAGCATTTACATGTAATACTAGTTCAGGAAAAAATCTGAAAACTATACATTTGTGGTTAAATCTTAAAAATAATAGCCTTAAAGAGGGGGCAAAATTTGGTATTAAAGTCTCAGTTCAAGTAAGGTATGAGATGAAGAGGCTGGCTAAGATAAGCATGAATTTCAGAAAAAGCTCGAGACCTCCAATTTCGGTACGGAACCCTCAGTGGTCGAGTCCGACTCGCACTTGTCCGGTTTTTTTCCTACTTTCTTGCAGAGTGACCCGAGAGTGATAAGGAAGCGCCAAACGCCATAGTATTATATTTTTAGGGCTGCGTACCTAAACAGCAAAACGGGACTCTATTACTAAGACTTCGCTGTCTGTCTTGTTGACCGTTTGTCACCAGGCAGTATCTCATGAACCATTATCGTTAGACAGTTGACAGACAGTGACAGATTATGTATTTCTGGTGCCGCTATAACATCAAATACTAAACAATAAAATAAATATTTAAGGGGGCTCCCTTTCCATACAACAAACATGATTTAGTTCACTTGCCCTTCATGCGCGAGACTATGATATAAAGTGTAATTTGCTAGACAAAAGCATAAAACAGGATACATTATCACTCAGCATTCTTTTAATCTCGTAAAAGATATTAAACTAAAAGAATATATTTATCTCCATTCAATCAGTGCGGTGGGTAGTATGTGGATGGCAGCTAAGGCATGCAAAAATCTTGGCACGTCTCGTGGAGCTTAAAAACGATTTTATATTACTTTTATAATATAGATCTCATATATACATCAGTCCCTGTAATATATTTAGAGATAATTAACTGTTATTTTAACGCATTATGCAGTGATTAATCGATATCCACCATTTTGTGACCTGAATGAGAAATAACGAGAATATATTTATTATCAAAATTAAAATACATGTAAATTTTCTTCTGTAAATAACTTAATGCTGACAAACTCGTTTTGTTTTTATTTTTATCTGTGCTAATGTATCCCTTCATGACAAATTTTGACAGAAAACAATTTTTTTGCCTCCAAGTTAAAAGGTACTCCTGTCTATTTTTTTAGCTTATAACAATGTAGGTAGAAGGAATCTAATATTAAAAGACCTCTTTCCTTCCTGTGCGCCTAATTTTCGAGGTATTACGTGTTAAGTAGCAGAAGTGAACACTGCACTTTGTCTTGTTACCAGAAGAAAAGAAAATAATTCAATATTAGTTAGTTACATGATGCCGTTACTCTAAGACGGTCCCATTTATTCTAAATTCCATTTGAAATTTCATATCTAAACTACTACTACTACGACACTATACGAAAAATGATCGGTTTGTCATACTACTTTATTAGGTACTACCAGTTTAAAATAACTCTGCAATGATTTTATATGAAGAAACAAAAGATTTAACCCGGTTTTATCACATTTGGGAAATTTCGCACTGAACACGTTACGGTTAGGTTAGTTACTCCTCGTTATATTTGTACTTAAAACTATTTTGGTTCCCTGCTGCTTTCAGTTACAAATACTGCTTTCAGTTTTCTTTCCTAGCGACTCTTAAACTCGTACAACTGACTTGTATCTTATGTGCGGATAATTGAGAACAGAGTAATTCTCATAAGATAAAGAAAGCTCTGGCCATTAAGACAAAAAATAAGAAATACAAAATTAAGCACAGCTGGCAAGATAAGCTATATCCATATTTTTTGGCACTTCACGTATCACGCTCTATCATTCTAGCAGGGTAGGCAGAGATAATGTCAAAGCACTCTGTTGTCCCTTTCGACCTAATTCGAGACACTGCGTGTAGAGTGGCAAGCCTCAATGCTGCGCTTTATCTCATTACCAGATCGCGAAAACAAAAAACCATCCCTAGTGCAGTAATCCAACTCACGACCGTCACGCTTACAGCCAGAATCTGTGCCGCTACACAACGACGGTCTCTACGATAGATTTTATTCTATGATTATTTTTATAAACATCAACCAACAGCTGGTATCCAAAAAAAACGTAGACATCGCACATTTTAATGTGATATGAGAATATCTTGTTCCTTTAAGATTTTCGTATCATTAATTAATAACTCGGACGGTGGGCGGCTATTTATACTTTTATATCGCGAGAGCAACGTGACACGCGGTGACTGATCTTCTTAATAGGCCAACGTATTAAATGCTATCGTATTTTGTTTGTTTGCATTCTTTTTGTGATACTTGCTTTAATTAATGTTTTTGATATTATCACATTTTTTTTTCAGGTTCACGCTGTATCCCGCATATACCAAGGTAGGCAGAGGAAACTTAGTTTTAAGATGCTCCGTTCCCCACTGTCCACCGAATTTTAGAGGCATTGCGAGTCGAGTGGCGGAACTTAACGCCGCACTTTTGCCTTGGTACTAAAGCGAAGAAATGAATATAATAATGAATAATAATAATTCATTCCCTTGAGTAGGAAACCCGAAACCATCGCGCTACAGGCACACGCTTTTGCCTCTACGCCATTATATATAATTTACGTTACCAGGATATATTTTACATTAGAACAAAGGTTATTTTTTTTTTTATAATAATCGGCAGACCTAAATAGAATTTTCATTTTATTATTTGTAACACACACACATAGAATCACAGGAATGATTAAATAGAGAGAATCTAGATTTATATATAGACATTTTTTTTATAAATATTGCATATTATTATATTGTTTAGTTACTGAACAACATTCATCATTAATCTGTAGTTACTGAACAACATTTCGCATTAAGGAAATCAGACCTGCACTTAACGCAAATCCAATAAACGTCGACCAGTATTATTTAGTACTGTGAATTTAATAGACCGCCGTGTGGAACTGCTCTTACTATTTTAAGTTCTTTGTGATCAAGACGTGGATTGCTTTATTAGAAAATGAATTATTATTAGGCCTTCGTAGTCAAGTGAGACAGTAACTTGCGATAGTTGTGGATTCTATCCCCATTTAGAGTGAATAAAACTCTGAAAGATAAAGTGCGGTGTTGACTTTTTTTGTCTTTTTTTCAGTTTAACGGTGTATCTCGTGGTACACAGCAGGGTAGGCAGAGGGAACCTGGTGTTAAGACACTCTGTGCCTCATTTTCCTCCGAATTCTGGAGGTAATGCGTGTTGAGTGGCGGATTCCATTCGGCGTTGACTTGTTTACACATAATGCAAAAATTTGGACATATAGGGAAAACAAAGTATCCTTAACTCTAGGTTCTCACTGTATATCCTGCTACGCGAGAAACAAGTGGTAAAAACATGAAGATGTATCTTTAATTACAATTGTATGCTGTAGTAATAAGTTCAAATTTAGAAAAAATTGGTGAAATGTATATTGTCAAATTTTGAGTATTCCGAATTTTATTCAATTAATAATGTTTTAATGAAGAAAAAGCATAATGCAGAGTGTATTTAAATAAATGATTTACTGAAAGAGAGAACACTGTATCGTCTTATAAATATTTTTTTACAAATATCAATTAAAATCTCAAAGGATTAAAATTACGATTTATAAGTGTATAACAACGGTATAGATAACCGAACTGAAATAACCAACCATTCTTTTCCAAATAAACTTAAACAACATTAAATAAAAAAAAGCGGGCAGTGCCGCGCAGGGGCACAACTTCACACCAAGAAATTAGACTACTCAAATAAGTGAGGAAAACCAAAGAAAAATATGAATTAATAATAAACAGGAAATAACCACATAAAAATTAAATTAAATATATAAAAATTAATAAAGGTTACTGTGACTCAACCTTTAGAGATGAACATATACCACCATGGACTTTTTAATAGATTTTTAAAAGACAATATTTTTGTCTTATAAGATTGAATCAGCGAACGCCATGTAAGAGTACAGGAAGGTCATACCGGGCGACCTTTTCTTTAAACAACAAAATTGTTTGTTGCTTATCGACGGTTGTTATTAAAATGGCGAAATAAATTGAATGTCATAATTGAAAGGTATTTTAATATATTAGTATACTAGCGGCCCGCCTAAACTATAATGACTTCTAATATGATTTTTTATTTGTAATATTCTATAAGAATTTTTGACTGTTTTGAATTAAAAAATACGACCAATGTTGATATTTATAAAATATACATAAAACTTATTATTTATGATACGTATATATTTTTGTTCTTTTTATTTATGTTATATATTTGTATATCATTATTTTAAAACTCTGTTAAATGTGCTAATGTCAGTGAATAATTTAATGTACTGCTTCAGAAACTTCCTTAAATGTTAAATTATTGATTTGGGTAAGGATTCATAATATTCTATGTAAAATAACTGTAATGATTGCATATTAACTCCTGTACAGTTTTTAAATTAGTTACATATATTATTAGCTAAATGTACAATTGGTAAATATGTAGTTATTACAGTGTACAGGTAGAAAAAATGTTTTTAAGCATCTTTGTATAGATTTATTTCAAACGAACGAACGAACCAAAAAATCTATGCATTTACTTGATATTTCTTTGATGATCAAATCGTTCTTTATCTCTGTGTTGAATTAATTACTACTTAAACTTGTTATGATTTATGAAGGTAATCTCCACTAACAATTCAATTTTGTTCACTTTATTGTATAATAGTACCTCAAAAATAAAAACCAGCGCGATTGCTATATAACATTCGCAGGCAAACTAATGCCTTGAGTTCATTCAAATGCCGATAACTTTTTTTTTAATGAACCAATTTTGATGAAATTTTAAATGTTAAGTTAAAACAAAGCAATTGGTGAAACTTTTAAGTAAATCGGTTCAGTACTTTCGAAAATTAGCGTGACCACACATATAGACAGACAGACAGATAAGAAATTAAAAAAAAAATCTTTTTGCTTCCTATTATTCTTTTTAAGCGTCCCTCTATCCATTTCAGTCAAAATTACTAAATGTACAGATAAAATATTTTAACTGTCTTATTATATATAGAGAAGAGATGAGAAAAAAGTAACCTATGTCTAGTCCTAAAGTATATAGTGATAACTATATGAAATTTAATCATAATCTGGGATCAGCGGTTTACCCCTGATTGCGTCACAAACAGACAAAGAGACAGAATTACCTTTGAATTTATAATATATATATTTATAACAATATCTATATATTTAACTTAACTTAACTTAACTTTGCTTCACGCTTTATCCCTTGCGGGGTAGTCAGAGAGAACGGAGCGCCAAACGCTACGGTCTCTACATACCTCTTTCGCCTCGTCCACTGTCATCAACCTCTTCATACATGCCCTTCGGGGGGTCCTCATGCTTTTTACGTGACCTTCCTCCAGTATCTTTGATACTGTGTTTTCGAAGGTCAACCGAGGTCTCCCCCTACCTCTCTTACCGCTCACTTTTCCATCATAAATCTTTTTTGCCATTCTTTCATCACTCATTCGTTCGACGTGCCCAAACCAGCTGAGCACGTTCTTCTTCATTCTCACTGTGACATCCTCGCTAGTACCTGCCATTCTGTGTACCTCTTCATTGCGGATTCGATCAGCTAAGCTGACTCCGCATATCCTACGAAGAGATCGCATCTCCACAGCATTCATCTTTCTTTCATTCTTCTTCTGTAATACCCACGTTTCGCTGCCGTATAACAGAGTCGGTACCAAAACTGCATTGTGTACGGCCAAACGCGCAGCTGTGCTGACGTTTCGCCGTCTCATCAATGCAGCTAAGGCTCCGTTAACTCTGTTACCGGCAGCAATACGCCTTTCCACATCCATCTCGTATCTTCCATCTCTACTGAACATACTTCCTACTTAATATAATATCTATATTTCTATATTAATTAATTAATTAAAGCGGAAGAGTTTTTTTGTTAGTTTTTTGCTTAAGCGCCCAGATCTCTGGAATTACTTGGTCAGCCTTAAATAACAAAATAAGAATAATAATGAACACAATCATTATTATTTATTTAACTTCTTAAGTTATAAAAATTATCGAGACGCCGTATATAAAGCCGTATACAATAAAGCATTTTGTGACAAAAAAAATATAGAAAATTGCAAGGTTTTATAAATAAAATTAAAGTGTGATTTCAAAATAACTGTTTTTTTAAGTACATGTGGCTGTTTAGAATTGGATCAAGAGCCGGATGTAGAAGGTTTTTGCTTGAGACGTCATATCATATGGTGAGGACGATCCTCACTCTGGAAGAACTAGCTACTGATGGCCTGAACTGTAGTCCCATTGGGAGATGTTTTTTGTTTATTTTTTAAAGGTATCATTTTTAATGTAATATTAAAATGTATAAAACAGTTCTTTTTTGTAATAAAAGTAAAGTTTAATTACAAGTATAAGAATACTTAACATTGTTGGCTTATTGTGTATATTTTCGTAGTTATTTACATTTTAGTGTCGAGCCGCTAAATAATTAACTCTGGAAATGGGACAGGAGGACACATAAATGTTTCCCGGAAAATTCTTGATAGCGACACAGTTCCTGTGTTATTTTAACTGTACAGGCCAGTGGCGACGCACAAAGTGTGACTGTAAACGCGACTGGATGTGGGTTCGATCCCCACTCGAGGAAATAAATTATTTATTTAAATTTATATTTCTGTTTCTCCGCTCTGGTGTGGAGGCAAAGGGCGGCGTTGAATTCCGCCACTCAAAACGCAATGCCTCCAGAATTTGGCGGAAAGTGAAACTTTACACTAGGTTCCCTTTTCCTATAGTGCTGTGTAAGGGATACAGCGTGAAGCCGATTTGATTTTATCTAAGATTAATATTATAATTATGTTACATTAGACAATTTATTTTTGCATTTAGTAAATATTGAAATTCTTTATGGATTAAAAAAAGTTGCCGTTATCTAATTTTTCTAATGTATATCAACTTAGCCTCTCACTGAAAAAATGCGTAAATACTCTATTCAAATTCTAAATAATCTTTTGCATAGCAAAGCAGGCAGGAAGAAACTCTCCCCGGAAAGGTCTCCCCTAAAGTTAGGATACTAGGAATAGACTCAATGCTGTACCTGTTCCAGAGCAAGTTACCAGAGCAGAGAAATAAAAATAACTCATTCCTCTAAGTGAAAATCGAAGCCACATTATCGCATTTACGGTCAGACAAAATCTCACTGCGCCAAGATTCCATATAAATAGAGCAATACATTATAATTATTCCCGTTTGTAATAATTAATAATTAAAGTGAATAAATCATTAACATTGTATTCAAAGTACGAGTATATCAATATTTCAAACACACCTATTACTTACATGTAAAGTACCATAATAAATACGTGGATAACATAAGAAACCATTTTAATGATTTACATTAAGGTTGTTCTATTAATAAGCGTGTCTAAATGCAAAATTTTAATGCACAATTTTGGCATGGCGTGCTTTTTTATGAATGATTTGATCCAGACAACACGTGTGCTGTATCTCTTTAGATTTTTGAATTATTTGTACAAATAAAGATGTATATTTTACTCGACGACGCGACGCAAAAGAGAGTGTTGTGTTTATCAGTCTATATATAGAATAGAAAATCTAAAAGCCGACGCAAAATTTAAAGGGCCCAATGCAGGCTGTTAATCGTTCGTTTCATTTCAATTCATTTCAGATTTATATTATGGTGTTGTATTATATTTTACCTGCCGTGTTTATGTGTGTCAGCAGAAAGTCAAATTAGTATTTTTGAAATCGCATATTATCTCTTTGCTCCGGGAATATACTGGAAATATAATTATATATATGTATACAACGCTAAGTCGATATGCACCTACATATATTTGTGTAATAATCGTGAAAATCAAAGAACTTTTACATATATATTCTTACAAATAATTATGGATAATATTTGATGGATTTCGAGCACCGTAATAAGCTTTCGCACCACTTACTTTGAATAAAATTTTGTAAATGAAATAAATATATGAAAATTAATATTTTAGTCTACATTTTGAGAAATTAACTTAATTCCGTACATACTATTTTCTACCAACGAATAATTTTTAAAACTCTAAATTGTCATTCTTTAATGCTAAAAACCTAATGCAGAATCTGTAGAATAATGAAAAATTCCTCTTAAATTTTGTTTGTTTTCACGAAAGACTTTATTTGCAGGCAGAGGGAGCCTGGGAACATAGTGTCTTACACTCCGTTCCTATTGTGGACCTGTCGCGTGACGCTTGTGCCCCGGAGGGACGGCTGGGCTCTGTCTTTATATAAAACTACATTATATAGATTACGGGAGGATTTCGAATTCTATTCGATGTTTTTTGATATTATAATTTTCATAATTGACTCAGCGTAAATAGTCACGGTATCAAGTATAGCAGTTTCTACTTACATAATATATTCAAATAATGTAAAATAGACAATAATAGAAGAGTAAATAAAATCGAAAGTATTTTTATGTTATCACCAATATATCACGATTTCACGAGACATGAAAGATTTGTGTTACACATTACTTTTTAGTGACCCTTTATCGTGAAGCTTATGGATTTTTGGCAGACCCATCTACTTTTGTCTGCTTTACTAGCAATGACTAAGTATTAAACCTCGTCGCCCCATCCGATGTGAGAATCAAAAAATTTGCCCATGGGCGTAGAAATGGGTGGTGGCTGATTGATCCGTGTCCATCCCAAAATAGTCGAATGTCCACCACAGAATTGTTACTAGCAAAAAAATTAAAAAGAAATTACACAAAACGATCAGTTCAAACCTAAGTCAAGAAAATTTTGCAACGTTTTTACTATATTATATTTAGAAATACCTATGTCAAAATAGAAACTTTAAATTTGAAAATAATTGAATCTGCAAATAAATACGTAACTCTATGCTATTTTAATTTCGATCAACATTATCATTAAACACTGTACAAATGGAGGCTGAAGTTTACTTAATAAAATCTTTGGTTTTCGCTATCTTTACATGTTTTAATTGAAAATATATTAACCGGATTAATGGAATATATTTTTGTTATTGAAAATATATTTAAAAAACCATACATGTCAAATATCTTACAGCACCTAGTCCGTGGTCACAGATTATTTATTAATAATTCAACCTACGTGTCGAATGTGGAATCACGAGTGTTAGGTACTTTTATAATAACGAATTCCGGACTAACACTAAAATAGCAGGGTTTCACCACTGATTACATCACGTGTTGACATTCTCGACAGAGTTTGAACCTAAACTATATTTACTTTAATCGTTACTTATATAAATCCAGCTGTTCTGCCAAGATCGATTTAATGTTTTCTACGTAAGAATTGGTGTTTTGAATGAGTACCAACTATTTGTCATGGAGCCTTGTCGTTTTCACGTTATCCTTATGATTGAGCACTTGTTGATTCTTATTAATGTGTAACAAAATCTATTTCACTTGATTTTTTTTATTTAACAGAATCAGAAATTTAAGAATATATTTTTATTTTATGGCACTTACTTCGAATTTACAAAAGTAGATTCGTTGGCGGGAACTTGCAGGAAAGCGCGCGAATATCCAAGCGTTTAGTAATCCAGTATCGATGGTAACAATTTTTTTTATTGTCCGCTATAAAATGCAGCTCAGGTGGTGTTAACAGAGCCAGAGAACATACGTGACTAAACACACTTCACAAGCTTTAATGTAAATTTTAGGTGGCTCGGAGGAAAATGACTGTAGTGTATTTTGGAATGCGTAAATCTTGCAATAATTTTTCACTTGCTTCGAATTATGATACAATGAACTTAAGTTGGGCTTGCTAGTAGGTATCTGTGTACGGTTTCGCACTATAGGTCGAGATCCCGAGGTCGAGAGAGTAGATCGATATTTGTAAACATTTTTTAATTAGTTAATTTACTCGTTTTAAAATGATATTTTATGTGAGTATTAGTGTTTGACTATAAATTATTTTTAATTTTTTTTCAATATCCCAACACAGCTACTCCTTATCAAAACCTAATAAATGATATTTTTTCACAATTTTTTTTAACTAATATCAGCATCTTAAACTTACTTAATAGCAACTACCACTCACTCCCTCGTCAATTTTAAAACCTTTAACATTTAAAATGACTTTCTGTAATTTTAATCAATTCAAATCTTTGTAAGTTATTACATTGTATTACTAGGTTTTAAGTAATCGATGCTCCTTACTTAGTTATTGAAATACACAAAGAAAATGAAGATTCCCGGGCCCTTACTTTAGATAAATATTTTGCGGTGCGTAAATAAAATGATATAAAATTATTTCCGAAGATGCATTATTTCTAAATGCAATAAAAATGCAAATGGCCGAATGAGATGTTTTAGAACCCATTTCGTTTTGGAGTGAAGACGTTTTGAGTCAATTTTGATTTTAAAAACTGAGTTTTGAATATGAAGATATGTTTTTTTAAGAAAGAGCTCTTTCATCTGAACTAGCGGCCTTTAATACCCAATTTTGCCCCCTTTTAAGGCTGAGATAAAGGGTCTTGACAGACGGACAACAGAGTGATCTTATATAATAAGGGTTATGTAATATAAGTTATATATAAAAATAAATCAAAAAAAAATAAATCAGCTTCACGCTGTATCCCACACACAGCAGGGTAGGCAGAGGGAACCTAGTGTTAAGACACTCCGTTCCCCACTTTCTGCCGAATTCTGGAGGCATTGCGTGTTGAGTGGCAGAACTCAACGCCGCGCTTAACCTCGACACCAGAGCGAAGAAATGCAAATATAAATAAATATTTCATATCCTCAGTGGGGATCGAACCCACAACCAGTCGGTTTATGCAGTCACTCCTCGTGCCGCTGCGCCACGACCGGCCTCAAAGTTATTTATAAATAGATATATATATATAGATAAGGATTTTTTCCTTAAAAAATACGGAACCCTAAATAACATATGAGTGTTTGCGACAAAAACCCATTACCATAAATATAATTAAAGGCGATTGTAGCACGATTCTTCTAGGCAGCCCTGGGATAATCTGTTCTCTATACACTATCATATCATGTATCACTCTTAAAAATAAATTTAATTAAAAAAACAGATACATGCAGATTTATGCACTGGGATCTTAGGCCATAAGGGGTATAAAATATGTAGCATACACATTAAAACTTTGCTTGTACTACACACGTAGTACACACATTCGTTATTTAATTGTTAACTTAGCAATGAAACCAATGACATTTTTTTGCAATCAATTCTTAGTATAAACTGATCTTTCATATGTTAACGAGCTCAGCTGAAAAATTTCGTAAGTGCTGAATAATGCTTTAAAAATGTTAAAAATTTCGTTTTAAGTCCTTAGGTTTTAAATGGACCAACCAGCTGATTTACAAACTATACTGTTAGAGAATAATGGCTAAATGGCAAAATCATTTTTCACATATGTCGTGGCGCATTGGCGTAAGCGTGTGACTGTAAGCGTGACAACAAGAACGGCGTTGTGTTCCTCCACTCAACGAAGTCTTCTGAATTTGGAAAGTGGGGAGCGGAGAATAGTAACACTAGGCCTGGCCACCCAAACTGGCCTACCCAACTACATGGGGAATGCAGCTCAGTGACTGCTGACACAAAAAAATAAATAGATCATGAGCGGTACCAATATTATAAACTATATTTTAGAAACTAAGAATTTTGGCCTTAACATTTAAAATTAAATTCAGAAGTATAAATTAGTAAAATGGATAGTATATAATAATTTATAAAATTAATGGCTCTTGGCATACAATATGTGACAACAAATTCGTATGCTATTAAATTAAATTTACTGTTTAAAAGCTTCTGATGTATTCTAAGCAGTTTCATAACAATTAAAAAACACTTCCAACGGTGGTCTTTCGTTGTGCACCGTATTTTTTTCGGTTATAACAAAGTTTTCGTCACACGTACTCAGAATATTTATTCAAAAACTCACTCAGGACTACGCTGCAAATGAAATTAGAATAAAGAACAAACAAATGTTTTATCTCTAGTAAACAAATTGAGGCCGTCGTGGTGCAGTAGCACAATCGTTTGACTGTAAACGCAACGGTTTATGAGTGAAACTATTAATAAATAATAATTATTATATATTAATAATTCCATGTTTCCGTTTTGGTAACAAGGCAAAGCGCGGCATTGAGCCCCACCCGTTAACACGCAATGCTTCTATAATTTGGCGGAAAGTGGAGATCGGAGTGTCTTCACACTAGGTTCCTTCTGCCTACGCTACTATATGCAGGATACAGCGTGAAGCTGTATAAAAAAAAGTATATTGTATTATTTGATGCTTACACTCTACTTTATTAACATTTATTATGTGTTGATTATTTATTTATATATAGTATATGTGCATTTACAATTTTTATTCTGTTTTTATTTATATGTTTATAATTCCTGTTTTTATATATTTTTAGAGATATTTTTTATAATGGCAACACTGCCACATGCCAGGCCTAACGACCTACTCACAACGATTCAATTAAACATCAACTTGTTGCACCTACTTTCAAAAAATTAAGAATTTACCTGTTTATGTGAGAAAGTGAACTTGTTATCTAATTAGCATGTTGAAGCATTGGCTTTCAATATATGTTATCTAAGTTACCGTTACAACCATGACTGCAACGTGAAATATGTGATGTTTCCGATATAATAATTCGTTACGATTACGATGCACCTGCAGTGCATAATGCAGCCACATCGGGCGTTAATTAAGGCAATACATAGCGTAGCGAGCTAAGTATCTATACCTATAACACAAGTAAGCTGGAAATTAATGTAAATCCAGTTACGATAGCTACGTGGAAGTGTTTGTTGTGTAAAAATTAATAAATATATACCTGACAGGAGAGGCATCAGAACATAAAATGACTCATAGATGGTCAGTGGCTTGGCGCTATTGTTTTGTTTTTATGGAATACCTGTAATACCGATGAATAAGCCACCAGGAATGTGGAGTTGCTAATAATAATGTTAAGTTGATAGGTTGTGTGTTGTTAAGTATAGTGATCAAAGTGGTTTTTGTTATAAAATGTGTTTTGCTAATACAGTGTAGTATAAAGCAATGGCTCAGAGCTCTGCAGATTCTGATAGACTGTCTTCAGCTGGGATATCCACTCATAGTTCTGGAACTGCAGGAACTGTTGGAGGATCAGTAGTTGGTGTAAGAGTTGGTGATGCCAATCATAAACGAGAAAATGAAAATGACTATAATCTTGGTCCTCTACCACCTATGTGGGAAGAGGCTTTTACACCCACTGGAGAAAGATATTTTATAGAGTAAGTATTTAATAATAAATAAATATAAGTAAAAAATACATTTACATAATATGAATTATTAGTGTTGTTTGTAATATATTGCTTCATGTTGTGTGAAAAGTGAAAATTATATTTAGAGAAAAAACTAATTTATTCATAATTACCAATTCAATCAGTAGAAAATTGTAGTGTTAATGATGCAAGGCAGAACACATTGTGTGTATTCATATATTAAAGTAAACAAGAGTTGATCTAAAAATAAATATACTTAAAGAAAGAAAACTCAGATTGCATAAAATTTTGATGTAAACCTTGTGTTCTTAAAGTTCTAATTGTATTTTAATTATAATTTCTTATAAAAATGCTTATGTGCTGCGGTAAGAAAAGTAGAGACAAAAGGTACTGATATTTTTCTATTTAAAGTATAAAAATGTATAGAATTAAGATTGTTTGAAAATCATGGAAAATAGCTACCATTGCATAATAAATAGTAAAATTGTAAATTTTATTTTGAAATGAGTAAAGTTTGTTAGGTTTTTGAAAGATCTATTTGAATCTATATTAATGTCATAAAGCTGGAAAAACGTTTTGCTTGAACATGTTTAACATGACATATAATAATATCTTGAAATAAAAATGTTATTACTAGATAAGTAATACTAGTCCTGGCACAGAGGTACAAAGTGTGGCTGTAAACAACAAGTTGTGGGTTCAATTACCACTTGAGAAAATGAACTATTTTTATTTTCTTTGCTCTGCTGTTGAGACAAAGTGTAGCATTGAGTTCTTTTACTCAACATACAATGCAATGCCTCCAGAATTTGGCAGATAATGGGGAATGGGTTGCCCTAACACTAGATTCCCTCTGCCTACTATGTGTAGTGTAGGATACAATGTGATGCTAATAAAATAAGCTCTTGAAGTTATATCAAAATTAATACTGTTTTTATATTTGCATGTGTAATTAAATTTGGTTATTATGGTCTATTAGGTTAGTGGGTTAAGGTTGAAACTTAAAACTACAGCAAAGTTCATTTACTGTTGAATGAATACACTCATTTAAATATTTTCATTATTTTAAATTGCAGAATAAATATAATCTGATTAATATTACATAATTGCCTTTTTCATAACTCAATTACAAATAATATTTGAAATAATTTTATGAAATTATAATGATGTAAGGGTACAGTACCTGACTATAAACACAATGGTTGTGGGTCTAATCCCTACTCCAGAGAATTGTTTTCATTTCCATTCTCTGATAAGACAGCTCTGCCTTGAGTCTCCACTCAACACAATGACAATAATCTACATATACTACATATACCTACATGTACATATATCTACATATACTATGTCTATCTAATAGTAACTATTTTGTTCAAGTTCTATAATTAGTTGATTTATACTAACTTTTATCTGTGGTTTTTCTCAATCAAATGAATATAACTAAGAATTGTGTACGACATATATAACATATTTGATATGTCTGAGCTGACCACAGGTAAAACTGTTGACATTTCTTGAAATTTCTTAATATTAGATGGAAAACCTCAAAAACTTCAATATATATTTTCTCATCTTTTAAATATAGTTTGTTTCTGTGAAAATGTTACACCATCCTATTGTAATATTACTATTTAGATAACATAATATAAATTTACTACTACCACTAAGGAGTGTAGGGGAGTACCAAAAATTTCTCAAATTTCATGTCATAAGGAAAAATATTTACAAGTATTTTACGTTATGCACAAATTTCACATAAACAAAATTGCAAGTTGCAGCTTCTAATAAAAAAACTTATATATTCTCTATTATTATCAGCTACAACACTGGTACATCACACTGGCTCGACCCGAGACTGGCTAGAGTTAGAAAGCATTCCCTTGGTGAATGTGGAGAAGATGAACTGCCATATGGTTGGGAAAGGGTCACTGATGAGAGATATGGTTCATACTATGTTGATCATATAAACAGAAGAACTCAGTATGAAAATCCTGTGCTGCAGGCTCGACGTTTAAGAGGTAGGAAGGAAGTAAAAAGTGTTTATGAAATTGTTCTATTTAAACAAGTGAAGAAAATGTAAAAAAATACTATCATAATTTAAAATTTGCAGAAATCTCCTTAAGGAGACACTAACAATATAAATAAGTTGTAATAAGTATTTAAGAATATCTTGATAAAAACATACGCCATAGTAGTTAGTGTTTGGAAGATTTGGTTTTGTTCTTGTTTCAATTCCCAAAAAGATTATGTTACAATTTTTATACATTTCGAAAATAATTAACCTAGTGGATCTTCTAAGTTTTCAGTTTTAAATTTATTAATAATTGATGCTTTATAATTGAAAATATTATTAAAATATAATATAAATATATTTTTTATCAAGCTGAGAAAATGGCTGCTGAGAATGGAAATAACAACCAAACAAATGGACCACCACCTGCAGGCAAACTAAGAGGAGAGCCTTTTACAGTGAATTTAACAAAAAGCACACAGGTGAGAAATTATTTTACTTTTGACCATAACAGAGGCTAAATATTATTATTCTTATTAAATTAATATATATTTAATTAATTTATTTTTGTGTACTTCAAGATTATTCAACTTTTTAACAAAAGTTTTTTTATTTTTATTTATTACATATTATTTTCATGCTGTGTCCCGCACATAACAGGGTAGACAGAGGGAACCTGGGAACTTAGTGTTAAGACACAATTCCCATTAACACAATTCTATTCTCCAATTTCTTCTGAACTGTCGTATTACGTGTAGATTGGCGGAGCCCAACGTCGTGCTTTGCTTCATTACCAGCATAATAACTAAGCAAAAAAGAAAACCATTAATATTTTTTGTTATAGGGCTTAGGGTTCACTCTCATAGGTACAGAAGGTGTACCAGAGACAGATGGTTTTCTACAGATTCGTAGTATAGTGCCTCACAGCCCTGCATGGATTGACGGTAACTATACTTATATTTTTAAGCCTCACGCTGAATCCCGCATAAAGCAGGACAGGCAAAGGGAACCTAGTGTTAAGAAATTATCTTCCACATATTCGCCCACTTTTCAAGACATTGGGTGCGAATGGCCGAACTCAACGTCACATTTTGTATATCAGAGCGTAAAATTGAAAATTGAATGTAATGCTTCCATCGAGTGGCGATGCTACGAGAAAAAGCATAAAGCTTCTAGTCTAAGTACTTTTCCTTACTTACATTACCTATCAACGTACCAGTTAATTCTTGTGAAGTGTGTACGAGTGAACATAAATTGCTGACAGCTAAATTATTTCTAACAAAGTATAAATTGAAACTACACTTGACCCATCTATATTTTCTTACATTTCAGGTTTTCTTCGACCTGGCGATGTTATAGTGGGAGTGGGTAATAAAGAAGTTCGTGGTTTATCCCACGCCCAGATAGCCCAAATATTTCAATCTATTGCACCTGGTACTGAAGCTACACTGCATTTTGTACGAGGTGTGTATATAAAGTATTATTATAATAGGGCTTAACAAAATATGTCTGATTTTAGTATAAAATTTTAAACTATTCTATAATATTTGGACATTCACAAACACAACATCGGACCGTAATCATGACAGTTGAGAGTTCAATTCCAATTATGGAAAACAAATAATTTTCAACACGCAAAGCCCCAAGTATTCGCGGTGAGTATTGCGGTGAGTGGGAAAGTATCTTAATACGCATATAGCGGGCAGAAATTACCTAATGTTTATTTCTACCTATCTTGCTATTAGCGAAATACAACGTGGAGCTAAGAAAAAGTTAATCAAAATCTGTTTTTCTCAACAGGCTACCCACTATCCTTCGATTCAGAAGATCCAAACACAAGAGTTTTAAGTACTTTAGCAGTAGATACTACATCTCTGCCCACACCTGGAGCAGTCGCTTTGCAGCAACTTACCAGAGCTTTGAGAACGAGGTAGTGAATACGAATTTGTATTTAGTATATGAAACTTGTATGTTCAGATATATATAGATAAAAAAGAATTATATTTCTTTTATTATAAAAATGTCTGTAAACATGATTTGGAGAATATTTTTATGTGGTTTACTTATACTGTTCTATAATATTATATTATTTTTTTTATCAATTACAATTACTGTAATTAAAAAAGTTAATTTTGGTAGAATGTATTTTTTAAAAAAGTATTTAACATTAAATTTTATTTGTTTAACATATACCACCTCGATAATATTTCTTCTGTATGTTCAAATTATTAACACATTGTTATAATCTCTGTAATCTACACATATAATAAATATAATCAACCGATTGCTATCTGCATACAGAAATATGTAAGAAAATGGGGGCATTTTTCGAAGTTATAGGACCCATATAAAAGATTTTAAAAATTTTTGTCTTTGATTCTGCATGCTTATCAGCAACAGCTTAAACAATATAAATGCAATTGTCGCTATTATATTTTGATAAACTCCCCTTAACATTTAATGTTAGTGTTATTTTTTTCATGGGGTAAATTATAAATAAATTCTATCAATTTACTTTCTTCCTTTTTTCCCCACCAGATTCAATCTTGATTCGCCCAACACGGACGCCCAAGGCCAAGATGAACCAGATACACCAACACCGCACAGTCCCACACAAAGGCGGTTGATGTCCAGGTCCTTCGATCTGGATGAACTAGCAACAACCAGTGAGAACCAAGTGCCTCCAAGATGTCCGTCTGCTGATCATTTACTGAGTTTAGCCGCGGGTAAGACTTTGGTCGAGAGTACTGTACAAATACATATGGCGCAGCGAGACAGTTGTGGGTTCTATATTCACTTGTTAACATAAAGAGAGGAGTTTTTTGCCACTCAATATGCTATGTCTCGAATTGAGTCAGTGGAAAAATTGAGTATCTCAACATTAGCATCTCTGTCAACCTTGAAGTGAAAAAAATTATACACCAACGCTACACAGCCCGAAAAAAGGCGGTTAGCGTCCAGGTCCTTCGATCTGGACGAACTTACCACTACCAGTGAGTAACCAATTGCCTCTAAGTTGTCTGTCTGTAAATGGTAAAAATGTTGCTATATAATGTCCAGACAAATAGGGTGGCCGGAAAGTGGCAAAAAGAGTGCCTTAACTCTAGGTTCTCTTTGTATCCTGTTATGCTGTGTAAGATGGGCCGCCTCATTTAGTTAGCCTAGTAGGCTGAGTTCTGCTTTTGGGATATTATAACATTATATTGCAACATCTGACTGTAAATGCGATGGTTCTAAGTTCGAATGCCACTGGCGTGTGAATTATATTTTTTTCTTTCTATAATGACAAAGAGTTCCCGCACTCATCATACAATGCTCAAGCTAAGGCGGAAAGTGGGAACTTAAAGTGTGGATAGAATAGTAATATAAAATGTTAATTCCCCTGTGGAGGAATGTAACCCACAAGTGTCTGTGCCGCTGCGCTATGTTGGTCTTTTTTTCTTAATTTGCTCCACATCTTATTATTTTTTTCTAGAACATCCACGTGCCTCACGAAATACTAATAATACAGCAAGTGAGCCTGGACGGGAGTTAACTCTTGTATTGAGAAGAGGTGCTGCAGGCTTTGGTTTCACTATTGCTGATAGTGTACACGGACAGAAAGTGAAAAAGGTAATTTGAAATAATTTGCTAACATTTGTAATGTGTGAGAACTATTTTTAAAATTTCCACATCATGGAAAGAAAAATACTTTTTTATGTGTTTTCTAAAAAAACTAATTTTTTAATAATAAATTTATTTTAACTAATACTAAATCATTGTTTGATGATATAAAGAGAATAATATATAAGTTTATATACTATAAGTTTTCAACATAAAGAGCAGTATTTTATTGAATTTGGTTTTTTTCTTAATTTTTTTCCAATAACCATTTTACTTTATTCCTTGTATAATATTTATTGTATAATAATTATTTTTTGGACCTTGTTTTAATAAATAAATATTTATGTGCTTTAAATATATAAAATATAGACATGATTTTTGTTTAAAATAAAAAATATAACATCAATTATTATTAGATTCTATTATCTAATTTAAGGTATTAGATCGTAGTAGATGTGCTGGCTTATGTGAAGGAGATCTTCTATTACAAATAGGAGACACGGATGTGAGACACGCGCCACATCAACATGTTGTTCAAGTAAGTTACAAAAAAAAGTTAAATAATATTAATTACAATAATAAAGATTTTGGAAAATTCTTAAGGTTTTTATTATTTCACATTATTTGTTAAAAGATAAAATACTTCTTGGACATACCTAAATACCAAATATAAATATTTTCATAACCGTGACTAAAAAGTAAAATCATTCCTAATAGTTATAAAATAACTTAGGTCTTTATTTATAAATTGTTCTTAAATTTTGAAATCGATCTGTTGTTTTCATTTATAGATTATTAAAATGGAATCTTAAAATCTATCAAGATCGATTTCAGAGTTGAGAGCGGTTTATGAATACTGCCCTGTATATGGATCCAGAGTTGTATGTTACGTTGTAAGGGTTGTGGTAAAAGGATAATTGCAATGTAACTTACAGGTCGTATAGCCTATAGACTACTATATGTATAGACTACTCTTTGATATACAGACTATTCAATACGAAAATATTTTTTGTATTATTTTTCTTGAGATTAGCGGGAAGTGTTCGGCTTTATAGTATGAATATAGATTAAATAATTACAAAATAATCATTGCAATTTAATGGCAGGTATTAAAAGACTGTCCAGCCATGTCTGAAACAACCCTACGGGTGTGGCGGAGAAATACTATAGCGAGGGCACCGAGAAGCAGGTCTGCTACCCGCGTACAACCGACTACTAGTAAGTTTTTTTTTTAATTTATTGGGGTAAACAAGCAGTCCACATACATGTAAACAAAAGAACAACATAACAAAATTATAAATGTAACACCAACACCGCTTACCACAGATTACTATAAATGTAACATAATATATACGTAAGTACGCCAAACACAACATTATTTGAGCAGTGAAATTTTAATAAGTAATAAGTTCTTTATTAAATTAAGTAATACTTAAGTAATAAGTTCTTTGATTTTCACTATTATTACACATTCTAAATGAAACTATTTTAACCGGATTAATCGCGTATATTTAAGATTATACATTTTGGAAACCCGACGTTTCGAACACTTTGCAGTAGTCCGTGGTCACGGGTAGACGGAGGTGGCATTCGTTTATCAGCTGATATAATTATTATATCAAACTACCGCCAACGATTTCTTAATTGGCTCGTGTACTGCCCTGGATTCCTGCAGAATGAGCTGATAGTATCTTGCCCTCTGGTATGGCGGGTTTGAGACTTCAATGATTTTATGAGTGGGTCTTAGGTGGTTTCCTTTAAAAAAGTTTTATTAAGCTTTCATTACATTATAAGTAACGTGTGATATAAGTAAACTAAAATTTGATTTTGTAAAAATTGATTAAAATTTCCCTAAATTTTTATTCAATTTCACGTTGTATCCTTTATGCAACTGGATAAGCAGAGGAAGCCTAGTGTTAAGACATTCCACTCCCCACTTTCCACCGAATCCTCAGAGTCGCGTTATGCCTCCACACCAGAGCCAATAAATAAAAATATTGTATATTAAATTTCCCCAAATGGTAATTGATCCAACAATCAGTTGCGTTTACAGTTACACGCTGGTGCTCTGCGTCACGACTGACTTAGATTTTTGTCAAAATATTCAACTTCATTGAGGCCAGTCGTGGAGCAGAGACACAAGCGTGCATGATATACCGTAAAGCTTTTCACTTCTTCAATATTATACTTTCTTCTATATATACTATACAATATTATGATTAAAACCGTTGTGGTACAACGGCACAGATGGCTGTTTTAATTTAAAACTCACAAAATGGCATAACACTAGATTCCCTTTGCTTACCCTGCTGTATGTCTGCTGAATTCAGTATGCATATATTTCTTTAGCTTTTACATATGTTTTTTTATTTTGTTTAGCTGCAGCAACCAATAGTCAATTGGGTAGAAGTAAAACGCCAACAGCTGAGCAACTACGGTCAATGCCCACACACAGTACTGAAAATAATATACGAGATCGACAAAACGAAATGGATTCCGGTTAGTAATAGCAGATTAGTCGTTCTTATTTTGTGTGGTGCAAGTGTATTTGTGTAAATTTATAGTGATTTTTTATTGGAATATTTTAACGTTAATTTAAATATCAATCATAAGTAATAATAAAATAATTTAGTATTACTGTCATAAGCTCATTTGGCATATTCATGTTTACGCTATTTAAAAAAAATATATAGTAAAATTTGGATATTTTTATTGTTTCATATATTCCATTCTTCACATCATAAATAAATATAAAACAATAGTAGAAGCAACCTACGCAGTACCAGAACACAAGAACAGAGAAAATAGAGAAAACAGAGAAACAATAATGGAAAGAAGGCGAAGGAGCAGTACGCCTGGAGCCAGACTAACCCTCCCCGTGACTTGGAATCAAGACAACCAATGGCAGCAACCATGGCTTGACAACTCAAATAATGTGCGAAATTGGACTGAAAGTAACCAAAAGTGGGATGGAAATAATACAGAATATATAGGCAGGATAGATGGTAGGGTAGATAATAACGGGTGGGACGGTGAAAGGTGGAATAACAACTGGGGGGAAGTCCCCACTCCCACTGTACATGTTGATATGAATGCTGCCTATTGGAGAGGTAATGCAAGTGTAGCTGATAGCAGCGACAACGGCGGTAAGTTGACAGTATATATTTTTATTTTATTTATATTTTAGTTTAATTAATCTTAATGCATTGACAAATAGTGATCAGTTACATACATTCATCAGATCAGTTAGGTCCATTACAATAATAATGTACGAAACTCAAATAATGTATAATATTGAACTGAAAGGAACCAAAAGTGAGATGGCAATAAACCCGAGTATATGGGCGGGGTAGATACCAGAATAGAAGGGGAAAGAAAAAATAAGATAATCCATTTCCCCAAGAGTTTACTTTTATGTTATAAAAAGCTTAATAATAAAACAAACATGGTATTAAAATAAATAATAGATTATGAATAATAATGAAAAATATTATAAATTATTAAAATTCTTAATTAAGTTTTTATATATTTATATTACTCAGGTTTCCCAGAAGATGGCATGCTTCATTCTCCAAGCACAGCTGCTGTGGGAGGACTTTCAAGACAATCACCATCTACAAGTAGAATAAGACCGCATTCACCTTCAAATTCTACTGGTAATTAATTTTTATTATATTATTTACAGTCAGACTCTTGTGCCCCTCCGCCACGACTGGACTCGAATTAAAATAAAAAAGGTCCTAAAATAACAGAAGACAATGATTTATTTTTAAACTTATTATTTTCTAGGTCGCATGAGAAGTCACTCCCCATCGAACAACAGTGCAACGGATCGGCTTTTAAACAATTCACCTTCAACTCGCCTACAAAGTCAATCTCCTTCTAATAACTCCTCTAATAGCAGGATTAAAGGATCTCCTCTCAGGTATTAAATAAAATAATAATTACCTATAGCATTTATAAATGCTAATAATGTGATAATAAGTCATTCAGTTGACAGCTCTCTGCTTAGTTCAGACACTCCGTTCTCCATTTTCCTCTATGTTAACGAGGCAAAGGTTAGGTTAAGTGTCAAAACTCAGCCTCTTGCCTTCAACTCGCCAGAACAAAGAATGAAAATATTAAATATTTTATTCCGCTGAATGAGCTTCGAACCAACAACCATCGCATTTGAAGTCACAAGCTTGTGCCTCTGTGAAACGACGATTAATTAATGAATTAATAGCGGAATATAACACCGCACTATATTGTAATTGACTTAGCTCATTCAAATTCCTCAAATAAACTCATTTCGTTCTTTCCGGACTTTTCCAATTAACCTGTGATATCATTTATAATGTATTGTATAACAACTATGATAATTGTAAATCCTTAAACAAAAAAAATATTCTGCTGAGTTTCTTGCGCCAGTCCTTCTCAGGTCTGAGGTGATAATTTTAGAGAATAGGTGGTTAATTTTTTGACGTTCAAAAAATTAAGCCTGTAACTTTTTACTTTGAACAAAAAAATATTAAATGTTGATGCTGAAATACTTATTGTTGTATGTTATGTATGTTTCTTAAAAAAAAATTGAAAATTTTATTAAGTTTAATATAACTATTGCATAGGTACAACATTTATAATATTTTTCTAAAATTATTTAAAGCTATCTGAAGACGTACAAACCTATCACAATTGTAATTTATACTAAGTAAGTTAAATGTGAATGTGTGTATGTATATTGTGTGTATACCTTATAAATTACTAGCTAGATAGTAGAAATGGCTCAGTAGTAAAATATTTAGTGCTTATTTTATAGAACTGGAAAAAAATCGCTCTTATTTTTATTATTATATTGACTTCAATTAATTGAAAAATTAATACTTTTATATAATAAATGAATAGTATTGTATATTAATATAATGAAGAAAACAATTTTTTTTATATATTTTGTTTTTACAAACTTTGATATAATATCAAATGAAAAATTATTCAGATAGATAAAAATTATTATATATTTTTATTTTATAGTACTACAATTGAAGGACTTGTAATCTCAAGCTTCTTAATATTTATTTTAAACTGGCGACTTCTCCCGCTTGAACCACACAATTATTTATTTGTCAATCTGATTTACTGTGGTGTATCTAATAACAAAAGTTTCAGCCAATTAAATAAAAGTTATATTGTATCAATTTTTTCGACCAAAATAATTTATATTGATATAACTTTTTTATTTATGAACTAATTTAAATAAAACAAGCACTAACTCTGTTAAGGGAACTTTGCCAAAATACATAGAGTAAAGACTGCATCTTAATCGGTTCAGCCGTTTCTGAAACAGAGAAAAGTAATATACATTGCTAGATGGCCCTAATAAAAGGTTTTCTCATATATCACCTATGTAATGATAGCGATCAGTTACAATTTTATTGCATTATGTACAGATATTGTTCTATTATATAAAAATATATTTTGTATGCAGATTACGTGAGCCATCCCCGCCTAGACACATTCATTCTCCAGTTCACTCCCCCTATGAGGGTGACCCCCAACCTGGTTTATACGTCGCCAACTATCCACAGGTAAAATAAATATACTAAGTTACTTATTTATAAGGGAGTACGTGGAATAATTTTATTATTATTTCACTATATTTATATTTTACGAGCGTATCGATTGTAAGTATTACATTATTAATTTGATAAAGTAATTGTTATTATTAATAAAATATAGAATAAAGTATATAGAAAAAGGATAATAATAAGAGCACGCGCGGTTGCTTTGATAACCCTGTGTGAAGTAACTTATTGATTTAAGTATGAAATTTAAATAAAGTACAAAATGCCGAATGATGTGGTTTTGCAATGTATGGTTGCACCATACAAAGATACGTAGATGTAGAAAAATGTGTAATGTCACTTAGATCATTTTTTTTCTGTATGCCTTTAAGATTGCTTTTTAAGTGATAGAAAAGTTAGTGTTCATCTTCGTTGCCAGAGGCCACTCCTGGCGCAAGGGCATAGACGTGCGAATGTAAACGCGACAGGTTGTGAGTTCGATTCTCACGTGAGGAGATTAAATATTTAATATTTTCATTTTCTTGCTCTGGTAACGAGGTGAAGTATGGCGTTTAATTCCACCACTCAACATGCAGTTCCTCCAGAGCTTGGCGGGAAGTGAAGGAGCTTAAGTCTCTCAATGAGTTATATTACTACAGAAAATTACAGCTCAAAACAATTTTTACATTCTTATCTTATCTCTTTGTCCACAGGTAGAAGCACCAACACCAAGTGACCCAGAAGCAGACGTTAGAGTCACGTTACTAAGGAGCTCAGCCGGATTCGGGTTTCGTATAGTGGGTGGTACTGAAGACGGCAGTCGAGTTGCTGTGGGACATGTCGTACCTGGTACGTTTGTATTGCTTTTATGGTACATAAATCAGGCGGCGTTGGGCTGTAAATATTGTCGTTTCGTTTCCCATTTGGTGGAATTAATTGTATAATGTTATAATTTGCTATATCCTGAACTAAGAAACCATAACCTAAGTTAAAGATACTGTATACTAAAGTAAGAATACCATAACCTATTCCCAGGTGGTCCGGCCGACGGTTTCCTCCGTCCAGGTGACCTTCTAACATCGGTGGACGGCGTGTCGCTGGTGGGCGCCACTCACGCGCGAGCTGTCGCCTTTATGTGTCAAGCGGCGACGAGAGGCAGGGTTAGTGATATTTTTATTAGCTTTCATTTTATTCACTATGGTCAGATTTTAGCTTCATTATCAGTTTTTTTTACTAACAATTAAATCTTATTTGTTTCGATTACATTATTCAATATGAAACTTTAAAACTGGATTAGTTACGTATATATACTTTTAAACATATTTTTTTTAGAGCTTACTATTTTAAAAGGTTAAAATGTCAGGCACCCTAAAATGTACAGAACTAAATATATGCGATTAATCCTTTTTAAGAGTTTTATTTAAATTGTGTAAAAACTATCTTATTATATATAATTGTTTATCTATATAAACTTAAATAGTTTCAACTTGGGCTAGGGAATTGAGGTGATTTACCTCAATGTAAAAAAATGATAATGAATGGGATAACAAATACTAAAATTGAAAAGGTCGCCAGAAAACTGGCAAACAAAGTCTATTTTTGATAGTTCTTTCTTCTGATTTTTTATATAACAATTAATTCAACAGGTAACACTTGGCGTGAGACACAATCGAGCTGATATTCAGTCGCTTGGTCTACCCCCCATGCCGGCATCGCACCCACACCAACCTCTATTGCCGTAAGGATTTACTTAATTATTTAAATATAAATTAAATAATAATAATATATTGTAAATATATGAGGATAAGTTAAATAATAGTATTTTATAAAAATATTTTGTTCAGCGTTAATTGTTTAAAATTGTACAATACCTTCGCCGAGTCATGGTTGCCCTGAAGTTGCTGAAAATGGCTGCACAGCTTTCGTAAAACGAACGTTTTTCCTTACTTTTGATTATTTTACTCCCAAGTGAACCAGGAAATAGAAAACCTAGCTTTCAGCTTCCACGACTCTTATAATAGATTAATATTTTAATATATTTTTTAAGTCATAATATGCTAATCATCATTTTGTCAAATCTATACTTCTGTATTAATATTTTAAAACTAAAGAGTTTGTTAGGTTGATTTCGGGAACTACTGAATCGAATTGAAAAAGTTTTTATTGTGTATATGTATTTCATTTATCCGGATTCGGCTAACTAACTAGACAAAAGGATTATTACATCACGTTAATTAAATAATAATATTAAAATCCCAATATATTTTAGTGAAAATTAACATATTTTTAGTCTTAAGAATTCATAAACAAACATATCATAGTTTTAATATTTTAAATAGAAGCTTGTTTTTAAAGGTTTTCACTTTTTGACTGTTGTTGAATAATTTTGTACCTACCCATCTAAATAACACATTTATCTCTTCTAACTGGATAACATTAACACCTCATTCATCATATAGAACGGAGCCAATCCACCACATGCCGACTACATCATACAACATCCTGCATCCGGCGCCGCTCTACCCGCCCAACGCTTTACCCATGTTCGTCTCATTTTGTACATATGTATTTAACGTTAAGGTTTATTTTTGGTTAACAAGTATAATAAGATTGCATGGTTAATTTGGTTGTGTCATTTGTGGTATGATTTTGTACTTCTAATAAAAAAAATCTTACATTTGGGAAATTATGGGTTTTGTTTTACAACAAACATTTTTTTGGTTACATAAAAGTAAATGTTGTATAATAAAGTAAAATGGAGAACAGAGTGAATAATAATTTTATATACTCTCTGAACAGAGAGTATAAAAAAGCAGCCAAAGCAAAGAGCAACTAAGCTTTTGTAATTGAACAATTACTGCAGTTTAGTGGCAAAATTCAATACCTCACATTATTAAGTCAGTCAGATTTTATATATTACAGATCAGTGGAATTTAAAGCTGTAAATAAGATTTCTGTCTCATTGTGGCATTATTTTTTATTTCATAAGAATTATTATTTTATTGAAAATATTATTTTTGATATTATAACATTTAACATTATCTTAATTGCAAATATCTTTGTATATTCTTTTTACCTTTAATATTTTCAGGTACGGTGTCCATTATGACACACAAGCGGGTTGGTCTCCGACGCCCTATGACGTCACAGTAACAAGAAACGAGGGGGAGGGCTTCGGCTTCGTAGTCATATCCTCTACTAATAAAGCTACTAGTACTATCGGTAAGTGTTATATTATTTATATAATGATTACTGTCATAAATTATATTAAAGAACATTTTAAAAAGAGAGTTTAATTGAAGAAAATTTTATCAAAAATAACCAATTTTCTGAAAATACACAAAATCTACGATTTGTTTTAGCTTTTGCCTTACTGTTTTCTTATTAGTATTAGTAAAGTCTTATATGAAGAAACACTCGATTAAGATTTGTTATTAAGAAATAGGTTTATGTATAATATTATTGAAAAACAGAATTCAATAAGAAAAGGGTTGTAGTTTCTAAATTAATCTATAATACAAAGAACTGAGTCAGAAAATAATATAAATTTAAATACATGGATGTGGAATGTCCTCGAATATTTCAAGTGTTTTTGCAGGTTTGAATCTAATCTAATACAGCTTCACGCGGTGTCCCTAGCGGAGTACTCAGAGGGAACGCAGTGCCGAACACTATGCTCTCTGCATACGTCTTTTGCCTCGTCCTCTGACATCAACCATTTCATATATGCCCTCCGGGGGTTCCTCATTCCTTGTTTTGAGAGTTCCATTCTGTGGACTCTCCATTCTGTGTATCTCTTCATTGCGGATTCGATCAAATAAGCTAACTCTGCATTTCCTACGAAGAGATTGCATCTTTCTTTCGTTCTTCTCCTGTAATACTCACGTTTCGCTGCCGTATAACAGTGTCGGTACCAACACTGTTATAGTAGTCATTGTGTACGGCCAAACGTGCAGCTATGTTGACGTTACGCCGCCTCATCAATTCAGCTAAGGCACCATTAACCCTTACCAGCAGCAATACGCCTTTCCGCATCCATGTCCCGCTTCCATACTTCCCGAATATACCAATTTATTCACTTGTTATTAAAACAAATCGTACCATTTACACTGATCTTGCATTCCGTCCTTTCTTCATTTCTTTTAATTCTTTCAAATACCTTTGTCTTACTTGGTGGACGATGGAGCTACAAATAGCAAGTTTGAATGAATAATAAAGACAGATATGTTTTATTAATATTTTTCAAATAATTCTGTCTTGTTCTTGTTCCTTTTTTTCTTCTGGCTGGCTGAACGCCATCTAGCATAGAATAAAATTTTCAAAATATACAATAGGTAGGTTTCCATTAGGAGTAATGATTTTTATAGTCCCTCACTACTAGCTACTCTAAAACACAATATCTCGGATTTTACCGGAGAGCTTACTATGAAATGTCTTGACACTAGTTTCCCTCTCTCTGTTATATGTAACATAGACACTGAAGGTACAATACTTGTTTCCTATTCTAGTAAATAAAAATCACTTATGTAATTTTTTCTAGGACAACTAATACCGAACTCGCCCGCCGCGCGCTGTGGGCTTCTCCATGTGGGCGACACCATCCTCGCCATCAATGGGCAGCCCGTCCGCAGCCTGCCGCACCCCGACGTCGTCGCGCTCATCAAGCGCTCGGGCGCCGCCGTCACGCTCACTGTCACGCCGCCTGACGCGCGTCACGAGTGACGTGACGTGACGCGACCATGGCGTCTGTAGACGAGGTGTGACTGAAATTGCCTTTTCTTATAGTATTTCATTTAATTAATAAAAGGATAACTACAGCTAAATAAACTCTAAAAAATTATGGGTACATTGAGAATCTGTACTCAATGTACGTATAATTGTTAGAATAATATAATAGTGATATAATGTAATAGAGTATTCGTTAGATGATTTTATTTATTTATTGCTCATCTAGATTTTATTGTTTTAAAACTTTACTAACTTTACTTTACTTTACTTATTACTGAGAGAATCTGAATTAACTGTTTCTAGTCTAATTAGTAAAAGTCACTTAAATTATTAAAAATCACTTCTTAAAAAGTAATAGTAATGTTTTATTCGGATTTGTCTGTAGCCATCTATTCCTAATTCAACTTTTGAAAAAAATCTTTTATAAATGGTCAATGGTGCAAGCGTGTGAATATATATAAACGTAACAGGTAGTGGGTTCGATTCCCACTCAAGGAAATGAAACTGGCAATGCCTACAGAATACGGCGAAAAGTAGCTAGCGGAGTGTATTACTTAACAGAAGCGTAAATCTGAAATAACAATAAACTTTTATAAAATTACTTTTTATTCCTCAGGTAAATCTAAATCTCAAATCGAATCTACTTAGATAACACTGCTCAGTCTTCATGAAGATGTTTTTACAGGTACTTACTATATTAAGTTAGTGTAGGCAATCCAATAGCTTTAATTGAATATCAAATTTTTATATTTTAAGAATTTATAGTTGAAATAGAATATTTTAGTTATTTGTAGTTGCTTGTTAAATATTACGTTCTCTTCCCACAATTGCCGTCCAAAATAATGTAAAAATCACTTGAAATGTGTACTTAAAATGTTTTATACATTATATGTACTGTCAGCACTGCATTTAAATGTATTAATTTTTTTAATAATATGGAATCTCTTTGGAAACAAGATTTTTGATATAATATTGTAAATATTAGCTTAATATAACAATGTAATTAATATTTGATTAAAATAGATATTTAAATTGTTCGCGAATTGATAAACACTCTTTAAGCCTTATACGTTGACAGAATTTTTCATATAATTGACTAAAATGATATTACACATTAAAATATAATTAAAAGTATTGTTAGTGTAATTTCAGCCTTAAGTTCATGCACTGTATGGTTAAGGGTGTATATAATTAAAGTGGGACCACCGAAAGAAGAGAGTAGTGAATTGTATGTAGATGTAATTTAAAATGTTAGTTATTTTATAAGAAGCAATATTCGTGCCTTTAACACTGTCTTGCCTTACCCAATGGTTGTATGTCCCGTCTACCCCAAAAATTGTATGATCCATACAAATGAGTAATTAAAATAAAATAAATCAGATAATTTTATTAATGTTTTTATATTCGTATATTGAATACTAAAATAATAAGATAAAGCTAAAATATTTTTATCCATTCCATATATACATATATATTATATATGACTTTAAACAATAATTTCATTGACATTGTCATGGATATACATATTTTATTACTTAACTAAAAAAGATATAAAGAATACTTGAAATCTGTTGTTGAAAATAAATAAGTATGTAGAATTGGATAATTTTTCTATATAGTACTGACTACAGTAAAAGTTATATGGATATATGTAATTCTAATCGCTACGGTTTTGGGTTCGACTCCCTCTCGGGGCGATGAGTATTTAATATTTTCATTTCCTCGCTCTAGTAGCGAGGCAAAGCGCAACTTTGAGTTTCGCAACTCTACACGCAATGCTCCTATTTTGCAAAGTAGGGAACGGAAGTGTCTTAATGGGAACGGATTATCTTAACAAGGTTCCCACGTTCCCTTAGCCTCTCCTGCTATACGGGATACAGCGTGAAGCTAAAAAACATTTTATTTTGTATTTGTATTGTAGAAAGTACAATAAGTTAAATAATATTTAATATATGTTAAATTTTTGAGCCTCATGTAAGCCTTAATTTAAAAAAAAATGTTGTGCAGCTCATTCAGAAAGGAATATGGATGGGACTTATTAAACAGATTTTAAGTAAATAAATATATTTTGATAATAAATTCTTGTTTCATTACATCCTCGGCCGAGTCCATTAATTTAATCTTGATTATTGAATGAGGATGATTATTTTATGTATTTCAACCTTATATTATAATATTACAAATGGATTATAATACCGATTTTTGTAAGTTGAATATTTACACATCGGCGATTTTAATAGGGGATAAAGGACGTCCTGGAGCAGTAGCAACTTCCATAATCCAATCAGTATATGAATCGATTCTAGTGAAAACATCAGGATATTCATCATTGCAGTTTTCATGGAATGAGGAAAGACCGATCAGCACGGTGCCGGTGATCATGGGTGCACCAGAATCTCCTAAGCAGATGCTTTTGCCGGGTGCGCCTGCGCAGAGCATAGCTAAAAAATGAATTAAATATTTAATGTGAGTTAATATTATCTCAGCTTGAGAGATGTCTATTACTATATATTTTTTTTAGGTTCATGCTGTATCCCACATATAGCAGTGTAGGTAGAAGGAACCTAGTGCTGCGACACTCAATTTCTCACTTGTGGCCCAATAAAAAAATGCGAGTTGAAATTCAAGATTGTGTCGGAATTTTGTGTACTTTTGTTGTCCCGAAATTCATAAATACTAGTTTTATTGATTGTTGATTGACATCAAAGTTTACTATTAAAGTTTTAAAGACGTACTTGAGAAAATCGAATTATATTTATTTAGAACTAAAAGTAATTCCGTTCGCGGCTATATTTTCTCTCAGTAGCAATGGTGGCAAGTGATAAAGTATAATAACGAACGTCCCTAAAATATATGACGAGACCCAATTGACGCGTACAATACCCGTGCCTTTCACCTATAAAGATAGATATTGTCAAATGTATGGTACGTTTTTTTATATTAAAGTATAACTGTTCCAAAATGCATACTCCATCGTCCGCACACTTTTCCGCAAAAAATGGTATCAATATTTTGCTTAGCATATTAATATAGATAATAGTGTCCCAAGGTATTTGAGTTGTTAATTTTCTTTTAATAATTGTTAAGTAGCTTACCCTCGTCTATAGCAATCTCTTCTACATTCTCGAATTTGCTCTGACATTCGGCAAAAGGTAGTTTATTTAATCTGATTGTCTTCAAAGTTTCGAGTTGGCCACTCGGTGACAGCTGTAAAATATATAAATATCAGAAAAATGTACTAAATTAATATTTTCACAGTTAAATCGAATAAGACAAAAGTTTATTAAAAGGTATTAACTAAAATATCCAATACCATTATAAACTTTATAATATCTAAGGCTTTATTCGGTGACTCATTATCATAACTTCCATTTGCTATATAGTTTATTCAAAAAAGGAAATTAGATTTTTTGAACATCACACAATTTACCACCACGTTCATTATAGATTTAATTGCCTCAGATCTGAAAAGGGCCGGCGCAAGAAAGTAGGCGGGACTTTTTTTCTAATTTACAGATTTACATCTATTTATTAGTTGATAAGTAATGACTTACATTTTCAAATCCCCAACTAACAATCTTAGTTTCCATGCCATCAGGTAAATTAATTCCAGGAGGTGGAATATACAGGACATTAATAGAATCGGTAATCCTCAAAGCTTCTTTCATGATAACTACAGCGATGTCGGCCGACCGCGGGGACTCCACGTAGTTAGGATGCTTGATAACGTCTGCGATGCGGGCCACGGTGCCACCGCTCATGCTGTTTGTTGAACCAGCACGTATCCACATATTATCCAAAATAGCCCCCCTGAAATGTATGTTTTATTAAATGTTTTAATTTTTTTTTTTAAATATTCTTTGACATTTACCAATATTGGAAGATGTGGATGTAAATGAGATTATAATTATCTAGTAGTGTAACAATATACTTTCCACGAGATTATCATCATGTGGGATAGCAATGTCAATCACTGCACGGCGCGCCACTTTGATAACAAAGCACAGCAATTTTTAAGAACCGGCATAAGATTGTACCTATAATAGGTCACCTCCAAGTCACGGCAAGGTTATATCGGAGCAAGTTGCTGGTGTATTATCTTGGCTACTTGATTGTTAGCATGAGATGATGAGAACAACTAGAGACAATATGTCCGGAGATTTCACCAGGTTGATGACACGCCCAAAATACGCCCATCTATAGTAATATCTGACAGTGGTGTAACAATATTAATATCTTATTTAAAATTAGTTTAACAAAAAAATATAAGCTCTCTTAAGTAACTTCTTAAGGTGCAATACGCGAGAGGATAAAAATATATATTTCTCTACCTATTTATCAAAGGTCATAATATTAAAAATGAATGTGACCTTCTTATAATAGCAGCATCAGTACTGCCCAACAATAATTGATGATCAATAGATAATTAACCCATATATGTTTTATCACATACGTGACCGATCAATTGTTTCCGATTATTTAATCGAAATTATATAATGCGATAACAAAAAATAAAGTTATTTTTGAATTTCATTATTATCGTTTATTTACATACTCAATTTAATCTTACGCTTAGCTAAAATTTTATAAATTGTTCATAAATAAGTATGATCATTATGGGTTCTAAAACGATGTGATACTATAGCTTTGAAGCATATTACAGCTTTACATGGCCTTTTCCAATATTAATTTAATGTTTCTTAATAAATTTAGTGAATGAAACATAATTTGTGAAGATTGTTCCCGAAAAATCAAAAACTGTCATGAAGTAAACACTCACTTTGATTTTTTTTAATATAACAGAAGAAAATATAAAAAAGTGAAATAAAAATTAAAAAATCAAATTAGCTTCACGCTGTATCCCGCACGCAGCAGGGTAGGCAGAGGGAACCTAGTGTTAAGACACTCCGTTCCCCACTTTCTGCCGAATTCTGGAGGCATTGCGTGTTGAGTGGCAGAACTCAACGCCGCGCTTAACCTCGACACCAGAGCGAAGAAATGGAAATATAAATTTAAGTAAATATTTCATCTCCTCGAGTGGGGATCGAACCCACAATCGGTCGGTTTTGCAGTCTCACCTCGTGCCGCTGCGCCACGACCGGCCTCAAAAAGTTAAATAAGTTCAAATTATTTTTAAAAATAATTTATTAGTGAGGTGATGACCTAAATATGGCACTTTCAATTACATTAATACTAATTGACATAAAATCAGTCGTCAAAATAACTTATATACTTTTTTTTAACTTGACACTGTATCCCACACATATCTTGGGAGACAGAGAAAACTGGGACCTAGTGTTAATACACTTCGTTCCCATTCAAGCACTCTGATTCCTCACTGCCCTAATTTCTGGAAGCATTGCGTTTTGAGTGACGGAACTCGACGCCGCGAAAAAATAAAAATATTTAATATTATATTTTCCCGTGTGGACGTCGAAATCACAACTTATCATTAACAGCAGCAGACTGTAATAACTTTATCTTTAAACTTACGTGAAGCAGTAAGCTGTGGTCAAGACATGCCACGAAGAAACTAGAGATCCCACGCATCTTTGAAGCACAAATTGTGACGCTGGATATTCGTAAATGAACGCGACGATGTAGGGAAACTCCTGGATGGTGGTTGGTGTACCACCAACGATACGACTTTCTGGTGCCGCAGATGCTGTGAGTAAATATAAATCCATTTCATAAATTATATTAAAATCGCCTCCACCACTTGAACTCCAGTTGATTTCATGGCGATGAAGTTACGTACTTGTTTAAATTAATAAAGCAGACTGGTATTATTAAGTTTTCAAAATTCTTAAAATCCTTGCTGAATTTATTCAATTCATTATATAATACAACTATAATTTTAAATTTTCTGTAAGTAATTTTCAATTAAATATTTTTATATTTTTTTTTATATTTCAAAAATATTAGGTCAATCACAAAATCTTAGAATTTAAAGCTCACCAGCGCAGAAGAGTGCAAAAGCCAAGCAAAGCAATTTGAAAGCCATGGTAGTAATTACTAACACTACAATGTCAAGACGATGTATCTAACGAACAAGTAGCTTATATATACACTATATCTATACCTATATTTTTATTTTCATTTTAAAGATTGATTAGGTCGTATCTGAAATTTTAACCTATTTCTATTGATATACAGCATGTTACAAATATTGAAGTTTTATTAAATTCCAATATGAATAAAAGTAATTCTGCTCTGTACCAATATAAAAAATATAAAATCATAACTTGTTATTTTGTTATAAAATCTTAGTATTTACATATAGAAATCAAAAAGAACACCTAAAGAAACAAGAGTTATAAGTACTTCTGAACATGCTGTATAAGCTTAAGAAAGCTTACTGAGATAATTTCCAGCAACAATCAGCACGTATATTTTATCTACTAATACAAGTTAATCTATCGATAAAATGAAAGGGCAATTTCTTTAAGAGATTTTAATTGTTCATATTTTTTCTAGTAGTAGGTTGTGTTTCTCTAAATTATAAATTAGAAAAGTGACTATTTGTATGACTCATCATTATTTTTGAGAATATAATTGTATATATAGCAATTTATACTGTCTACATATTATAGCATCAACTCTATAGCAGCACATAGTCAAAATGGCCTAACTCAAAATTTACTTCTAATTTTGCTTCTTCTGAAACATTTTGTAGGATGATATTTTAAAATTCCAAAATGTTTCTTAACAAAAAAATACTCAGAAAATATTAAAAAAGAAAACATCTTTACACGAATACAAAATTGCAGGGCAAATCAAATAAAAGGATCTGGCTAGTCTGAATTTCAAAAAAAACTCGAAACCTCAAATTTTTGTATGAAATCCTTAATAAGCGAGCGCTTGTCTGGTTTATTATATGTTCCATATATTATATAATAAGCTAAGCAGAAGAATTTCTTTATAGGCAACTCAACGCCGTGTTTACCTTGTACCAGAGCTTTCAGTCAGGTCCGGCTGATCCAGCAGGTAATATAGATTTTTTTTTTATATATATATATATATATATATATATATATATATATATATATATATATATATATATATATATATATAAAGTAACATATACCTAACCAAAACTAATTTAAGGCTTCTGTCATGACATGACAAAAGTATCGGAAATGGGAATTTCATTCTCAAGTAGGGGAAGGATAATCAAAAAATTATCATATATAATAGCTTTCTTTAGCAATTCTTATCTAAATATATAATTTCCATATTACCACACACCACCATATTACCACAACCACAAAGTTGGAAGATATTGAGTGATCTTTAAAGTCTTTTAAATCCTTTCGCGAAAAATCTCACAATTTCATCTTCGTCGACAATGCTGCTACAACAGATAATTACGGACCAAGAAGGACCAATTGAGCACTGTACTTCCAATTTTATTTTATAACAAAAATCACAAAAGTGTCACAAATATAAACCTGAATATTAAAAATAATGTAGTCCTGTTCAATTCTTAGTAAGTATATGGAGATTTGAGCGTGCCAAAAAAAATTAAATACTTCTCTTTAACGTTGTATTTATGAAACTCAGCGGGCATAGCTTATAACATTCAACTAGATAGTTAGTTCAATCTAAGACACCAAATTCTACGACAAAGTTATTCAATCCAGTCAGTCAGTTATTCAATTCAATCTAGTTAAAATGGATTTTTAGATATTTGATTACGGAACGGATACGGAATGCAAGATCAGTGTAAATGGTAAGATATTAAAACAAGTGAATGAAGAGGTATACTTGGGAAGTATGTTCAGTAGAAATGGAAGATACGAGATGGATGTGGAAAGGCGTATTGCTGTCGGTAATAGGGTAACGGAGCCTTAACTGCATTGATGAAACGGCGAAACGTCAGCACAGCTGCGCGTTTGGCCGTACACAATGCAGTGTTGGTACCGACGTTGTTATACAGAAAGATGAATGCCGTGGAGATGCGATCTCTTCGTAGGATACGCGGAGTCAGCTTAGCTGATCGAATTCGCAATGAAGAGGTACACAGAATGGCAGATACTAGCGAGGATGTCACGGTGAAAATGAAGAAGAACGTGCTCAGCTGGTTTGGGCACGTCGCACGAATGAGTGATGAAAGATGAGATTTAAGATGGAAAAGTGAGTAGTAAGAGAGATAGGGGGAGACCTCGGCTGACCTTCGAAAACACAGTATCAAAGATACTGGAGGAAGGTCACGTAAAAAAGTATGAGAACCTTCTCTCTGACTATCCCGCTAGGGATAAAGCGTGAAGCTAAGTTAGATATTTGAATTTATTGATCACCAACACGCAAGAGTCCAAAGGCCAGTACAGTATATGAAACGTGGTACTAGCACGAAAATTATAATATTTTTATCAGTTTTAAAGTGTTATTCATACTTAGGAATAAAGAATTCTGTTTAGAAGACATATAAATTATACTAAATTGAACGTACGGATTTGAACCCTTGGAAACCATCCAAGCTCTCTGACCACTAAGCCATACGTTCTCATCAAGCTACGTCCAAATTCTTATTCCTTGTTACAACTTATTTATGTTGTTGGCATCTCTGTGGGGAGATGCTTACAAATTTCCTCTACCCAAATATAATTGTAAAGAATTATCATTTGGTGAGAGAGAATAGAATTCTATATATTAAATATTTTTATCAGTATTAAGTGTTATTTCACACCTAGAAAAGAAAAATACTTTTTAAAAAAAAATTGAACGTAGAGGGACTTGAACCCGTGCCTCATGGAAACCTTCCAAGTGCACTGACCACTAAGCTATACATTCTCAGTAAGCTATGTCGAAATTATTATCATGTCTTAAAATGTTAAAATTCATCCCATTTAACAGTATCATAAATACCATAAATTATATTCTTTAATTTTTTTATAATAATATTTTAAGTACTAGACATGTAAAAACATCCAAAAACCAAGTTCTTCTCAAACTTGAGACGCATTTTAATACTATAAAAATAATATACTATAATAAATAATAAAGTAAATATGTAAATTTGTTTTCTGATTATTTTGTTATTGTTGTATTTATTTTCTTATATTTTTAAAACATGCATAAGCTGGGCTAAATTAAATAGAAATTTAAAAAAAACAGTATTTTTTTCTTTGCCTACATTTAGTCTCATGTCAAAATGAATAGAGTTAAATTCTTAATCACGATAAAGGGTATGTTCTCGGCCCGTTGACACTGTCAAGACCAGTCAGAAAGTTAGAAATGTAACTTGGCTAGGGGCCCAGGTCAACAGCAACAAAGTCCATTTGAAAAGAAAAGGGTATGTCTCAAGATTTTATGGTATTACAGTGAAATTTCTTAGTTTCTACTACTCGTTCTTATTTTATGTGTGTAAAAAGATAATAACGACTGTCTTTCATTAAAATAAATAAAAAAAAATGTTTTATTTTTTGTAACTTTATATGTACGTGGATATATAAATATATACAAAAATTGTTAAGTCATCATTAGATTTTAAAAATTTATTATTAAACATATCTTAAATCAAAATAAAATTGATTTTATAATATATTGTTTTACTGGCTAATTTTTATAGCACGTTGTTTTATTCATCTAATATACGTCAATTAATATTTACATAAATCTATCAAGTGATAACGTCAAAACTATGTACTATTAACAAAAAATTCTTGTGGTTGGTTTCGTTTATAAAATCTTGTTGTTTTTTAAAACTAAAATAACGTTGTTTTTTTAAAATAAAATAACAGCATGGGAAACAGAAATTCAAGAACTATATCTCAAGTTCAAGGATTAAATTCAAGGAGTACATTACAGACGCAAATAAAAGACAACAAGACTAAGCCGAAAAACTGTAATTTAAGCATAAAGAAACCTAGAACCATGAGACGGCCTAGACTTCTAAATAAAACAAAGTCCACTCGAATAAATTTCAACGCAATAAAGGAATTATATGGCGATAAAATGCCGGTAATGTTAGCATTCATCACTTCAGAATCGGAATGTCGTTTACGTCTCTCAAAGAATCCTATAAAATGTATTTCGGCTCTAACTCACAGGGTCCGAGAAAAATCTTGTCGCAGAAAGTTTTCGTTGCCTTGTGCGAAATATTGTAAGGATTGTAAAAAATTATCCTCTCAACTTATATATTGAATTCAATAATATTGTTATTTAAATCAAAATATCTGTATTAAAATATTTGAAATAATTTGCCTGGTAACGTTTATTTTAGGTAAAAATTAATTCGCGCATGGTATCCCCGTGCAGTGGCGCGCCTTCCAGCGAGAAGGGAGCGTGTCGGATGATTCTTCTGTCTTTTAACTTTAAGTTTACATGTTTTTCTCGAATCATCGCCGTTAATACGCTTAATTATCTTACACTGATGTTGTTGTGATTATGAATTATCATTATATGTGTGCTCGAGGCGTGTGATAAGGGTAAGCCAAATGTTTATTCATTTACTCATGTCAAACGGCGATTCTCTCAGCTGCTGTATATTATAATTAAATTCTTATTGTAACTATATTTTCATTTAATATTTCAAAACTATCAAGGCGACAGATGTTGCCGGGATGAAAACTATTATGTAGCTGCTACCTTGAAAGTTTTTTGTTATTATCAATGACATTGATACGCGACGTAAGTAAATGTTTCAGTTATTTATTTTGTAATAAAGACCGGTTTGGAGATTTAACTAAACTTCTATTCTATATTCCTATCAGAATCGGCTAATAGTAGTAGCACATAATATATTTGGAAATACCCTTAAGATACATTCAAATTAAAATTATATCATTTTTCCTGTACGTTTGAAACATATTTATCCATCTTATATTTATTTTGCATAATCATAGGGTATTTTACCAAATACTTTGAGGTTATATTGTGATTCTACCTTCGAATAATTTATTTTTTGTAAGTGCTTTAGCTTACACAATTTATTTTGAGATTTAAATTTAATTTTCTTAATGTGCTAAGATTTAGATTACCAACAAATGAAAAAGTCATTTTTAACTATAGAATTTATTTTTTATTCTTATATTGCTTAACCAACAATACTTTTATATAATGCTTAATTAATACTCAACAAACTTTATCCACTTTATTCAATAACTTTTAAGTATAATAAAAGTAAATATTAAAAAACAAAAAAAGGATTTTTTTATTGTTCTCACTTCAAGTTTTTACTTATATAAATTTTTTTATAGTTCTGTATTCTTCTATCAATTCAATGATATTTTGATGGTTTTTAAATAAAAAAAATCCTCATAACTTAATCTATTTCCTTAAATATGAAAAATGACATCCTAAACTATAAGTTGAATTTTCATTATTATTTGTAATATTTTATTATAAATAAATGTTGAAATGGGATAGGGAATGGGACTGACTTTGACTGTAAATTTGGTGGCCACCCATCAGAAACAGTAAATTTAAATTATTTTATAATTAATTGCTTAGTTGTCAAGCAGCTTCCAATGCTTAGACACTCACTGTCACTGCTACTAAATGCAATATTATATTGCATATTATATACAGTTTAAATATTTAACCTATAGTATAATGGAGGCCTTCATTTATTATTATTTTTTTTAATTTAACCTTAATTAACTTGAAGTTACAGTGTGAAGCTGAGAATTGACTAAGTAAGTAGGCAGAGGTAACCTGTAGTGTGTTAAGTCCATTTTCTATTTTTCGCTAAATTCCGAAGGCAATGCATATTGAGTGGTGGAACACTGTACTTTGCCTTGACACCAGAGTGAAGAAATGAAAGAGTAAGTAGTAGGGGCTAAAATATATGGAACCTAGGACAACCCTCTAATAGTAATAAGAGGTATGTCATTATATACATTATTTCCTTAGGAACAACTTTTGTTATGACAGCTTTTTGGTCACACTGGTTTGTTCAGAGATAAGTTATAAGTTGGAGTAAAAAAAAAATGATTAGCTGATGATGAATGATTATTACTATAATTACATTCATTAGCACTATAATTAAATCTGGCACAAGATTTCTAGTTTGATGTTTAAGGATCCCGTGACTTAAAGATCATCTACTGTAATGTCTTTTAAAAATATTGCTGGTGCATTAATCTCTTTATGTATCCAGTGCTGTACCCAGGTGTGCTTGGGCAGGCTTCAAGACACGACAAAAAAATAGAGGTAAGCACAATAAAAAACCATATATTCATTATACAATTTTTCTAAAATTTTTTGTTCTATATCTCTAAATAGACAACTGTGAGAACAAAGCTGTCATAACAAACAAAATCTTTATTAAAAATACCTATCGAATGACATATGTTTTATTGCTATGGGATGGTGGTCCCAATCTGCTTATTGTCCTTTAAATATTTTATTTCCTCAAGTGAGGATCCAACCCACAACCAGTCGGGTTTCAATGAACACTTAAAACTCCTTTCATAGGGTAATAATTGAATGGGAACCATATATGGGTGGGAACCTACATGAAACCTGTGTCAAATATGTTAAGTTGCTATAAAAAAGTAAAATTGTTTTATATGAAGAACTGGAAATTCCTGAAATATGTAATGTAAGTATTAGTTGAATACTTACATTGCAATGTGTGTGAATTCCACACCAATGTCTGTGATTTATGTATAAATTTGTTGTTGAGTTATTAATTATTAAGTATTGTATATTTATCAAGTATCTACATTTTATTTTTTGATTTACATTTATGAATTATTCAAGAGGCCAGTCGTGGCGCAGCAGCACAAGGTGTGACTGTAAAACCGACTGGTTGTGGGTTCGATCCCCACTCGAGGAGATGAAATATTTACTTAAATTTATATTTCCATTTCTTTGCTCTGGTGTCGAGGTTGAGCGCGGCGTTGAGTTCTGCCACTCAACACGCAATGCCTCCAGAATTCGGCAGAAAGTGGGGAACGGAGTGTCTTAACACTAGGTTCCCTCTGCCTACCCTGCTGTGTG